>JAPDVR010000010.1:1466943-1599443 GCA_026230005.1 Gila orcuttii | reverse complement strand
CCTGGGATGGCCATCATGGTCGACCGAGGTTTCCTTGTTGATGACCTTGTGCCTTGCAAGATTTATAGGCCAGCATTTCTCTCTGGAAGATCCCAGATGTCTGCCTGTGAGGTCAGGGAGACCCAAGCAATTGCACGCCTCAGGGTGCATGTTGAGCGCCTCATACGGCGTGTTAAGGAACACAAGTTCTTTGACACAGAGATTCCACTTCGGCTTTTTGGCAACATTAATCAGCTGTATACTGTTGCATGTCTTCTGACAAACTATGAAAACGGGCCTCTTGTAAAGGCTTGGGCAAAGAAGCCAGAGTAGCACCTGTCTGTAAATAGCTATTTATTTTTTTGCAATGTTAAAAGTTTTTTCAGCCACTTTGGTAATTGTTCATTTTTAAAAATCTATACAAATGACCAGATAATGGTGGTTGTTCACTTTTAGAAATGTATAAAATTGACCAAAGCGTGTCTAAAGAAATCGATCTAATCTAAATCGATACCAGTACTGTTTTTTTGTTATATTTTACAACTGGCCAGAGGCTGTATCTATTGTTTGTTTACCTATACAAATGGTCATAGGTAATTTTTTTTACATTTTTGTAACTACTTTCTTTAAATGTACCTTTGTAAATTACTTTTTATAAATTATACATTTTCTAGTACCTCATGTTATGTATGCACTGCTGTACATTGTACATACTTTGAATAAAGAACTACTGAATTATTTGCATTTTATATGTTCTTTAGCTCACCAGTGCTTTTAAGCCATCTGTAATAAAATAACACTTTCATGTACAGTGAATTATATTTACTGAATAATAACCTTTGTTTATGGCTCCCAAATTACAAATAACAGTTATAAAATACTATTTTTAGGTAATAAAATAATATAGGCTAAAAAAAACATTCATAGGAAGAACATGCAATTTAATAAATAATAGATTTCATATATGTACATCTCATTACATTAGTATACAAATACACAAGAAGCATAGTAATAAAATTAAGAAAACAAAAATATGTACAAATATTTTGAAATGGATTGAACTGATAAGAGCTGCTAGATTAGAACTGCCAGTAAGAGAAATAGAGAAGAGAAATTAACAGCATTCTGTAAAAGAAGCGTGACAGGCCATTAGAATCTAATTACATAGGGAAGCATAGAGGTAACAATAAAAAAAGAAATAGTCAATTTTTTCTTTCATTGTTTTGGTGATTTCATTGTCTCTGGGAATCCTCTGAATAAACATGTCTTCCTGTGTGTAGACAACAAAGTCACACCAGTCCAAACCAGAAATCAACATCTGGCCCTGGACCTGCCAAAAGTACGAATGAGATTTCCTTAATGTGTGTGTGCCCTCACTGATCTTAATATATGGGCAATCAACATAGCTTGCTACATTGGGGCATTTAATCTCAACAAGGCCAAACACTGTCTGCCCCTTTGGATCATACACGATGCCATCAGGTGATGACCCCATCCAGGGTGCGTCAGGGTGGATAAGGAAACCACAGGGATAGTGGTTAACCTCCCTTACTCTGCAGTACTCCTCTACAGCTGCTGGTTCCATGTCAAGCCCCCTCCTCATGTCTGCAGTCTGATGGCTAGGTCTCAGAAGTCTTTTGGCAAGATTTTCGGCAGAGCTCTGTGCCCTGGTGTGACAGACCTCTCTGAATTTTGAGGAGGTGATGCGGGGCTGCCTTAGCTGGTGCCACTCAATGCAGGAACTCTGCTCTTTTGTGCTGTTGGCAATTTTGTGTGCTGTCTCTAATGTTGTTGCCAGGGACATCATGTGGTGCTGCTGATGTTCAGTGCAGACAAAAGAGCAGGTAGAGGGTCCCAGCCTGTAACCCTGAAGTGGCAGCTGTGGGGGAGAAGGAGCATCTGGGTGGGGACAGGTTTTTGGAACTCTTTTTGCTGGCATGTGATAAGACAACACACTTCCTTCTTGCACTTTTCCAAATGCAGAGTCAACCAGAGGAACATTAGTGTCCATAGCCATAGTTGTTATCAGTGGAGCCGCATCACTTGGAAGATCATGGTAGACTTCATCCACCCTGAGTGTGGAAAGTTCAGGCAGAGCTGAACTGACACCCTTATACAAGTTGCTCCTATGGAAAAGACACAATATATATATATATATATATATATATATATATATATATATATATATATATATATATATATATATATATATATATATGTTTTTAAATGAGCCATAAAGTAAGTTACATATAAGTTGAACGAACAAACAAAATAAAAAAATAAAATAGGCTTTATTTTTTTTAAAAGCCATTAGAGATGGTTAGGACTTTCTTGCTTGAACAACTATCAGTATAAATACTAACAATGGAAATTAACATACAATGTGTCTCATATGATCAGATGACTACTTTATTTGAGGTCTCACTGATTATAACAGAAAATGTCTTTAATGATAATAACAACAATACTAACCTGATGCCTTCCACCAGTTTTCGTTCCTTGGGTCTGGCTGAAAGAATCACCATGTCATTAACCAGACCAGGTTTAACACCCTGCATTTAAACAAAAAAAGGTTATCAATAAACAGAAATATCCATAAATAGAATCAAAGTACCCTGTTAGAAACATTAGTTACCATGGTTCTTGGCTTATGCCATTTCTGTTCAGTCTCTGTGCAGCTGTGTGTTGGGGGAACAGAGGTGATTCTTAGCTGGCAATAATGTGCAGTCTGGTACAACAGTGCTGCCACATGATTACACAAAGCTGTACCTGCCACACAGGTACACTGGCAGCTTTGTAGCTGCACAGGACGGGCATCCCTAAGCACAACCTGAAAATACACAAATCTGTTACAATAGAATAAAAGTGCAGTTTTTAAAAAGGAGAATGCATGAGTACAGTGAGAATGTTCGACAAAACAAACAAATAATATGTACCATCGACATATAAAGATGACATAAAAAACTACTAAATTTGTAGGAGCTAAAATTGTAGCCAAAATATAATTTATTATTAATATAATTATTTCTCACTTTACTCATCATCAACAGTGGACACAGAACGTGTGTCAATGCAGTGAAACAGAATTCAGTTTCTGTGAATCCCAGTGCTTACTAACGTACGTTACATATTTAAAAATCGATAAATATTCCAACACACCAATATTATTAATGGTAGGGTAAATTAAATATGTATTTAAAATAACCTTTAGTAGGATTATGCGATGATTCACAGAAACTTAATCTGACGAACGGAACCTGTCTCATGAAACAGCCTGCACTGAACCTGCAGGATAACTTTCCCTTACGCTCAAGGTGTGAGGCTTTTGGCTTTTCCTCATTGATCTGTAGCACTCAGCCCTAATGGTTACCTCTCCTGTACTTGAATCCTTGTTTAAAACTGACATTGACAAAGGCGTTAGGAAAATTAGATGTAATTGACACATAATAGTAGACAGACCGACACAGACACATAGCCTACGTTACACCTGCTGCGCTAGGTAGATAGCATGCATGCTAAGGGCATGTAAACACAGAACACGTCCAGATCTTACCTTCAAAATTGTGGATGTAGCTCGAAACGTACAACTTGAAGCCCTTCTCCTTCTTGGTTGTCGATGTATGACACAATGTTTGTATAATTCGACTCACGTCGTTGACCGTAACCCTAGGGACATCTTGAAGCGACCGAGTGAAAAACGCCATAGTTGCTATTGACGCTACGTGCGCCGGTGACACCGGATGTGACTTAGCTGGCTGACTTGGAATGCGGAAGAGAGTGTGCATATAGCCTATTCTCTAATTGCACCGCGAGGAGTGAGGAGGCTCTCAGAGGAGTCATGAGCGAGGATACACAGGTGTATCCTATGCGGAAGTGTTTTATTGACTAAACGTGACGCACGTATACATTCTCCTCCCCCTTCACATCGGTCACAATAATTTGGATTCATAGTTTACCTTTGCAGTTTATATAAACCACACATCTCACATATTTCAACAGGGTATCTTGCTTTATTATTATACATTATGAATTTCTTAAATAAACAAACTTCAACAACATAAGGGCAGATCCTTTGAGCGCTGCTGATGAAGTGACGCTCGAGTGATCAAGTATTCCAATGTATAAAAAAAGCTTTCATTCGATTCCTCTGTCCTCATTTTCTTTCCTTGCGTCCTTCCCTCACATCCTACAGGGGGAGGAGCTGAGGCGCTAGGAAAGGAAGCGAGGAAAGGAAACGAGGATGCACAAATAAGAAATGAGAAGCACCCTTAGTCTCTACTAACACTCTAATGAGAGTTAGTTGACATGTAGGAGCAACTTTACTTATAGCCAACAGAATGTGTTAAAGGGACCATCAAAATAAAATGAAACCAAACAAACAAATAAACATTCAAATAGGTATTTCCTTATATTAATTATAGTTAATTACACTTAGCCTATTTACAACATACTATTTTATCATTACAATATCAATATAGGGTAGAGTGGGGGAAAACGCCCCCCTTAAGGAAAATGTGACATTACTGTGAAACAAAACATAAATGTGACTAGAATTGCCATCCCAGTTTTGAGTGTCTATGGCAGGAGTTATTTACCAAATATTAAAATTGCTCAACCTTCATAATTAATGATTTTTTTTACTAAAATATTCTTGTACAAAGGGGGCGTTTTGCCCCAGTGGTGGGGTAAAACGCCCCCAAAGGTGGGGTAAAATGCCCCCTTTCTTACCAACCAGTTTGCTTCATAGATCAACAGCAAAATTAACATAGTTTTTAATCTCTAAAAGTAAAAGGCAAGTAATGCAACATATATAGGCTACCTATTAATATTTATTTCAGGAATGTACAAAATAGCCAAATTTCTAACATTTTAATATTTTGATTTCTACACTAGGCCTATATGGGGTTGATAATTGATGTAGTATTTGTTCACCACTATCATCAAGAAAAACAGACAACCCTAAATAAATATTAAACATAAATTAGTATATTTATAGTGAAATATATTCCATAAATGCATTAAAAGTCACTATGTTTTATCATTGGGTCACCTAACCACCTTCCATCATTGCATCCACCAAGCTAGCTAGCTAATGCTCACTTGAGGTCATTTTTTCATGTTTTGTTCAAATATTTTGATTTTACCACCTAGTTATACTGCATTAAAGTGTAAAATAAAGACTTTGATGAACAGAAATATGTTACTGTAGTAATTATGATAAAGAGAAACTATGCCCCTTGGGGGGCGTTTTACCCCTCAGCATAGGGGGCGTTTTACCCCACAAGCTATGTCTTTTTAAAAAATTGTTTATTTTTAAAAATATAATTATATTCCTTATAAATAACATATGCTCTCAAACTACAGACTTCACTATTAATCTATCATACATCACTGTGATATCACTGTGAACAATATTCTATTAAACACTTGTTTACTAATATCTGAAAATTACGTGCTTTCCATGTAATCCTCTTCTCTTCAAATACGTCGCTGGTGTCAGCTTCTCCATGGAGATTTGTATATCCCCGTTGTCAACGTAGTGCATAGCAATAGTAAAAATGTATATTGATTCATTCTAGTGGTTATTTTGGGAAAAACGGGTGGGGGGCGTTTTCCCCCACTCTACCCTATATGTTTCTTTGTTTAAACGAGGATGATAAATTGAAAATGATTCCTTCATATGCTGATATGAGATGTGTTGTAATGTCTTATATCAGGATGGCCATGCGTGTGGTTTTGTTTCTAACACTCTTTACTGGAATGTGCGTCGCTGATTCCCAAGGTACGTTTAAAATAATACAAGTAAAAAATGGATTTGAAAATATGTAACCATTGTGTATGGGGTGAGAATTGTTGCATTATTCCAAATAAATAGATTATGATCCAAAAATAAATGTAACAAGATTCACAAAAATATATCAAATTCACAAATAAATAGATTAAAGCTACACTGCGTGATTTTTCCCCCCATCTAGCGGTGAAAAGGTATATGACCATCCAGTGAATATTAGTTTCTGTTCCTCTCAATTCCGATTTCGTTTTAACTCCTACGGTGGCCAATGTAGTCCAGTCTCAAGCAATCCCCCTCTTCACATTCGACACGGTGCCATCGAGTGTTAAAGCGCGAAAGGCGAAGCTTGAATTAACGGGTATGTCCCTCTTTGGCTAATGTACTTTCAAGATGGAGGGGTAACATGGCGACCGACATTAGAACCCCTTACCCGTATGTATTTTCAATGGCATATTATACACTCACGAGAATACTTTATTACTTGAACGAAGCAAATATACATTAATGAGCACATATATTTTTGAAAGAACTAAGTGTTTTTAGCTAAGAATAAACTAAAAAAGTTACACAGTGTAGCTTTAAGATCCACAAAATAATGTAAAGAGTTTCACAAAAAAATATAAAACTCACAAATAAATCAAATTAGATTTGCAAATAAAAAAATATATTTACAAATGTGTTTTATGTCACAAACACAACTCTACCTGGCAATTATTTGTGAATCCCCTCACGCATCTGTGGATTTTGAAACACTTCTAGCGTTGACGTGCAGAAAAATCCACAAATAGTGGACTCCACCCACCGTTTACTCAAGCCAATCAGATAACGGCCACATTGAGCTGACCAATCGAAGCATGTTCTCGCTTCAACCAATCATGTTTTGGCTTACAGCCAGGGCGGGAACAGACACCGAACTTGAGCAATAGACCCTTTTACAGCCCACGTGATCAAATAGTTGCGCGTGCATTTTGGCAACGGAAGTGGTGTTGTTTCCCACTGGCTCTAACATGTTAGCAACTCCACAAGCTTATCAAAACGGGTCCCAGCATCAAAATGTCTGGTTGTTACGTTTACGGTTGCACTAATCAATATTCCACCGAGGGGCTTAAGTTTTATAGGATTATTTGTGAATCCCCTCACGCATCTGTGGATTTTGAAACACTTCTAGCGTTGACGGGATCCAACAGGATCACGGCCGTTTCAGAAGAACCGGCGCGCCTGTGGCTGCAGGCGATTAAACATGTTGATTGGAGCGAGGACATCATAAAAAATGCTCGCGTCTGCTGACACGCTGCTGATTCTCGCCATACTTCCGTTGCCAATATGCGCGCGCATACGTTGCCACGTCATCATTGTGTACAAACAGTAAAAGGGTCTATAGTAACCAACAACAGTCAGGCTGCGTTCGAAAGAGCATACTCAATGAGTAGGTACTTAATTTCAATGAGTACTTACTTAACGAGCGCTAAAAGAGGTACTTTATAGCCAAATCTTGTTGAGTATGAATGCGATCCAGGCTGCGTTCCAGTCCAAAATTGTCATGCCCTTCACTCGCTAACTTCCCTCCGTCTCGTTTACTCGGATGTGCATCATTGCTTACGTTGCACGAGTGCCCACTACTGGCGGAAACCGCAATGAGCTGAACTGGAACGTCCTAAAAAGCCCTTGATCACTTTGAATCAGCTATGAGTTGATTTATTATTTACTTTTTTTCCCTTTAAGAATTTGTTTAATGCAGCATCCACATGTATATAGGTGTGTTTGGGTTGTTTTAAATAATATATCTGTTACCCACGCCGATCTGTTGTTACGTCATAATTAGGGCTGCAACTAACGATTATTTTGATAATCGATTAATCTGACGATTATTTTTCCGATTAATCGGATAAAAAGTTAAAATTAAATTAGTTTTTTTGTTTATTATAATTAAATAAAACCCTAAATCAGGGTATTTATGTGTAAAGTTGTACTTTAAAAAGTGCAAAAGCCACACATTGAGTTTTACTAATAATCTTTATTTTTGACATTTTAAACCTTAAAATATTGATAAATTAAATATAGAAAGACTGAAAACATGCGTGTGAACGTAGTAGAGTCGCAGTAGATCGTGTTTGAAAAACAATTAAAACTTAATAGTAGACAAATGCTATAAAAAGAGAATGGAATGGAGGTACACAGCAAGCTAACAGGCTTGATTAAAAGGACAGGAAAAATTATGCATTAGTGCACAAGCATTCGCTGAAAACCACTGACTACAGTGACTAAAAAACAATCTTTTACTGCTGCTGTTATTAACTGCCTTTATATTTAGTGCTTCACTTTGTAAACACCGTTTTAATTTAACCTATTTCTGCGGTAGCGATATTTTAATCCATCACTTATGTTGCGAGCGAACTGATTGCGCAACCTGATGCTCGAGACAAAATAGATCTAGTGTGACTGTTCCGAAGTTAGAAAACAAAGCTTTTTACACAGTAGCATTGTTTTCTCAGATCGGATAGCTATCTGATCGTGAAAAGACCAGGTGTAAATGCCCTTCGAAGCGCATTCGAGACGGATTTGAATCCGATCGCTCAAACCACTTCAGGAGGAGATCTGAGACTCATTCCAGAGCAAACTGGAAAAGTGTAAATGCATCTGGTTGTTGAAACCACATATGTACATTTTACTCCTCCCAAAAATGCTAAAAAAATAAACATGTGAGAGCGTGTTATAGGCTATATGTAATGTTATAGCCAGATATGACGGCGCTACTGCAACACGCATTACTGCAACTGAGCATCTATTCATCAAGCCAACGAGCAAACTATCGCAAATCAAAGTGAAAGTAAGTCGCAGACGCTTAACGCACAATCATCCTTATTAAAAGTAAAGAAACGAAATGATCTTACCAGTGCTGTTGCCGCTCTCTCTTATTGCGGTGTTTGATTTTGATTTTAACTGCTAATCAATAAAATGCAGCTCATATCTGTTGCTTTCGGTGACGTAAACTCCATTAAATCTGCATATAGCGCGGGAATTGAAGAGCGAAAACACATTTATGTGACCAGGTGTAAATGGAATCCTTTTGATAAATCAGAGCTATCCGATCTGAGAAAACGCATGAAGTGGCCAGGTGTAAACAGCCCCGGCTTGGGGCGCACACTTTTTTCTGCCGCCGATTGATCTGTACTCTCTGCCATTTCGCGTGTGACTGTGTTGTCATGAAAGTGATGTCATCAGTAAACGCTCCCCGTGACGTAAGCAGACCAACTAATCGATAATGACATTCGTTGACAACGATTTTAATAATCGATTATTATCGATTTTATCGATTAGTTGTTGCAGCCCTAGTCATAATCGTACTGCATTGTGGGACATATAGATGCCTGGGCTGCGTTCAGCGCCGACAAAACCTTGCAGAACATTTTTTAAACAGAAACGGTGACGCGTTGAACGCCATGTTGTGTTGACGCAAGAGTTGCAACTATGGCAGCTGAGAAGGCTTTTTGTGTTCTTTGTGAAGAATTTTCGGAGCATGAAGAAGTCAGTATAAATATGTGTTTAATACTACAAAATATGCCCGATGTTACAGTTACTGCACTTGCCGCCCAGAACACAAGAGAACATCCCAATCGAGTTAAGGGATTTGTGGAAACTGAAATGGAAGCACATCTTACCTAATAAAGACTGAAACATCTATTTAGCCTCATACTGACTTTATTTGTTGTTCATACTGTTTTATTAATAACCTGTATTTTCTTTCTCATTTTTAGGAAAAGCACTTTACATGCATTGTTTATTTCTATACCAAATGTCATACACTTGCAAAACTACATCATTATGTTGATATCCTATATTTTTACAATAAAACTTACGACAAACATGTCTTCTAATATCCTCAGTTGTTGCGTATCAAACACATTTGTAAATTACTTACATTGTGCGCGTTCACTTTAATACCGCGTGCTGTATATACATGTTGCTGCTGATTGGACTGCAGTTCTGACACGCCCACCAAACAAGAGAAAACGCATCTCAAACCCCGTTGCACACCGGTGCAAGCCGTTTCCAGGAAACATGACGTTCAACCTGGAAACCGTAGCAAAACGTTGCGCACCGTTATGATCTTGAACGTGTCCCTGAAGTGTACATATGAAATTATGTTTGAGATGAGCAAAATCTGCGCAGAACAGATCACCGGTGATCAGCGCGAGATGCATGCCGGTTAGAAATGTCTCCGAGAGCGGTCCGCCTGGCTCTGATGTCATGCTGACGTATGTCAAAAAACTCTCGCGAGCGCAAGGCGGAAGTGTCGTATTGTGCAGTTGCTCTCCAGCATAGACAGTAAAAGAAATGGACACAGCGACCCCATAGACTTCAACGGAGCAAAGTGAAGTCAAATAGAAGCACTCACTTCCTGATTGCCAAGCGTACTGCGCAGGCTCAAACTGAGCTTGATGACGTAGATGTCATGTGAGCAACCTGACTGACAGTTGTACGTCTTCTAGTAGCTGTGCCAAGAGGAATCTGAATCATTCCCTTCTGAATCTTGCAGAGCCGGAGATCGTGAGTATTAGCTGTCCATGAGCTAGCAGCTGAGGCAACTTTACAACTCTCTATGGGCTTCTCCCTTGACTTTATGCCTCCACGTCCCGCCGATTGCGCGCGAGCTTCTACTTCTGTCTATATGGTAATTTATCTACTGTGCGACGCGCAGTCGCGTGTTATGACGCAATCGTTAGCCTATTTTTACAAAAACTTCTTCTACGGGGCCATAACATAAGATACAAGGTAATGGAGCCTTTTATACATTGTCGTGTTTCTTTAGAAATAATTAATGGACAAATGGAGTCTTTAAACCCCTCAGATGTAAAGTTATTCGCTGTCAAAGTGACGCCAAAATGAATGGGAGTCAATGGGATGCTAACAGCAGGTGAAGGCTTGTTAGCCAATGGCGGCGCCCGGGGAGACTTCAGTTTCTGACTGGTAGATTACCCGCTTGCTCTCCAGCGACTGCGCTGATCAAAAGCATGATGGGAAACGACTTGCTGACGACACAACTTAATGCTCATTGGTTTAAACAACCGTGATGGATTGTTCTCTTTTAAAATGTTTGATTTTAAACCTCTGGTATCATGTTTTATGTGTTTTTTTTTAATATATTTTTTGTTTATTTATTTATTTTTTAATTTAACTTAATTTAATTGCAATAACAACAAACAGACCAAGTCGACACATACAGGAAATATAAACAATCTATCATAACAAAAAATAAATTATGTTTCAAAATACATTAAGAGAGGAAATGTGAAAGAAATTTAAATCTATTCAACAATGGTCTTAAAAGAAAAAGAGAGTAAGAGAAGAAGAAAGAAAAAGAAGAGGTCACAAAAAGAAAATAACATTAAGGGAGAATATTAAACATGTCACAAATTCTGGATGTTTTCATTGCTTTCTTGTAAACAGAAGTTGAAATTGTATTTAAATATATATTTAATTCTTCTATGAAAAAGCTATAGTGGGGTTTACTTTTCATATATTTACATTTATGGATATGAAACTTTCCAATATGTAAAAGAAGGTTTATACAAAAACGTGCATTAATTAGATTCTTGACTTTGACATAAAACCCAAAAAGAATGTGTCTATGTGATAAAGAAAAGTTACAAAAAACCTTTTGGACAATCTGAGCATCAATATTATTCCAGAAAGACCGAGTAAAAGGACATAGAAAGATGGATAGATGCACTTTTATGATGGACAGATGCACTTTTATGACGGACAGATGCACTTTAAAGATGGATATACACTTTTATGATGGATAGATGCACTTTTATGATGGACAGATGCACTTTTATGATGGATAGATGCACTTTTATGATGGATAGATGCACTTTTATGATGGATAGATGCACTTTTATGATGGACAGATGCACTTTTATGATGGATAGATGCACTTTTATGATGGACAGATGCACTTTTATGATGGACAGATGCACTTTTATGATGGACAGATGCACTTTTATGATGGACAGATGCACTTTTATGATGGATAGATGCACTTTTATGATGGATAGATGCACTTTTATGACGGATAGATGCACTTTTATGATGGATAGATGCACTTTTATGATGGATAGATGCACTTTTATGATGGATAGATGCACTTTTATGATGGATAGATGCACTTGCACTTTTATGATGGATAGATGTACTTTTATGATGGATAGATGCACTTTTATGATGGATAGATGCACTTTTATGACGGATAGATGCACTTTTATGATGGATAGATGCACTTTTATGATGGATAGATGCACTTTTATGACGGATAGATGCACTTTTATGATGGACAGATGCACTTTTATGACGGACAGATGCACTTTAAAGATGATAGATACACTTTTATGATGGATAGATGCACTTTTATGATGGACAGATGAACTTTTATGATGGACAGATGAACTTTAAAGATGGATATACACTTTTATGATGGATAGATGCACTTTTATGATGGATAGATGCACTTTTATGATGGATAGATGCACTTTTATGATGGATAGATGCACTTTTATGATGGACAGATGAACTTTTATGATGGATAGATGCACTTTTATGACGGACAGATGCACTTTAATGATGGATAGATACACTTTTATGATGGATAGATGCACTTTTATGATGGACAGATGCGCTTTTATGATGGACAGATGCACTTTAAAGATGGAGATGCACTTTTATGATGGATAGATGCACTTTTATGATGGATAAATGCACTTTTATGATGGACAGATGCACTTTAAAGATGGGTAGATACACTTTTATGATGGATAGATGCACTTTTATGATGGACAAATGCACTTTTATGATGGACAGATGCACTTTAAAGATGGATATACACTTTTATGATGGATAGATGCACTTTTATGATGGATAAATGCACTTTTATGATGGATAGATGCACTTTTATAATGGATAGATGCACTTTAATGATGGATAGATGCACTTTTATAATGGATAGATGCACTTTAATGATGGATAGATGCACTTTTATGATGGACAGATGAACTTTTATGATGGATAGATGCACTTTAATGATGCATAGATGCACTTTAATGATGGACAGATGCACTTTTATGATGGACAGATGCACTTTAAAGATGGATATACACTTATGATGGATAGATGCACTTTTATGATGGATAGATGCACTTTTATGATGGATAGATACACTTTTATGATGGATAGATGCACTTTTATGATGGACAGATGCACTTCAAAGATGGATATACACTTTTATGATGGATAGATGCACTTTAATGATGGATAGATGCACTTTAATGATGGATAGATGCACTTTAATGATGGATAGATGCACTTTAATGATGGATAGATGCACTTTTATGATGGACAGATGAACTTTTATGATGGATAGATGCACTTTAATGATGGATAGATGCACTTTAATGATGGATAGATGCACTTTAATGATGGATAGATGCACTTTTATGATGGACAGATGAACTTTTATGATGGATAGATGCACTTTAATGATGGATAGATGCACTTTAATGATGGATAGATGCACTTTTATGATGGACAGATGAACTTTTATGATGGATAGATGCACTTTAATGATGGATAGATACACTTTTATGATGGATAGATGCACTTTTATGATGGACAGATGCACTTTTATGATGGACAGATGCACTTTAAAGATGGATATACACTTTTATGATGGACAGATGCACTTTAAAGATGGATATACACTTTTATGATGGATAGATGCACTTTTATGATGGATAGATGCACTTTTATGATGGATAGATGCACTTTAATGATGGACAGATGCACTTTAAAGATGGATAGATACATTTTTATGATGGATAGATGCACTTTTATGATGGACAGATGCACTTTAAAGATGGATAGATACACTTTTATGATGGATAGATGCGCTTTTATGATGGACAGATGCACTTTTATTATGGATATACACTTTTATGATGGATAGATGCACTTTTATTATGGATAGATGCACTTTTATGATGGATAGATGCACTTTAATGATGGATAGATGCACTTTTATGATGGACAGATGAACTTTTATGATGGATAGATGCACTTTTATGATGGATAGATGCACTTTTATGATGGACAGATGCACTTGTATGATGGACAGATGCACTTTTATTATGGATAGATGCACTTTTATGATGGATAGATGCACTTTTATGATGGACAGATGCACTTGTATGATGTACTACAGATGCACTTTCAAGGGAATAATGGGCAATTATGATTTTTGTCATAATCGTGCAGCTCTAGATTAAGGAGTCATTTTTACTCAAAACTAATGGCTGGGATAGATTCAGCACCCCTAAAAAACCCTAGTTAGACATCTCAAAAGCAAATTTTGGTCAAAAAAAATGTCATTATTTTTACCCAGGCCCTCTGGGCACCCCAACTTTGATAGCCTCTCCAGGCGTTTCCCCGAAGATTTGGCCGTGGATAAATTGGGAGGTATTACTAGACACCTATAGGAACACATGGTAAAAAAAGATATTGTTAAGAAATTTTTTTGCAGATTGGCAAAAAAATACCTAACTTTCCCTAACTATAGATACTGGGAATTGGTATCCTGAAACAAAATCGGAATAATTAAATAAATTACCTTCACTATCAAATAGCTGTTTACTAACATCACTCCATTATTGAACCAGTTTTCAAGAAATAAAAATTTCCTCTTATGTAGAATATTACAGTTGTTCCAAATTAAAAAATTGTGTGGCGAGAAATTATGCTTGTAAATAAGTCTCCAAGCCATAAGCATCTGCTGATGATAGTTGGAAAGTTTGACAGGAAGTTTACTAACTGAATAATTGCACATTAAAAGAAAATGTATACCTCCTAATAGAGAAAAGATATATCTTGGGATTATACTCCAAATAGAAGATTGATTGTGAAGGAAACGTTTCAGCCAATTAATTTTTAAGGTATTGTTAATCAGAATCAGAAAGAGCTTTATTGCCAATTTGTTTTTGGTACTGAGGCTTCCAGTGGACATATACAAATACAAATACAACAAGAAACATAATACTACAAATTATAAGAATAAAAAATAAAAATATAAATATATGAGAATAAAAGTATCACAGTTGGGTTTTGTCAGAATAGACATTTTCAGATTTACAGATTATGAACGTATTTACAGTGTTTTGTATATTATAAATAAATAAATCTACATATAAGTATCGCCTGAGTTGTAGGGTATTGCACTAAACAGTGGGAGTATTGCACTTAAGGCATATGCCTTGGGAGGAGTGTTAACTGTTCAGGAGGGAAATGGCCTGTGGGAAGAAACTGTTCCTGTGCCGAGATGTTCTTGCGGCCAGTGATCTGAGTCTCCGTCTTGACGGTAACAGTTCAAACAGGAGGTGTCCAGGGTGAGTGGAGTCTGTGAGGATTTTACCTGCTCTCCTCCTCACTCTGGAAGAGTACAGGTCCTGGAGGGATGGCAGGGGGGCACAAATGATCCTCTCCGCATGGCAGGGGGGCACAGGGGGGCACAGTCCCTCCGGACTGTCCGTTGTAGTCTCCTGATGTCTGATTTGGTAGCTGAACCAAACCAGACAGTGATGGAAGTGCATAAGACAGACTCAATGACGGCTGAGTAGAACTGAATCAGCAGCTCCTGTGGCAAGTTGAACTTCCTCAAGTACAGTCTCTGCTGGGCCTTTTTCACAATGGAGTCAATTTGATTGTCCCACTTCAGGTCCTGAGAGATGGAAGTGCCCAGGAACCTGAATGACTCCACTGCTTCCACAGTGCTGTTCATGATGGTTAGTGGGGGGAGTGCTGGGCTGTTCCTCCTGAAGTCCACGATCATCTCCACTGTTTTGAGCGTGTTCAGCTCAAGGTTGTTATAACTGCAACAGACAGCCAGCTGTTCAACTTCCAGTCTGTAAGCAGACTCGTCACCGTTTCGGATGAGACCGATGACAGTGGTGTCGTCGGCAAATTTCAGGAGCTTGACAGTGGGGTCTTTAGAAGTGCAGTCATTAGTGTACAGGGAGAAGAGCAGTGGGGAGAGAACGCACCCTTGGGGGGCGCCAGTGCTGGTGGTGAGAGTCCTGGATGTGTGTTTCCCCAGTCTCACTCGCTGCTGCCGGTCCGTCAGGAAGCTGGTGATCCACTGACAGATCGAGGATGGTATGGAGAGCTGGGTCAGTTTGGCTGTGAGAAGACCAGGCATGATGGTATCGAAGGCCGAACTGAAGTCCACAAAGAGGATCCTTGCATAAGTCCCTGGTCTGTCGAGATGTTGCAGGATATAATGCAGTCCCATGTTGACTGCATCATCCACAGACCTGTTTGCTCTGTAAGCAAACTGAAAGGGATCCAGCAGGGGTCCAGTGATGTCCTTCAGGTGGGCCAGCACCAGTCTTTCAAACGACTTCATGACCACAGACGTGAGAGCGACAGGTCTGTAGTCATAAAGTCCAGTGATTTTGGTTTTTTTTGGGGACAGGAATGATAGTGGAGCGTTTGAAGCAGCAGGGAACTTCACACTGCTCCAATGACCTATTGAAGATCTGCGTGAAGACCGAGGCCAGTTGGTCAGCGCAGGCTTTTAAACAAGCAGATGAGATGCCGTCTGGGCCTGAGGCTTTCCTAGTCTTCTGTTTTTTGAAGACTCGGCTCACGTCCTCCACACAGACCTTAAGCTCAGGTTGGATGGCAGGAGGGGGCAGTAATGGGAGTGCAGGAGGTGATGGTGAATGTGTGAAGTGCAGGTCAGAGCCTGTGTGTGGTGTGAATGAGGGCTTTTCAAACCTGCAATAAAATGAGTTTAAATCATCAGCCAGGTGTTGATTGTCCACAGATCGGGGGGATGGTGACTTGTAGTTGGTGATGTTCCTCAGGCCATTCCAGACTGATGATGGGTCGTTGGATGAAAACTGTTTTTTCAGTTTATCAGAGTAGCTTCTTTTAGCAACTCTGATCTCCTTTGTCAGTCTGTTTCTGGCCTGGTTATACAAGATTTTATCCCCACTTCTGTAGGCATCCTCTTTGGCATGACGAAGGTGTTTGAGTTTCCCAGTAAACCATGGTTTATCATTAGTAAATGATAAGAATGTCCTGGTAGGAATGCATGTATCCTCACAGAAGCTTATATATGATGTTACAGTATCTGTGAGCTCATCCAGATCGTTGGTAGCAGCTTCAAAAACAGTCCAATCAGTGCAATCAAAGCAGGCCTGTAGATTCTGCTCTGCTTCATTAGTCCATCTTTTTACAGTCCTTATTACAGGTTTAGCTGATTTTAGTTTCTGCCTGTAGGTCGGTATGAGATGAACCAAACAGTGATCAGAGAGCCCCAAAGCTGCTCGTGAAACGGAGTGATACGCATCTTTTATTGTGGTGTAACAGTGGTCCAGTATATTACTGTCTCTGGTGGGACATGTAACGTGCTGTCTGTATTTTGGTAGTTCACGGGAAAGATTTGCTTTGTTAAAATCCCCAAGAATGATTAAAATAGAGTCAGGATACCTTTGTTCTGTTTCAGCTATTTGTTCAGCCAGCTCTTGTATCGCCGCGCTCATGCACGCATCTGGAGGGATGTATACATTCAGGAGAATGAAAGAGGAAAACTCCCGAGGCGAGTAGAAAGGTTTACAGTTTATGAAATGTGCCTCTAAATTAGGAGAGCACATCTTCTTCAGTGTTGTTACATCTGAACACCAACTTTCGTTAATGTAGAAACACAATCCACCACCTCTTGTTTTCCCCGTTAGCTCCGCGATGCGATCCGCTCGTAACAGTTGGAAGCCCGGCAGATGTATTGCGTTGTCCGGTATGGCTTCACTCAGCCAGGTTTCAGTGAAGCACAGAGCAGCAGAGTTTAAAAAATCCTTGTTAGTGCGGGTGAGGAGAAGAAGTTCGTCCGTTTTGTTAGGAAGGGATCGGAGATTCGCGAGATGAATACTGGGGAGTGCAGTGCGCAGGCCGCGCTCGCGGAGTTTAACCAGCGCGCCGGCTCGCTTCCCGCGTTTGCGTCTGACCGCGCGTTTGAACAACAACGCTGCCCCTCCGACGAGAATGTCCTGCAAGATATATAATAATCAAAAACTGTAGAAAAGTTATCTGGTGTGTGTTTCCTAATGTCCAGTAGTTCGTCTTTGGTGAAACTGATAGGAAAAGAATGACTAAACGCAGAACAAACAAACAAAAACAACACAATAGCTGGAGAGCCCCACATCGAAGCAGCCATCTTGGATAGATGATGGGATAAAAGAGATAATCAATCTCTTTTGATTAAGAGAATCAAAATCAATGAAATTTAAGCCACCTTTATTATAAGAATTCAAAATAAATTATTTTCTAACATAATGACTTTTATTTTTCCAAAGAAATTTAAGCAACATTACATCAATCAACTTGCAAGTAGATTTATCCACAAATAAAGACTGAGCAGCATAGGAGAAGCGGAAAATCCCTTCTGCTTTAGTAAACAGAGTTCTGCCTTTCAAAGATAGATCTCTTAACAACCAAAGGTTACATTTTTGTGTGTGTTTTCTCCACAACTGAACTAAAATTGATCTGACATCTTAGTTTAGCATCTTTTATTAATTTTATTCCTAAATAGGTGACACTTTCTTTGATGGGAATGTTTGAGATAGAGGTTGCAGCACATTTTTTAAATCGGGAGTAATTTGCATTTATTAATATTAAGCAAAAGGCCAGGTGCATTAGAGAAAGACTGAAGAGAGGTTAAAGCAATTGGGATCTGAGAGACATCTCTTAGAAACAATGCTGTATCATCTGCCAGTTGGGTAATAAACAATTCCGTGCCAGCAATAGAAATCCCCTTCACAGGGCTCTCTTTAATATGTAAATTTAAAAATTGTGTAGCTATTAGAAAAAGATATGGGGAAATGGGGCAACCTTGTCTTATACCACGCTTTAAAAAAAACCTAGGAGAGGAAACATTATTGAGTTGGATAGAGATATTACCATTACAGTAAAGCATTTTAATACATTTGCAAAAAAATTACCAAAACCCAATCTGTGCAGGGCTTGTTACATAAATTCGTGTTCTAAGCAATCAAATGCTTAAATTTATAATAGTCAAGAAAGAGGATAAAACTATCAGTAGAAATAAGGTATGAATAATCCAACAAGTCAAGAATCAAGCGTATATTATTAGAAATATGTCTCTGATGCATAAAACCTGATTGGCACTATCTATTATATTATTAAGAATAAGTTTTAGCCTCTTTGCTAAAACTAAGGCAATAATTTTATAATCGGTATTCTATAAAGAAATCGGGCGCCAATTTTCTAATAGAAGGGGATCTCTATTGGGCTTAGGAATCATAGTTATTATCCCTTGACATAAAGAGGGAGGAAGCGTGGTTTTCTCAATACTCTCTAAAAACATTTTATTTAAAAAAGGTGCTAGTTTTTGACTAAATGCTTTATAGAGCTCTGCAGATAGCCCATCAGTACCTGGGGATTTGTTACTTTTTAAGTTATTTATAGAATCAAGAATTTCTGAAAGACTAATGGGTGCATCACACAGATTACAATCTTCATTATTAATTTGTTTTATGTGAGATAAGGACTCAAAAAAGTCCGTGGTGGAATGCTGGCAAAATTTAGAGGAATATAAATCATTATAAAATTTAGCACAAAAGTCTGCAATTATCTTAAAGTCATCAGTTACTTTCCCATCAATACATAGTTGCTGAATATAATTCTAACCTAACCTAACCTTTCTAACCTAAAGAAATAGGCAGAACTCTGCTCACCCTCCTCTAGCCATTTCCGTCGAGACCTGATGAAGGCGCCTTCAGCCTTACGTTTATATATATCCTCTAAATTATGTTTTTGATCAACAAGCTCAATTTTTTCTGAGTCTGTAAGGTCATCTACATTTTTACATGATAATGCCGAAATTCTAGCCATAATCTGGTTTTCATTACTTTTTCTTAATTTTGCTAACGAACTACTGTATTTCCGACAAAACTTCCCAATTACGTATTTAAGAAGTTCCCAATTAATGCAAAAAAATTTCTCTTTATTAGCTTTATGCTAATAAAAGGAAATTAAGTTATCAATCTTAGTGAGAACCTCGTTGTGTTGAAGAATTGAAGTGTTAAGTTTCCAATATGAGGATATTTTACTCAGTGAGGGAGCGGATACAAATGGGATACAGATAGAAATGGCCTTATGGTCATAAAATAGTGAGGGAAGTATATCAGTCTTTATATTTGATAACTCTGCTGAGGTCAACCAAAAATCAAGTCGGGATTGTCTAGAAAGGGAATTATTGTTCCATGTGAATACTTTTTACAAGGGATGGGTTTCTCGCCACACATCAACAACAGAAATTTTTTGCATAAAAGATAATAAATACTCAGAATTAGTATTAGTAAATTGGGGGGGGGGGGGGGGGGGGGTTGGCGCATCTATCCAAGGTGCAATTCGAAACAACATTAAAATCACCACCAAATATTAAGGAAGAATTTGGAAATTTAGATAACATATGACATATACGAATTCTAATTTATATAAAAAAAACGTATTATCTTTTGGTGAATTATATCCATAGATATTAGCAGTAATAGAAGTCATATTTGCAAACTGAAAAGCAAGTATAACGTAGTGACCATTGATGTCACAATCAGTAGCCAGAATCTTTCCACCAAAATTATGTTTTAAAATACAAACTCCAGCAGAATATTCATTTCCATGAGACATCCACATTTCCAACCCCCATTGTGATCTCCATAACTTGAGATCTTGTAAAGTTGAATGAGATTCTTGTAGAAAACAAAAATCTGTGTTGAGACTTTTAAGATACAGAAAGACTGCTTTACACTTGAGAATGTATCGTAGCCCTCTACAATTTAAAGAAATAACAGATACGGACATAGAAGAATAAAGAGAAGAAGAAAAAGAACAGAACAATAATAGAAGAAAGAATTAGTTCTAAGAACAAGTATAAGGACTGAGTCACCAAGACAGAGAACCTAACCGGTCAGAACAAGCAAGGGATGAGGTCAACAATCCCTTCATTAATCTATCTAGAGAACAAATATGTACAATTGAGGAACAACAACTATAATTCCCCTTTTAAGGGGTTGAAATAATTCACATTATTAACTTAAATCGATGAAAGTCTGAAATAATCCTATTCCTATTTACAGTGGATGTAAAAAAAAAAAAAACACTCAGGGATATATATATATATATTACATTTACATTACATTTATTAATTTAGCTGACGCTTTTATCCAAAGCGACTTACAATTGCTATATTTCAGAGGTCGCACGCCTCTGGAGCAACTAGGGGTTAAGTGTCTTGCTCAGGGACACATTGGTGTCTCACAGTGGATTTGAACCCGGGTCTCTCACACCAAAGGCATTTGTCTTATCCACTGCGCCATCACCACCCCATATATATATATGCACTGCGCCATCACCACCCCATATATATATATGCACTGCGCCATCACCACCCCATATATATATATGCACTGCGCCATCACCACCCCATATATATATATATATATATATGGGGTGGTGATGGCGCAGTGGATAAGGACAAATGCCTTTGGTGTGAGAGACC
The DNA here is from genome assembly GCA_026230005.1 of Gila orcuttii. Classification (NCBI taxonomy): domain Eukaryota; kingdom Metazoa; phylum Chordata; class Actinopteri; order Cypriniformes; family Leuciscidae; genus Gila; species Gila orcuttii. The sequence goes on along the minus strand of JAPDVR010000010.1, from coordinate 1,578,051 downwards.
CGGGTTCAAATCCACTGTGAGACACCAATGTGTCCCTGAGCAAGACACTTAACCCCTAGTTGCTCCAGAGGCGTGCGACCTCTGAAATATAGCAATTGTAAGTCGCTTTGGATAAAAGCGTCAGCTAAATTAATAAATGTAATGTAAATGTAATATATATATATATATCCCTGAGTGTTTTTTTTTTTTTTACATCCACTGTAAATAGGAATAGGATTATTTCAGACTTTCATCGATTTAAGTTAATAATGTGAATTATTTCAACCCCTTAAAAGGGGAATTATAGTTGTTGTTCCTCAATTGTACATATTTGTTCTCTAGATAGATTAATGAAGGGATTGTTGACCTCATCCCTTGCTTGTTCTGACCGGTTAGGTTCTCTGTCTTGGTGACTCAGTCCTTATACTTGTTCTTAGAACTAATTCTTTCTTCTATTATTGTTCTGTTCTTTTTCTTCTTCTCTTTATTCTTCTATGTCCGTATCTGTTATTTCTTTAAATTGTAGAGGGCTATGAAACATTCTCAAGTGTAAAGCAGTCTTTTTCTGTATCTTAAAATATATATATATATATATATATATATATATATATATATATAGCACCGTTTTGAAACATATCAGCAAATCCTAGCAACTGTTTGGTAGGCTTAAAATATTTTTTACAAAGCGGGGTTAGCTAAACACATATTTGGAATGAAATTAAATAACAAGTACTTTGGGTGCCTTGTTCATTATATTTATTTTCATATAAAAGCAACACAACTTAAATTGCATGCAGTTTTTTAGCAACACCGTGCATGAGCGTGAATCCCGTGAATCCCGCGCCTTTGATCTCACAGGTGTCAGATCCACTGCGAGAAGAGAGATCTGTCCGGCTTGCCTGCGCTTTTTTCACTCCTCCCCTCACTGCAGCCGTCTACTCTCGCATACATTTCAGGCAAGGCAAGGCGCATCTCAAGCGTCACGTCACCTCGGACACGTTTAATTCATCTATCTGTAAAAATCTTGATATTGATGATGAAAGTTGCTCATTTTGTGGTATTGTTTAAGAAACAGCTGCCCATTTATTTTGTGAATACATTTAGGGGTTAATTTAAGCAGTTTTATCCTTATAACGATATAATTTTGTTTATTAAGAAACCCCAAATCGTCATCTCTTGAATACATTGTTAATTTCTTTATTTCCTGTAAGATTTCCTCTTTTCCTTGATGAGTTTACCTCTCAATTCATCCCTCAGACTTCTTTTTTTTTTGGGGCAGATGGAGAGATGGAGGGATGGAGGGACTCATAAGGGGAAGATGGAGTGATGGAGGGACTCATAAGGGCAGATGGAGGGATGGAGGGACTCATAAGGGCAGATGGAGTGATGGAGGGACTCATAAGGGCAGATGGAGTGATGGAGGGACTCATAAGGGCAGATGGAGTGATGGAGGGACTCATAAGGGCAGATGGAGTGATGGAGGGACTCATAAGGGGCAGATGGAGTGATGGAGGGACTTATAAGGGCAGACGGAGTGATGGAGGGACTCATAAGGGGCAGATGGAGTGATGGAGGGACTCATAAGGGCAGATGGAGGGATGGAGGGACTCATAAGGGCAGATGGAGAGATGGAGGGACTCATAAGGGCAGATGGAGTGATGGAGGAACTCATAATGGGCAGATGGAGGGATAGAGGGACTCACAAGGGCAGATGGAGTGATGGAGGGACTCATAAGGGCAGATGGAGTGATGGAGGGACTCATAAGGGCAGATGGAGGGATGGAGGGACTCATAAGGGCAGATGGAGTGATGGAGGGACTCATAAGGACAGATGGAGTGATGGAGGGACTCATAAGGGCAGATGGAGTGATGGAGGGACTCATAAGGGGCAGATGGAGGGATGGAGGGACTCATAAGGGCAGATGGAGTGACGGAGGGACTCATAAGGACAGATGGAGTGATGGAGGGACTCATAAGGGCAGATGGAGGGACTCATAAGGGGCAGATGGAGGGATGGAGGGACTCATAAGGGCAGATGGAGGGATGGAGGGACTCATAAGGGCAGATGGAGGGATGGAGGGACTCACAAGGGCAGATGGAGTGATGGAGGGTCTCATAAGGGCAGATGGAGGGATGGAGGGACTCATAAGGGCAGATGGAGGGATGGAGGTACTCATAAGGGCAGATGGAGGGATGGAGGGACTCACAAGGGCAGATGGAGTGATGGAGGGTCTCATAAGGGCAGATGGAGGGATGGAGGGACTCACAAGGCCAGATGGAGGGATGGAGTGACTCACAAGGGCAGATGGAGGGATGGAGGGACTCGTAAGGGCAGATGGAGGGATGGAGGGACTCATAAGGGCAGATGGAGGAATGGAGGGACTCACAAGGGCAGATGGAGTTATGGAGGGTCTCATAAGGGCAGATGGAGGGATGGGGGGACTCATAAGGGCAGATGGAGGGATGGGGGGACTCATAAGGGCAAGTGGAGGGACTCATAAGGGCAGATGGAGTGATGGAGGGTCTCATAAGGGCAGATGGAGTGATGGAGGGTCTCGTAAGGGCAGATGGAGGGATGGGGGGACTCATAAGGGCAGGTGGAGGGTCTCATAAGGGCAGATGGAGTGATGGAGGGACTCATAAGGGCAGATGGAGTGATGGAGGGTCTCGTAAGGGCAGATGGAGTGATGGAGGGTCTCATAAGGGCAGATGGAGTGATGGAGGGACTCATAAGGGCAGATGGAGTGATGGAGGGTCTCGTAAGGGCAGATGGAGTGATGGAGGGTCTCATAAGGGCAGATGGAGTGATGGAGGGTCTCATAAGGGCAGATGGAGTGATGGAGGGTCTCGTAAGGGCAGATGGAGGGATGGGGGGACTCATAAGGGCAGGTGGAGGGACTCACAAGGGCACATGGAGGGACTCATCCATGGCACCTTTTCCAGGATTCAGCTCTGGGCTCCTCATCCTCAGTGCTCATGTAATACCCCTGAAAAGAAGTATAAAAAGATAAAAGAATAAATAAGCGCTTCAGTGATGGCTTCCTGGTCGTCGATTTTACTCTTGAATGAAGCACATCACGACTGCGAGAAGAGAGATCTGTCCGGCTTGCCTGCGCTTTTTTCACTCCTCCCCTCACTGCAGCCGTCTACTCTCGCATACATTTCAGGCAAGGCAAGGCGCATCTCAAGCGTCACGTCACCTCGGACACGTTTAATTCATCTATCTGTAAAAATCTTGATATTGATGATGAAAGTTGCTCATTTTGTGGTATTGTTTAAGAAACAGCTGCCCATTTATTTTGTGAATACATTTAGGGGTTAATTTAAGCAGTTTTATCCTTATAACGATATAATTTTGTTTATTAAGAAACCCCAAATCGTCATCTCTTGAATACATTGTTAATTTCTTTATTTCCTGTAAGATTTCCTCTTTTCCTTGATGAGTTTACCTCTCAATTCATCCCTCAGACTTCTTTTTTTTTTGGGGCAGATGGAGAGATGGAGGGATGGAGGGACTCATAAGGGGAAGATGGAGTGATGGAGGGACTCATAAGGGCAGATGGAGGGATGGAGGGACTCATAAGGGCAGATGGAGTGATGGAGGGACTCATAAGGGCAGATGGAGTGATGGAGGGACTCATAAGGGCAGATGGAGTGATGGAGGGACTCATAAGGGCAGATGGAGTGATGGAGGGACTCATAAGGGGCAGATGGAGTGATGGAGGGACTTATAAGGGCAGACGGAGTGATGGAGGGACTCATAAGGGGCAGATGGAGTGATGGAGGGACTCATAAGGGCAGATGGAGGGATGGAGGGACTCATAAGGGCAGATGGAGAGATGGAGGGACTCATAAGGGCAGATGGAGTGATGGAGGAACTCATAATGGGCAGATGGAAGGATAGAGGGACTCACAAGGGCAGATGGAGTGATGGAGGGACTCATAAGGGCAGATGGAGTGATGGAGGGACTCATAAGGGCAGATGGAGGGATGGAGGGACTCATAAGGGCAGATGGAGTGATGGAGGGACTCATAAGGACAGATGGAGTGATGGAGGGACTCATAAGGGCAGATGGAGTGATGGAGGGACTCATAAGGGGCAGATGGAGGGATGGAGGGACTCATAAGGGCAGATGGAGTGACGGAGGGACTCATAAGGACAGATGGAGTGATGGAGGGACTCATAAGGGCAGATGGAGGGATGGAGGGACTCATAAGGGCAGATGGAGGGATGGAGGTACTCATAAGGGCAGATGGAGGGATGGAGGGACTCACAAGGGCAGATGGAGTGATGGAGGGTCTCATAAGGGCAGATGGAGGGATGGAGGGACTCACAAGGCCAGATGGAGGGATGGAGTGACTCACAAGGGCAGATGGAGGGATGGAGGGACTCGTAAGGGCAGATGGAGGGATGGAGGGACTCATAAGGGCAGATGGAGGAATGGAGGGACTCACAAGGGCAGATGGAGTTATGGAGGGTCTCATAAGGGCAGATGGAGGGATGGGGGGACTCATAAGGGCAGATGGAGGGATGGGGGGACTCATAAGGGCAAGTGGAGGGACTCATAAGGGCAGATGGAGTGATGGAGGGTCTCATAAGGGCAGATGGAGTGATGGAGGGTCTCGTAAGGGCAGATGGAGGGATGGGGGGACTCATAAGGGCAGGTGGAGGGTCTCATAAGGGCAGATGGAGTGATGGAGGGACTCATAAGGGCAGATGGAGTGATGGAGGGTCTCGTAAGGGCAGATGGAGTGATGGAGGGTCTCATAAGGGCAGATGGAGTGATGGAGGGACTCATAAGGGCAGATGGAGTGATGGAGGGTCTCGTAAGGGCAGATGGAGTGATGGAGGGTCTCATAAGGGCAGATGGAGTGATGGAGGGTCTCATAAGGGCAGATGGAGTGATGGAGGGTCTCGTAAGGGCAGATGGAGGGATGGGGGGACTCATAAGGGCAGGTGGAGGGACTCACAAGGGCACATGGAGGGACTCATCCATGGCACCTTTTCCAGGATTCAGCTCTGGGCTCCTCATCCTCAGTGCTCATGTAATACCCCTGAAAAGAAGTATAAAAAGATAAAAGAATAAATAAGCGCTTCAGTGATGGCTTCCTGGTCGTCGATTTTACTCTTGAATGAAGCACATCACGACTAACTGTTGTTGGTCTCAAGTTCGGTGTCTGTTCCCGCCCTGGCTGTAAGCCAAAACGTGATTGGTTGAAGCGAGAACATGCTTCGATTTGTCAGCTCAATGTGGCCGTTATCTGATTGGCTTGAGTAAACGGTGGGTGGAGTCCACTATTTGTGGATTTTTCTGCACGTCGACTAGCCTGGCTAACGCCAGACCACGTATCATTGAGAATGAGACGTGTTCTGGGAACCACGTTCATTTTCTCGTATTTGAGGCGTGGTTTACGAATGCCCAGAGCCGTTTATTGGGTGCTACGAATGTCTATCAAATGCGCCTGTACGTAGCTCATCGTCTTGCTGCTCCCTCCCCGTTCTGTGATTGGTTCCCTATCTGAGGCGAAAATCTGGTTCATGGTGTCCAGGCTGCCTAGCAGCTTGAATAAAATCACGCTGCGGCAAGGCAGCATGGGGAAACCCAGGCTACACGTCAACGCTAGAAGTGTTTCAAAATCCACAGATGGGTGAGGGGATTTACAAATGCACCGGAACCGATTCACAAATGCGTTCAGCGACTTACAAATGCACAGGAACCGATTCACAAATAATTGCCAGGTAGGGTTGTGTTTGTGATATAAAACACATTTGTAAATACATTTTTTTATTTGCAAATCTAATTTTATTTATTTGTGAGTTTTATATTTTTTTGTGAAACTCTTTACATTTATTTGTGGATCTTAATCTATTTATTTGTGAATTTGATATATTTTTGTGAATCTCGTTACATTTACTTTTGGATCATAATCTATTTATTTGGAATAATGCAACAATTCTCACCCCATAATAGTGTATCATTACATATTAATCAGATTTTTTTTTAATTATAGGCTAAAATATGGTTATTGAAAGCCAGTGCTTTATTTATTTATGAAGACTCTGTGATATAATTTGTTTTTGTATTTAATGTGTGTATAACTGTTAATATTTTATTAACAGCAAAGGACTCACCATCGTGCTCTTGTGATCAAAGTGAGTGTTCTTCATTAATTTGAATGTCAAGTCAAGTCAAATATATTTATATAGCGCTTTTCACAATACAGATTGTATCAAATCTGCTTCACAGTATCAATCAAAACAACTTAACAATGTTTGTTTATTACTGGAAAAAAGACATCCAAGTTTGGTAGAGCTGATCAATGGTATGATTGGTTAATTAATTTGAATGTCAGTAACACATAGCTTATTATATTCTTACTGAACATTCAGTAACCAATAAGGGATAATGTACATCATCAAGACTGTTGTTATTGCAAAATAACCCATTTTAAGTTTAAATATTGTAGGCTAACAACTGGCAGTTATTCGGTAGAGCGTGGGGGCTGATCGGAGGAAAACTATATAGTACGTTCAGTATTCTTCAAAAAGAGCATCAGTAAGGCAAATCAGTAGGTCTCAATACCGGCTTCTTTCACAGTTTATTCTGACTGATTACTCAGATCCACGGGTGTAATTTCCTATGGGGAAAATGATTATGATTTTTTTAACCGCACGCCGTTATCACCACGGAAGAGCAGGACACAGATAGCCTGCTTTATGTTGTTTCTACATTACAGTAAAATTGAGTCTCACATTATTTACATTTTCTTTACATACAAAACATTAATGGTGAACATTTTTGACTTTATAAAATGATTCTCTCAAGGCTTGGCAATCGGCCCCTATTAAACAATAAAGAAAGTAAGACCTATTTTTCTTATACATAGTTTAGTAGCCTATATTCTTTGGCAGAATTTATCATTATAATCAACTTAATTATTTCCTGAATTTTGTATCACCATTGTCCCTAAAGGTATGCAAATGTAGGAAATGGGATTAAAATTGCAAAAAAATATTCGCTTTTGTTTAAAGTGCGCAAACATTTCCCCCCACTCCTCAAACCAAAGTTACACCCTTACTCAGATCAATCACTACAATCTATCGCCAAGTGACTCCCCTACACATCTCTTTCCATGACGGTGAGAAACTCATTTTTTACATAACGCAGTACATGAACCAAGCCCACCCGTCAGAGAGCCGTTTAATAATTATTTGGATTACATAGTTTACCATTATTTTGCCCATTATATTGGGATTAAACTTTAGCACGCTAAAGTAAAAAAAGGAAAGTTATTGTTTATTTTATGTTAAACAGAGAATCTTGCTCTTGGAGCCAAAGCTGTCCAGTCTTCCACATGCTATCAAAATCAAGCAGTCGCTCAAAAGGCTGTCGATGGCAACAGGAATTCAAATATCAATCTGGGGTCATGCAGTGTGACTAATAGGGACAGGGACCCCTGGTGGAGAGTGGACCTTGGGGAAATCCATGAGGTATCCAGGGTTAGCATCACTAATCGTGGAGATGGTTCTGCTGGGAGGATAAATGGTGCTCAGATCCGTGTTGGCAACAGCCTGGAAAATAATGGCAACAATAATGAGCTGTAAGTATCCCCTCTCTCTTAACACTCTTACATAATTACTAAATTAGATGACATTACTTTGAAAACATAATTTTAATATAAAAACTTGCCTTTGACAGAAGTATATTTGATATGCTTCATGCAGCTTTAATATGCCCGTCTCTTTTATTTTATTTTATTTAACCTTTATTTAACCAGGAAAAGTCCCATTGAGTTACAGTAACTCTTCTCACAGGGAGTCCTGGCCAAGACAGGCGGCCAAAAAGTTTCAAAAATAAGAATAAAAGACAGGACAAAAATTACATATTACACCACAAATCTCTAAACATACACTAACAAAACATTGTACCTACTTACATAAGCAAATACAGACATACAATTTAAAGGGCACCTAGTTTAGAAGCAATTACATTGTTCAGTCAATTAGGTCACCATAATGTCACCTCTATTTTTCTGTGTCTTCACAGGGCTGCGACTGTTGATTCCATCTCAGCTGGAGAGACAAAAACTTTTAAGTTTAAGCCAATTAATGGACGATATGTGAACATTTTTTTACGTGGGCACAATAGACATCTCACACTGTGTGAAGTCGAGGTGTTTGGAGGTAAAGGACTCTGTGACTCTGAGAAGACTCTGTGATAGAATTTGTTAATGTTCTTATTAATGTGTGTATAACTGTTATTATTTTATTAACAGACACATCAACGTACATTTGTGTTCCAAGTGAGTGTTCTTCATTACTTTTAATGTTTTCAGTAACATAATATAACATAATATTCTTACTGAATATATTCTTACATATCAGATTCTTACTAAATATTTGATAACCAATAAGAGATAATGTACATCAACACGGTTGTTATCGCAAAGTATTATTACATGGCTACAAGCCACAAATAAATAATTTTGGACAAAAATATATTAATTTGAGTTGAAATATTATATTAGCTTACTTAAATAAACGCAAAGCTTCTGTGAAGAAAGCATATTAGCAAGACAAAGAACAGGTTCAAAGAAGACAAACATTTAAGGGATAATGTACAGTCATGTACAACAAATGAATAATTACATGGACATATTGATTTGAGATTAAACTGTTTTAAATTCTTGCCTGTTTATTATCTTAGAGTCCATTAAAAACAATCATTCGGGCAATAAGACGAAAACAACAGAGTCTAAATACTAAAAATACTTCAATACAATCTTAATATTTGAACACAATCAATAACTATAACAGAGACGCAACTGACACTAGATGTGTTTGTATGAAACGAGAGAGAGAGAGAGAGCGAGAGAGAGAGAGAGACCGAGAGAGAGAGAGAATTTGAAAACACCTTTATTACAAATTTTCTCTCTTTTTTAAAAAACAAACTAATTAAAATAAATTACATGAATTGAAGAAAACAAAGATTGTCATCTACAACAGAGCACAAAGCCCCTCCATAACGCCAAACATCCTCAAACATGGCAAGACATGAAGTAGCTTTATAAAACCTAATATCAATCAAAATTCTTGACTTCACCATGGCACTAAACACAGACACCAGAATAAAATCCTGTTTTTTTTTTCAATTTTATCTTTTCGACTCATATATATTGCCATTTTACTTTTGCCCAAAACAAAATTTAACAACTGACACTCTCTCTTTCGTCTCTTTGTATATTTAACCCCAAAGATAAAAGCTTGCATTGAAAATTCTTCATCAAAAGACCTAAACAAATTTTGTAAAACCTCAAATAAAGGTTTAAGTCTATGACAACTCATAAAAACATGAAAAACAGTCTCCCTTTGTGGGCAAAATGGACATTCATGGCCTACCTCAGGATTCAACACAGATATAAAAGCATTTACAGCAATAATACAATGTAAAATTCTCCACTGCAAATCTCCAATTTTCTTATTTAATGGTGGCTTGTAAAAAGTTATCCAATTTGGCTTAAAAACTTCATCTAAACCTAACACACTTCGCCAAGGTGTATCAGTTTTCCCATTTAATGCTTTTTTATTAAAACATTTCACACATGACTTGTACAATCTCTTACCATTTGCATCTTCAAAGTCCATGACCACTACTTTTTCTGATTCCAAAAAAATTCCACCTTCCTCCTCTAATTTAGGTAAAACCATCAACCTTGGAAAACAATCTTTATCATTGGGAGTAATTTCTCCCTCACAATGTTTCTTGAGTAAATCGGTCTCTTCCACTGTAAGGATAGTCTGTATCTTTCGTAATAGTTTTTCACGAAAACCCCAATTGTGTTGCCACCGCATCCACTTCAATGAAATCTGGTCCTGCCAGACTCATCAATTGACGAAGAGTCACTACTTTAGCCTTTACAGTTGATCCTTGATCCAAGATGGCACCGCAGACGGCTGCCTCGGTGTGGGGCTCTCCAGCTATTGTGTTGTTTTTGTTCGTTTGTTCTGCGTTTAGTCATTCTTTTCCTATCAGTTTCACCAAAGACGAACTACTGGACATTAGGAAACACACACCAGATAACTTTTCTACAGTTTTTGATTATTCGGACGTCTTGCAGGACATTCTCCTCGGAGGGGCAGCGTTGTTGTTCAAACGCGCGGTCAGACACAAATGCGGGAAGCGAGCCAGCGCGCTGGTTAAACTCCGCGAGCGCGGCCTCCGCACTGCACTCCCCAGTATTCATCTCGCGAATCTCCGATCCCTTCCTAACAAAACAGACGAACTTCTTCTCCTCACCCGCACTAACAAGGATTTTTTAAACTCTGCTGCTCTGTGCTTCACTGAAACCTGGCTAAGTGAAGCCATACCGGACAACGCAATACATCTGCCGGGCTTCCAACTGTTACGAGCGGATCGCATCGCGGAGCTAACGGGGAAAACAAGAGGTGGTGGATTGTGTTTCTACATTAACGAAAGTTGGTGTTCAGATGTAACAACACTGAAGAAGATGTGCTCTCCTAATTTAGAGGCACATTTCATAAACTGCAAACCTTTCTACTCGCCTCGGGAGTTTTCCTCTTTCATTCTCGTGAATGTATACATCCCTCCAGACGCGTGCGTGAGCGCGGCGCTACAACAGCTGGCTGAACAAATAGCTGAAACAGAACAAAGGTATCCTGACTTTCTTTTAATCATTCTTGGGGATTTTAACAAAGCAAATCTTTCCCGTGAACTACCAAAATACAGACAGCACGTTACATGTCCCACCAGAGACAGTAATATACTGGACCACTGTTACACCACAATAAAAAATGCGTATCACTCCATTTCACGAGCAGCTTTGGGGCTCTCTGATCACTGTTTGGTTCATCTCATACCGACCTACAGGCAGAAACTGAAATCAGCTAAACCTGTAATAAGGACTGTAAAAAGATGGACTAATGAAGCAGAGCAGAATATACAGGCCTGCTTTGATTGCACTGATTGGACTGTTTTTGAAGCTGCTACCAACGATCTGGATGAGCTCACAGATACTGTAACATCATATATAAGTTTCTGTGAGGATACATGCATTCCTACCAGGACATTCTTATCATTTACTAATGATAAACCATGGTTTACTGGGAAACTCAAACACCTTCGTCATGCCAAAGAGGATGCCTACAGAAGTGGGGATAAAATCTTGTATAACCAGGCCAGAAACAGACTGACAAAGGAGATCAGAGTTGCTAAAAGAAGCTACTCTGAAAAACTGAAAAAACAGTTTTCATCCAACGACCCATCATCAGTCTGGAATGGCCTGAGGAACATCACCAACTACAAGTCACCATCCCCCCGATCTGTGGACAATCAACACCTGGCTGATGATTTAAACTAATTTTATTGCAGGTTTGAAAAGCCCTCATTCACACCACAGACAGGCTCTGACCTGCACTTCACACATTCACCATCACCTCCTGCACTCCCATTACTCCCCCCTCCTGCCATCCAACCTGAGCTTAAGGTCTGTGTAGAGGACGTGAGCAGAGTCTTCAAAAAACAGAAGACTAGGAAAGCCTCAGGCCCAGACGGCATCTCATCTGCTTGTTTAAAAGCCTGCGCTGACCAACTGGCCCCGGTCTTCACGCAGATCTTCAATAGATCATTGGAGCAGTGTGAAGTTCCCTGCTGCTTCATACGCTCCACTATCATTCCAAATCACTGGACTTAATGACTACAGACCTGTCGCTCTCACGTCTGTGGTCATGAAGTCGTTTGAAAGACTGGTGTTGGCCCACCTGAAGGACATCACTGGACCCCTGCTGGACCCCTTTCAGTTTGCTTACAGAGCAAACAGGTCTGTGGATGATGCAGTCAACATGGGACTGCATTATATCCTGCAACATCTCGACAGACCAGGGACTTATGCAAGGATCCTCTTTGTGGACTTCAGTTCGGCCTTCAATACCATCATGCCTGGTCTTCTCACAGCCAAACTGACCCAGCTCTCCATACCATCCTCGATCTGTCAGTGGATCACCAGCTTCCTGACGGACCGGCAGCAGCGAGTGAGACTGGGGAAACTCACATCCAGGACTCTCACCACCAGCACTGGCGCCCCTCAAGGGTGCGTTCTCTCCCCACTGCTCTTCTCCCTGTACACTAATGACTGCACTTCTAAAGACCCCTCTGTCAAGCTCCTGAAATTTGCCAACGACACCACTGTCATCGGTCTCATCCTGTTACGGTGACGAGTCTGCTTACAGACTGGAGGTTGAACAGCTGGCTGTCTGGTGCAGTTATAACAACCTTGAGCTGAACCCGCTCAAAACAGTGGAGATGATCGTGGACTTCAGGAGGAACAGCCCAGCACTAACCCCACTCACCATCATGAACAGCACTGTGGAAGCAGTGAAGTCATTCAGGTTCCTGGGCACTTCTATCTCTCAGGACCTGAAGTGGGACAATCACATTGACTCCATTGTGAAAAAAGCCCAGCAGAGACTGTACTTCCTTCGCCAGCTGAGGAAGTTCAACTTGCCACAGGAGCTGCTGATTCAGTTCTACTCAGCCGTCATTGAGTCTGTCTTATGCACTTCCATCACTGTCTGGTTTGGTTCAGCTACCAAATCGGACATCAGGAGACTACAGCGGACAGTCCGGACTGCGGAGAGGATTATTGGTGCCCCCCTGCCAAACCTCCAGGACCTGTACTCTTCCAGAGTGAGGAAGAGAGCAGGTAAAATCATCACAGACTCCACTCACCCTGGACACCACCTCTTTGAACTGCTACCGTCAAGACGGCGACTCAGATCACTGGCCACAAGAACATCTCGGCACAGGAACAGTTTCTTCCCACAGGCCATTTCCCTCCTGAACAGTTAACACTCCTCCCAAGGCATATGCCTTAAGTGCAATACTCCCACTGTTTAGTGCAATACCCTACAACTCCGGTGATACTTATATGTAGATTTATTTATTTATAATATTCAAAACACTGTAAATATGTTCATAATCTGTAAATCTGAAATGTCTATTCTGACTAAATCCAACTGTGATACTTTTATTCTTATATATTTATATTTTTTATTCTTATAATTTGTAGTATTATGTTTCTTGTTGTATTTGTATTTGTATATGTCCACTGGAAGCCTCAGTACCAAAACAAATTCCTTGTGTGTGCAAGCACACTTGGCAATAAAGCTCTTTCTAATTCTGATTCTGATACAAAGGCTTCTGTCAGTGACACTGATGCATTAGTAGTGTCCAGTCTTGCACCATAAAGCAAAGGCTCTTCCAAAAGCCAATACAATGATGTGGGATTGTTTATCCTTTGGAGTTTAAAAAGACTCCATACTTTAAAAAGATTCCTATAAAAAACTGGGAAATTCTCCACATTTAAAGTTTTTGGATCCAATAAAAATAAAGATTTGTCCAGAGTTAGCCCTGCAGCAGTTTTTAAGATAGCACTTGCTACTGGTCTCCAACTTACAGACTCTGGGCCTGTCAGGAAACGTTGTATGAACTGTGCACGAAATGTTGCTGTTCGAATTTGTAGATGCACAAGCCCTTGTCCACCTTCTTCCTTTGGTAAGTACAAGATGTTCCCTATCAGGGAACTCGAGCTGCGTGAAACGCTGTGGGAACGCCCCTGCATGAGTGCGTCATGAAGCACGTATGAAATCAATCCTATGGCGAGACGGAACGTCATAGGCGGGTGACGTCATTGACCAGGAAACTATAAAGCACTCCCAAAACACATGCGCGTCAGCTTCTGTTACTTCAGCAAGCGCTCTGTGTGTGTGAAATCTGTCGAATATTGTGTTTTTGTCTGTCCTTAGTTGATACTAGGCAGGAGTTTTTCACTTATATATCTCATATATATATATATATATATAAAAACATTTATCATTATGGCGAGCGAGCAACATTTTAGGAAGTGTGTTTTCCCCTGCTCTCGTTATATCAGGGGCGGGGATACACACCAACTATGTGTTGTTTGTTTAGGAGTGCAGCATGCCCAGTCAGCTCTCGAGGGGGCTGATTGTGAGCATTGCGAGCATCTACCTCTACGGACGCGGTTCGGAGGAGGAGGAGCTGAGACTCACTGAGGGAACACTCGACGCAGAAGACCACGGAGAACCGGTTCAAAACAAGAACCCAAGTGAAAAAAAGGTTGATTAACAAAGGTGGAGAAACAAGCGGAGCGAGAGCGAACGCCTCAGAAGAGGAAACCATGGCCTAGAATTTCCTCACAGGTTTTCATGGGATTATTTGCATTATCCCGTTTCTTTAGTTTAATAATTTCCCTAATTGTTCATCCAATTGAAAGATTTGACTGTGACCACTTCGAGACGAGCAACTGAGCCTCACGTATGATTTACAAACGCACATGGACCGAAACAAACACTGTTTTAAAGTTAAGTGACGGTAGTCCTTTCTGCTTATTAATAATCATTATTGTAATGTGTGTTATGATCCATGATCTACAGTGACTGTAAATCCTCAAACGGTCGAAACATGCGAAAATGTTTGATATCTGAATGGACACTTTGTTTTGTTGTTTTTTTTTGGGAGGGCGGTTCGGTGCGCGCTCCCCGCGGATTGGGTCCTGCTTCTGCTGAGGCTGAGCGGCGACGCCTGTCGTGGGGATCGCAGATGGATCTAACAGAGGGGTTTGAGACGGGCTCTGCCTTATCTCAACCTTTGCCTGCTAGATCCAGTGCCTCAGTCCCGGGTGTGGAAGCACGCGCTGCGGTTTCTTCCCCCCAGGCTGTGGCACCTGTTCTTCATCTATCCAGTTCTGAGGAGCTGGATGTTGAAAGTGTTGAGACAGTAGAGACTGGGGACTCGTCACTTCAGTCTCCCGCTAGTGAGGAGCTTATGGAGGTACTCACTCGAGCTGTTGAAAAGTTAAGCATTGAGTGGCCAGTTGACAGGCAGGAGTCTAAATCAAAGAGTAAATTAGACGAAAGATTTTTGCCTTCCCGTGCTATGCCTCCACGCGGGTGTTTGCCCTTCTTCTCAGACCTTCACACTGAGGTGTCTAGGTCCTGGAAAAAACCTGTTTCATCCCGTATTTTTAGTCAGCAGACCTCTGTATATTCTAACATATCTGGGGCTAAATCTTATGGGTATGGGGCGATGCCAAAGGCTGAAGAGACTCTGGCCAGCCATCTCTCTCCTGATTCGGCATCGTCTTTTAAAACACCGGTTTTGCCCACCAAGCCTTTAAGAAATACCTTGGTGCTGGTGGGCAAAACTTATTCGGCGGCGGGTCAAGCAGCTTCATGCCTTCACACTATGTCTATTCTTCAGGCTTATCAGGCTGAGCTGTTAAAAGATGTGAGCAAAGGGGAAGAGATAAGTGCGGACGTTGTTCGCGAACTTCGTCAGGCAGCAGATTTGTCTCTCCATGCCACCAAGGAGACGGCCAAGTCAGTGGGCCGTTCTATGGCAGCCCTGGTGGCCACGGAGAGACACTTATGGTTAAATCTCTCTAATATGAAGGAGAAAGAGAAAACTTTCCTTCTGGACGCCCCGCTCTCACCTGCTGGCCTCCAAAAACCACCCGCCACCTGCGGCGGCGCTCCAAAAATTCCTTCCCCTTCGGGTTCACGTCCCTGGGGCTGCTGGGCGGGGGCAGCCCCGGCCGTCGACTAGCTCCTCCCACCGTACACAACAGAAACAGAGTGTCGCGTCTCGTGCACCTCCTCAGCAAAACTGGGACGAGACGCGGCGCTCTCAGATGAGGTCTTCGAGGGGTAGGGCTGATCTGAGGACAGTCATTATCGCCAAGAAGGCTTCGTCTAAGAAGTCCTGACGCCACTGGCGTCAGGATACTGAGGGTAGTCCCCACCGCGAGAGAAAGGAGTTCACCTCACTACACAGTGCCCATTCTCTCTCGGTGCCCTCAGGGGCCCGTTCTGCCAACCCCGCCTTCGTGCCGGGGGCGTAGACAGTCCCAGCGAGTGTTTCCCCGAGGGGCACTCGCTCCCTCCGAGGAGGGGTCCAGAGCTGTCAGACCAGTTGTTCCCTGCCGGTGCGCCGTTACAGGGCGCTGTGTCTGCAGTTCCAAATATTCCAGAGGCCAGCCTCGAGAGGCTGGTACCCTTAGTAGATTTTTTGGCAGAGTGGAAGAGCCTTCCAAATGTATCTCGTTGGGTCCTGCGGACAATCGAAAAAGGTTACGCTATTCAGTTCAGGTCTCGTCCGCCTCGATTCAGGGGGGTCCTGCCTACAGTGGTGGGCCCAGAGCAGGCTCTGGTTATGGAACAGGAGGTAAAAACTCTTCTGCTGAAGGGGGCTATAGAACGAGTTCTTCCTCCCAACAGGGAGTCAGGTTATTACAGCCGGTACTTCATCGTTCCGAAAAAGGATGGGGGGTTAAGTCCAATTTTAGATCTGCAAAAATTAAATCGTACTGTAGGGAAGCTCAAGTTCAAGATGCTTACTCTCAAACAGATAGTGTCACAAATCAGATCCGAGGACTGGTTTGTCACGATAGATCTAAAGGACGCTTACTTCCATGTGTCTATCCTTCCTCAACACAGGAAGTTCCTGAGGTTCGCTTTCGGGGGCGAAGCGTACCAGTATCGGGTTCTTCCGTTCGGCCTAGCTCTCTCTCCCCGAACGTTCACAAAATGTATGGATGCTGCTCTAGCTCCTCTGTGACTCCAGGGCATCCGCATTTTGAACTACATCGACGATTGGTTGATTCTAGCTCAGTCGGAGCTTCAGGCGGCTCAGCATTGAAATGTCATTCTGGCTCATATCAAGAAACTGGGGTTGAGGCTCAATGCCAAGTAGAGTGTGCTATCTCCACTACAGAGGACCACTTTTCTGGGTGTGATCTGGGATTCGGGCAGGGGCCGAGGCCCGGGGAATGGAGACTCCACCCCGAGGTGGTGGAGCTCCTATGGAATCATTTCGGTCGTGCCGGGGTAGACCTGTTTGCATCCAAGGAGACATCGCATTGTCCACTGTGGTTCTCTCTAAGCCATCCAGCCCCTCTGGGGTTGGACGCTATGGTACAGGCGTGGCCGAGGGCACGTCTGTATGCTTTTCCCCCGATTGCTCTGCTCCCAGGAGTTCTGGAAAGGGTTCGCCGGGACGGGGTCAGTCTACTGTTAGTAGCCCCGTACTGGCCGGCCCGAGTATGGTTTTCGGACCTAATATCTCTCCTCAACGGCTCTTTTCTGGAGATTCCAATCAGGAGGGACCTTCTCTCTCAGGCGAGTGGGTCGATCCTTCACCCCCGCCCAGAACTATGGAAACTGTGGGCTTGGCCTCTGAGGGGGCCCAGCTTATAGAATCTGGTCTCTAGACCGAGGTCGTTGAGACCATCCTCCATTCCAGAGCTCCGGCCACTAGGAAATTATATGCTTTGAGGTGGAAACTTTTCTCATCAAGGTGTGGAGAGCACCGGTTGGACCCAGTTAACTGCCTGGTGGGTGCAGTGCTGGAATTCCTGCAGGAGCGTTTTTCCACAGGGTTATCCCCCTCCACCCTAAAGGTGTACGTGGCGGCCTTATCTGCTTACCATGTCCCTTTGAGTGGAGTCTCTCTGGGGAGACACCCACTTATATCTCGTTTCCTTCGTGGCACTTTGAGGCTGAGGCCAGCCGTTCGCACGAGGGTGCCGACTTGGGACCTGGCCATCGTTCTAGAAGGCCTCTCCCTTGCTCCTTTCGAGCCCATCGAAGAGGTTTCCGAGAAATTCATTACTCTCAAAACAATCTTTCTGCTTGCTATTTCTTCTTTAAAAAGAATTGGGGATATTCAAGCTCTCTCGGTTGCTCCCTTGTGCTTGGAATTCTCGCCTGGCATGGTAAAAGCTTTTCTCCATCCTAGACCGGGCTATGTTCCTAAGGTCCCAACTAATGTGGTTAGGCCTATTGTACTGCAAGCCTTCTGTCCTCCTCCTTTTCTGACGTCGGACCAGGAGAAGCTTAATCTGCTCTGCCCAGTTAGGGCTTTAGATGCTTATGTGCACAGAGCTGCCCTGTGGAGAAAATCTGAACAGTTGTTTGTTTGCTTTGGACCACCCAAAAAGGGGTGTCCTGCTTCTAAGCAGAGAATGAGCAAGTGAGTGGTCGAGGCCATCTCTCTTGCTTACCAGTCGGCTGGTCAGCCTTCACCCTTGGCTGTACGAGCTCACTCTACTAGGAGTATGGCTGCCTCTAAGGCTCTTTTGTCAGGAGTCTCTCTTCAGGACGTTTGTGATGCGGCAGGCTGGTCCTCACCGCATACATTCGTCAGGTTTTACCATCTTGACTTCAGCTCCACTCCAGGGGCGCAGGTGCTTTCGTCCGAATGTGCGCCCTGACTTCACACGGCGGGCACTTGCTCGTATGGCTACGTGGGTATTGGCATTCCCACAGCGTTTCACGCAGCTCGAGTTCCCTGGTAGGGAACGTCTCTGGTTACGTATGTAACCCTAGTTCCCTGAAGGGAACGAGACGCTGCGTGTCTATGCCATACTCCCGGCATGCCGGAGATCACTTGCCTCAGTCTATCAGAAGCTGACGCGCTTGTGTTTTGGGAGTGCTTTATAGTTTCCTGGTCGATGACGTCACCCGCCTATGACGTTCTGTCTCGCCATTGGATTGATTTCATACGAGCTTCATGACGCACTCACGCAGGGGCGTTCCCACAGCGTTTCACGCAGCGTCTCGTTCCCTTCAGGGAACTAGGGTTACATACTTAACCAGAGACGTTATGGATCACCCAGTGCATCTTATCCCAGAAGAAGTCTATCAACATCGATCTTAGCAAGAAAAAGTAGTGGTGGGTCAACACAAATCAGTCGATGCCAAAGAGATGAAGCAACAAGGTTATTAATAATAAGGGTTCGACCCCTATAGGACAATATTTTCTTAATCCACTTCCATTTATCCAAGCGGCCCTTTATTTTCTCAATCATTCCTTCCCAATTTTTTAATTGAAAAGACTCATCCCCCAAATAAACTCCCAAATACTTTATCCCATCTTTTTTCCATGTCAGACCACCAGGGAGTTTGGGGGGCATTATTATCCGCTCTCCCACCAAAACAGCTTCACTTTATGACCAATTCACTTTTGCAGCTGATACCATTTCAAACTCATCCAAAGTTTTCATTAAAAGGTTTACATCATTTTGCTCTTTTACAATTACGACAACATCATCAGCATAAGCTGATAAAACAAAAGAACTTTCACAATTCCTCAATGTGAGGCCATTTAAAACCCTTCTCAATCTTTGCAAAAGTGGTTCTATTGCTAATGTATAGAGCATGCCTGATAATGAACAACCTTGCCTCACTCCACGATGAACTTTAAAAGGAAAACACAAGCCACCATTAAATTTCAACATACTCTCAATGTCATTATATAATACTTTAATATAACCTTTAAAAACCAAATTAAAACCAAAGGCATCTAGAGTCTTCCATAAATAATCATGCTCTACGCGGTCAAATGCCTTTTCCTGATCAATGGAAATCAAGCCAAAATTAACACCACAAATCTTTGAAAAATCCATCAAATCTCAGATTAAAAAAGTGTTATCAAATATAGATCTTCCAGGCACACAATAGGATTGGTCAGGACTAATTATGTCATCTAAAACTTTCCCTAATCTAATCGCCAATACTTTAGACAGAATTTTATAGTCAGAGCACAGTAAAGACACTGGTCTCCAATTTTTAATATCACTCAAATCTCCTTGCTTTGGGAGGAGTGTAAGAACTGCTCTCCAACTACTACGTGGTAAAAAAACACAGACCAAACTATCACTAAGAACTGCAAGCAAGTCTTCTCCTATAATACCCCAGTATGCTTTATAGAATTCAAAAGGAATTCTAACCCTGGAACTTTCCCGTTTTGCGTACTCTGGAGAGCTTCATATAGTTCAATTAAAGTTATATCTTCACTAAGTTTTGCATTGGCACTTTCTGATAATTTTGGCAGATCTTCAAAAAAGAAACCATCAACTTCTTGATCTATCCTAATATCAGAACTATAAAGATTTTTATAAAATGTAACAGCTCTTTTTCTCATTTCAACTGGGTCTGATAACAGAACCCCAGCTTCAGACCTTAAATTCTGAATATAACGTCTTTGACCGTTCTTTTTTTCTAATCTGAAAAAAAAACTTTGATGGAACATCCATCTGCTCTACATTCTGGAAACGTGATCTGACCAATGCCCCTAGTGCCTTTCTTTTATAAAATTCAGACAATGCTGATTTTTTCATAAAAAGAGAATCCAAATGGTCTTGATTTCCTGTTTCTTGAATTAAAACTTGAATTTCTATAATTTCCTCTTCTACCTTCTTTATAGAGTGAGTTAAAACTCTTGTGACATTTAGAGTATATTGTTGACATAGTTGCCTAATGTTTACTTTCCCAATGTCCCACCATTCCTGTAAAGAGGAAAATTGATCTTTTTGTTCTTTAAAAGACTCCCAGTAAAACCTAAAAACATCTTTAAACTGTAAATCTGACAACAAAGTCACATTAAAATTGCAATAAGAACTACTTAATTTAACAGAACTAACAATCATTCTACACATAACCAAACTATGATCAGAGAAACCTACTGGAAGAATTGAGCCATTTACAAAAAAACTAAGATGATGTTTGAAAACATAAAACCTATCTAATCGAGCCATTGTCAACACATTTTCACGAGCATGCGTCCATGTGTATTGATTAACATCATGATTAAAATTTCTCCATACATCACACAGCTCATTCCCTTCTATCATTTGTATCAGTTTTTGGTGTGAAGCCATATATGGTTCTACATGATTCCTATCAATATTTCTCTCAACACAATTAAAATCTCCTCCCACAACCAAAAACTCCTCATTATCACATTTTTCTATTACTGTATTCAATTGATCTAAAAAACACATTCTATCTATCTATCTACTGAGATCTGGAAAATAATCTTCAATTTGCACTCCTCTCATATTTTTGGTCACCTTCAAGAATTTTTTAATCTCATCCACTCCATACTCAAGACATGACCAACTGGATTGTGAACAAACGGAGCCACTAGAATCAGAGCACTCACCCTCACTGCTTTCATTGTCCACTTTATTCCCTTCTTTGTTCTTTCTAACCTGTTTCAAAACCATGCTTTTGTCATTTTTCTTCCTCTTCAGAGGTGTTTTAAAAACAACCTGATCCATATCCATTAATGTGTCCTCATTTTGATTTACACTCTCCACTTGTGACTCAGTATCAGAGAACTGATTCAATCTCATTTGTGTGTTATCAAGAGCTTCTCCACAATCAATACTTTTGCTTTCAACACTCTCACAGGTTACAGTTTCCGATTTTTTGGCGTTTCTTTCAACAATTTTCCACAGACACTACTTTTGGACCACTAGAATTCGGCGCATTGGAAGTACTGGCGACTTTTCCGTCTTTATTCTGCTCAGCGTTACCTTTTACACCATCATTCTGCCCACTGCGCTGAGTGCTGTTCTCCGGGCACCCGCGGATCAAATGACCAGACTTTCCACACCCAAAGCACCTCATCGTGTCTGTAGTTACAAAAACGGTGTAATCAAACTCATCCACTTTAAATTTAAAATTTACATCAAGATCAGTTCTATTTCCTTTCAGAATCATAAACGTAAAACGCCTGAACGACACTACATGCTTCACCAACCCCGATTTACATCCTATAGCAATCTTTTTTATGGGAGCAATCAGTTTGCCAAAGAGTGACAATTCCTTCATCAACATTTCATCTTTAATAAAGGTGAATCTTTTTTCAGTTATTAAAGATTCTTGTAAAACTCCGGCATTCTGGATGTTGATTTTGTTGGGATTTAACAAGAACAGCGACTTGTCCAAACACAGTCCTTCAACAGTCTTTAGAATCGTCCTGGCCACCGGCCTCCAGCTTAAGTCCTCTGGACCAGTGAGAAATCGCTGTACAAATTGGTGACCCGTCACACAAACCAGGGACACAAGTCGGCAGCACAACTTTCGATCAAAATGAGAAAGAAGAGTTTTTTTTCAAAATTGGTGAATTTCATTTTTTTGCAGAATCTGTTAGTTGAAATCACGAAGAAGCCTCTCCATGTTTGAGATAGCAGTATTGGTATATTTAAAAGCTTACATTTTGAGGTTGAAATCGGCTTGTTTTCGGAGATTCTAGCACGCAGTAGGGGCGTGGCGTGTTATTGTCTGTGTGTATTTCCATACTGAATATGGCGCTTTTGTCCCCGCCCTCCAAGTGAACCGCATGGCTACTTATTATACTGTGCTCTGGTAGGCTCTATCTGATATCAAAATTCAATGAAGATGGACGCCGCAAAGATTGTCGCAGACGAGCTGAACCGTGGCAGTTACACCGAAAATGTTTTCGCCGCTCGGGAAACTGAACCGGAGGTATGGGCGCGGCGCGCGCGCCCTCGGTGTTGAATATGGCGGCTCGGCTCGCTGACAGCGGTGGCTGGCTGTTTCTTATGTGACGTCCCGATTGCTTTGAATGGGGAAAGTTTTGTGAACTGAACAGACTTAATGGACTGGCAACAATCTCCATAGAACATGAACTGGCACAGAGAATCGAAATAGAGGATGCAGTTAAGACCTTTGCTGCGATGAAGGCGATAAAGGCCTGCCGTGCGCGTTTCTGAAACGTAAGTTAAGCTTCATTTGCTCTTTAGTCATTGTTTAAGATGCTGAACCTGCTGATGATATAATGTGCTTGCGGACATTTCATTTGTGTGTGTATAGTATATGCACATAAGAAAGTGGTGTAAAGAGATTTGCAACAGTAATTTGAGGAGGTGAAATGTGATTATTTGGAAAATTCCTGTCATGACTGCTTAAAGAAAAATGCCAGCAGGCATTTGCCTCCTGCATAAACTTTAATATTGTTGACATTTTGGGCACACGCGCGTTGCGCACTATTTGCGTTATATGTAGGCCTATGGCTTATTGGTCTTTGTGTGTTGTTGCTGGTTTTGCGTTATATGTATGGCATATTGGTCTTTGTGTGTTGTTGCTGGTTTTGCGTTATATGTATATGGCATATTGGTCTTTGTGTGTTGTTGCTGGTTTTGCGTTATATGTAGGCTAAATGGCATATTGGTCTTTGTGTGTTGTTGCTGGTACGTTGCAAATAGAGGGGCATCACAATTGTTTTTCGCCTAGAGCTGCTGCAGAAGTGCACTCATTCGAAGTGCAAAAAAAGCTGTAAAGCACAGGGGGTATGGCTTATCTAAATGAGATGTAAATGAGCCCTATTGTCACTCCTAGCAGCAGAGAGAGGTGAGAACTGAACAATCTTTCGAGGTCGTTTTCTCATCTTTGAGCTTTTTTAAGTGCCTACCTTCAAATGGCCACAACTTCTCCAAATATTATCAGATTTCCACATGTTACACATCGTTGGAAAGCTTGGAGACTACACTTTCAGAATCTATGAATAACTCAAAATGCCCCAGAACCGACTTGTGTCCCTAGTTTCCGTGACTGGTCACAGCCGAAAAGCTGCAGTCCTACTTTGCAAGTGTACAAGTCCTTGTCCTCCTCCTTCTCTTGGTAAATACAATACATTATGAGGTATCCAATGCATTTTTCCCAAAAAGAAATCTACCAAAAGAGACTGAATTGTTGCAAGTATCCTCACGGGTGGATCAACACGTTCAATGCCATAAGGAAGAGGCCACCAAGTTATTAATAATCAAAGCTCGTCCTCTATATGATAAACTCTTTACAATCCATTTCATCAGACGACCTATAATTTTTTCAATTATTCCCTCCCAGTTTTTTTGAACAATTGTTTCATCTCCTAAAAACACTCCTAAATATCTCAAACCATCTTTTTTCCAACTTAACCCATTTGGGAGTGTTGGTATCCCTCTTTCCCACATTCCAATTAACACTGTTTCGCTTTTACCCCAATTAACTCTTGCTGAAGAAATGGTTCCAAAATCTCTCAGTGTTTTTAATAATAAATCCACATCATTTTGTTTAAGTATAATGTTGAAGATTTAAGATTTGTTTAAGATTTAATTATATCTTTCGTGACATTGTGAGTGTACTGTTGACATAGTTGTTTGATTTGTATTTTACCAAACTCCCACCATTTTCTTAAAGACTGAAAGTCAGTTTTTTCCTTCTTAAAGTTTTCCCAAAAAAATTTAAATGTTTCTCTAAAATGTGCATCACTTAATAAATTTGTGTTAAAGAGCCAGTAAGCACTTTTCGGCTTGACAAGAGTTTAAAGTTACTGTACAAATAACAAGACTATGATCTGAAAAACCAACAGGGATTATGAAACAATTTTTAAAAGTACTAAGATGATGTTTAAAACAATAGAATCTATCTAGTCTCGCTAAAGACAATCTGTTATCGCGGGCATGTGCCCATGTGTACTGCTTTAAATTCCCATTTAAACTCCTTCATACGTCACATAAATCATTGGTTTCAATCATCTGAATGAGTTGCTTAATACGAGAAAGCAAATGTGGCTCTACATGATTTCTATCCATGTTACTTTCTACACAGTTGAAGTCTCCACCTAAAAATAAATGCTCCTCGCTATTACATTTGTCCAACGTTTCAGAAAGAGTATGTAAAAAAAAACATTCTTTCTGCTGGTAGAGTTGGAGCATATGCACATATAAAAACAAAAGTGTGGTTCTCAACCTGGGCTCGAATCTTTAAACATCTACCGTTCACAACCTCTTCCATCTCAATAGTGAAGGGAGTAAAACTTTTAGCAAATAAAATAGCCACACCACCACTAAGTGAGGATTTGTGACTAAAAAAAGAAAGACCTTCAAATTCTTTCGCCCATTTATCTGCATTTGTTGTATCACTATGTGTTTCTTGCAAAAATAAAACATCAAGTTGTTTCTGAATCATAGCATTATGTATTTGTATACGTTTTATGCATTCTCTTGCTCAATTCACATTTAAGGTCACCCATGTTAAAGTTATAAAAAAATAAACTAAAAAAAAACAGCCAAGAAGGGCCAAAAAATGTATACAATTTACTGTCATTAATTATTTAACTGTTGTTGGAGTTTTGTCACAAATTTTTTCAACCTATAAACTTTATTTGTGAAACATCCCTCCGCCATGAAAGTCCTTGTATTTTCCACAAACCGCTTTATGTCTGGAAAACAATCAGCAACCTGTCCCCCCTCAAGTTTTTTGACAATTTCAAGAACTTCTTGATTTCATCAGTATCGTAATCTCGACACGTCCACTCATTCTGTGAACAACTAGAAGCTCCAGAATCAGAGACATCACTCTCATTGCCAACATCGTCACCATCAGACTCCTTCTCATTTTCTGTTTTTTTAGCTTGTTTTGATTCAGAAACCTTGTCATTCTTTTTCCTCTTTAACGGTGTTTTAAAAACTGCCTGATCTAGATCCATCATTAAATAATCTCTTAATTTAAAACTCTCTGAAGGAGACTTTGACTCAGACACTACAGTAACATGCAAAATATCCATACTCTCATCAGCCTTGGGGTCACCTCCATCAATAACAACAGGGACACCTAAACCCTTCTCCTCATTATTCCCTGCTACGGCCTGATTCTCCTCTTCTGTCTGCAAACGAGGCATTGTTACAGTTAAACCACTAGTGGATGGTCTGGGATCAGTTTGGGTCGGATCAGGAACATTATCTGCTGTATTCCTGACTTGCACACCAGCTTCCCCTGACACACCTTGTGTATTTGTGCCATTACTGTCCGGACAAGCACGCACTAAATGCCCAGTTCCCTTTCGAGGGAACTCGCGATGCGTCAACGACGCTTTGGGAACACCCCCGGGGTGAATGCGTCTGAAGCATCTATGTCAACTAGTCCAATGGAAAGAATGAGCGTCACGGGCGGGTGACATCATGACCAGGAAGGGATAAAAGCACATCCGGTGCAAACCGGCATTAGCTTCTGTTGCCTCAGCAAGCGATCTGTGTCAAACTGTCTGTTTTATTTACTGTTGTCTGTCTGATATATATATATATTTAAACTATGGAAACTAAACAATTGCACAAACTCTGTGTTCTCCCTGCTCGCGCTTTTTAACGAGTAGGGACACACACGAGCTTTGTGTGATATGTTTGGGAGTAGAGCATGCGGTATCAGCCTCCGAGGGGGCTGATTGCCAACATTGTAGCAGGACCTAGGAATGCATTCCTGTGGATCGCAGGAGAATGCATTGTAGCAGGAGAATGCATTCCTGTGGATCGCGAATAGGATCTCTTTACGGGGTTGGAGACGGGTCCGCGGATCTTATCTCCTCCCTTTCTACGAGGGATCCAGTGCTCTCTCGCCGGTCTCGGAAGCCCGCGCTGCGGTCTCTTCCGCCCGGGGAGAGAAATCAATGCTTCAGTGCTCTACCTCCGAGGAGGTGGATGTGCTGGGCATTGAAAGTGACACAATCATGCGGGAAGTGGATTTGCCATCTCTTTCCCCAGCGTATGAGAAATATATGTAGCCTATATATATATATATATATATGATAGTTTATATATTATATATAAAATAAAGTGAATATATAAAATATATATATAAAAAATAAGCTGGTGGAGGTGTTTACTAAGGCTGTAGATAAATTAAATATTTAATGGCCAGCAGAAATAAGGGGGCACTCGTCCTAAAAATAATAAATTAAACAAGTTTCCTTCCCTCTATTTTTCCACCTCCATCACGGGGCTTCCATTTTTCCCAATCTGCACAGCGAGCTGTCTAGATCATGGAAAAAGCCTTACTCATCTTGTCTTTTAGCCCCCACATTCATGTATATTCAGATATTTGGGGGTTAAGAGAGTATGGCTATGGGGCAATACCCCGGGTAGAACAGACGCTTGCGAGCTATCTGTCTCCCGGTTCAGTATCGTCCCTGAAGGCGTCAGCTTCTCTCACTAAACCATTAAAGAAAACTATTTTTAATCTAGTGGGAAAAGCATATATGGCAGTGGGTCTAGCATGAGCCTGCTTGCACACTATAGCAGTGCTACAAGCATATCAGGCTGACCTGCAGCGGTATTTGGACAGAAGTGAGGGAGTTTGGCCCGATGGGGTTTGAGAACTCTGTCGGGCCACATATTTATCTCTCAGGGATGGCAGCCCTTTTGGTCACTGAGAGACCTCTGGCTCAATTTGATGGGAATCATGGAGAAAGATACAAGATAATCTCTCCCTCGCTATGTCCAACCCCCTGGGGCTGCTGGGTGTGAGCAGCTCCAGCCGTCTAGTTTCTCATACACAACACAGCAGCCAAAGCCTTCAAAGCAGAAGCCGGATCCGAGGACCTTCTTCACGCTGAGAAGGCTGCGTCTCAAAAGAAAAGATATGGCGCCACCGGCGTCAGACCGGTGACGGCAGCCCCAACCGGGGTGGAATGGTGTACACCTCATTATACGGTGCCCTTTCCATCTCGGTGCCCTCAGGGGTCCGTTCTGCCAACCCCGCAACCCTTGGTGCTTCGGGGCACAGCGGTCTCCAGCGAGCTTCTGGCGCAGCGTCAACTCGACATTGTGTCGGACTCGCGCTCTCTGAGGGGAGTTCTAAAACAGTCAGTTCGGGTGGTTCCTGCCAGTATGCTACAGGTCCCCGAACTGGCTGTCTTTATTACACCAGAGGCCAGCCTCGAGGGGCTGGTTCCCTTGGTAGATTTTCTGGCAGCGCGGAAGCTACTGCCAAATATATCTCTATGGGTCCTGCAGTTAGTAGTAAGAGGCAGATTTGGCTCTCGTCCTCCAGGCTACAACGGGGTGTTGCTTACGTTAGTGCATTCCGAGCAGGCTCTGGTAATGGAGCAAGAGGTAAAGGCCCTGTTATCAAAGTAAGCTATAGAGCAGGTGTACTCACCCGACATTGCGTCGGGTCTTTACAGTCGTTATCTCATTGTTCCAAAAAAGGATGGAGAGCTGTGTCACATACTAGATCTTCGTCTGTTGGAGTGTTTGGTGCTGGAACTCAAGTCCAAGATGCTGACACTCAAACAGATCGTGACTCAAATCAGGTCCGAGGACTGGTTTGTCACGATAGATCTAAAAGACGCATACTTCAATACGCTCATATGCAGATGTTGGGGTTGAGGCTCAATGCCAAGAAGAGTGTGCTTTCTCCAGTACAGAGAACCACTTGGTGTGGTATGGGATTAAGTGACGATGCGGGCCACTCTGTCGCCCGTTCGTGTAGCTGCTATCCTAACAGCCACAAAAGAGCTGAGGCTAGGCCAGTCACACACTGTAAAACAGTTCGAGAGACTGTTGGGTCTTGTGGCAGCAGCGTCCAACGGGATAAATTTTGGCCTGCTGTACATGAGACCTTTACAGTGGTGGCTCAGGACCAGAGGGTTCTCCCTGAGGGGAAACCCACTTCGTATGATCAAGATCACGCGGCGGGTTCTCCGCGCCTTGGTTATATGGAGGAAACACTGGTTCTTAACCCAGGGTCCGGTGTTGGGAGCTCTTTGCCATCGAGTTGTGATCTCGACAGATGCTTCCCTCACCGGCTGGGGAGCTTTACAGTGGTGGCTCAGGACCAGAGGGTTCTCCCTGAGGGGAAACCCACTCCGTACGATCAAGATCACGCGACAGTATCCCCGCGCCTTGGTTATATGGAGGAAACTCTGGTTCTTGTTCCACAGACAACACGTTGGTGGCCTCTTATTTTGGTCCCTCAAGAAAATACGCTATCTGAGGGCAGTGTATATTCCAGGGGGCCAGAATATTGGAGCAGACACCCTGTCGAGGCAGGGGCTGAGGCCAGGGGACTCCACCCTGAGGCGGTGAAGCAAATATGGGATTTTTAAGGCCAGGCAGAAGTGGATCTGTTCACGTCTCAGCATACGACGCACTGTCCACTCTGGTTCTCCCACGCTCAACCAGCCCCCTTGGGATTAAAAACTGTGGGTTTGGCCTCTGAGGGGGCCCAACTCATAGAGAGTGGTCTCTCAGCTGAGGTTGTTGAGACCATTCTAAGCTCCAGAGCTCCCGCTACGAGGAAACTATATTCACTATTTCGAGAGTTTTTCACTTCTTGGTGTTACCAGCGTCAGTGGAATCTGGTTAACTGTTCAGTAAACACAGTATTTGAGTTTCTGCAAGAACGCTTTGTATCAGGTCTATGTCCTTCCACGCTTAAGGTATACGTGGCGGCCATTGCAGCTTTCCACGCCCTGGTGGGTGGTACATTTTTGGGTCGAGACCCCCTGATCACTTGTTTCCTTCGTGGCACTTTGAGGCTGAGGCCTGCAACTTGCACTAGGGTGCCGGCTTGGGACCTTACAATAGTTCTAGAAGGCCTATCTGGGGCTCCCTTTGATCCCTTAGATTTGGTCTCAGAGAAGTTCCTTTCTTTTAAGAATATTTTCTGCTAGCTATTTCGTCCCTCTTAGAGTCGAGACCTTCAGGCCCTTTCGATCCCCACCTGCCTTGAGTGCACCGGGGGTGGCCAAGGCAATCTTACCCCAAACATGGATATGTTCCTAAGGTGCCTACCATTATTCCGAGGCCTATTGTGCTGCAGGTTTCTGTCCTCCCCTGTTTATCGGACCAGGAAAAGCTGAACCTTTTGTGCCCAGTGCGAGCACTGGACACTTATGTTCATCGGACTTCTCTTCGAGAAATTCCAACCTATTGAGCAAATAGATAGTCGAGACTATTCTTCTTGCTTGTGAGTCTTCTGGCCAACCATTTGGTGGTCAGGGCTCATTCCACTAGGAGTATGGCTTCTAAGCGTTTTATTTGGAGTTCTCTCCAAGACGTTTGTGATGCGGCGGGCTGGTCCTCACCGCTCACATTCGTGGGGTTTTACAGCTTGGACCTGGATGCTGCCCCAGGATCCCAGGTGCTTGGTGCAGTGTGACAACAGGCTGACACTCAGGCATTTGAAAGTCTGGCGTTTTGGGTATTCTCGTTCCCAAAGCGTCGGTGACGCATCGCGAGTTCCCTCAAAGGGAACGTCTCAGGTTACGACTGTAACCACAGTTCCATGAGAAAGGGAACGAGACGATGCGTCACCCTGCCATACTTCCTGCATCCCTGTGATCGGCTTGCTTCGGCAGTTTTTCGAAGCTAATGCTGGTTTGCACCGGATGTGCTTTTATCCCTTCCTGGTCATGACGTCACCCGCTTGTGACGCTCATTCTTTCCATTGGACTAGTTGACATAGATACTTCAGACGCATTCACGCCGGGGGCGTTCCCAAAGCGTCGTTGACGCATCGTCTCGTTCCCTTTCTCAGGGAACTATGGTTACAGTCGTAACCTGAGACGTTTTGCCACAGCCAAAACACTTCATCATATCAGTGCTTACAAAGAAACTATAATCAAAGTCATCAACTCTGAGTTTTAAATTCAGGTTGAGCTCAGTTCGATTATCTTTCAGGATCATATAAGTGAACCTCCTGAAAGATACCACTTGTTTAATCAGGTCTGGCGCCGCGTGAGAGAATCCAAACACGTGTTTGTGTTTTGAGCTGCCATGCTTCCCAGTGACACACATACACTGGTTGCTGACGCCCAAAAAACCCTTTACAAAAAAGATTGAAAGAAAAAGAATTTGAATGAAAAAGCCACAGCGGGCATAAACCACTCGCACTCACTCAACAGACGCTCACGCATGCGCAGAGAGAGAGAGAGAGAGAGAGAGAGAGAGAGAGAGAGTCCGTGTGATACAAGAAACATTAAACAAAGTCCGTCTCCAGAAACCCGGATGAGTGTGTGTTAGACAGCGCTGCTGTTGATGACGTCATTATCTGGAAATATTAGACCTCTGTCACGGCTGACCAATCAGAATCAAGTATTCCAGAGAGCCATGTAATAATGCTTTGGATTACATACCTTAGTTTAATTTTGCCCATTATTGGGATTATACTTTAGCACATAAAAGTAAAAAAAAAAAGAAAAAGCTATTGTTTATTATCTTATGTTAAACAGGGAATCTTGCTTTTGGAGCCAAAGCTTACCAGTCTTCCACATACTATCACAACAGTGGAGCAGTGGCTAAAAAAGCTGTCGATGGCAACAGAAATTCAATTTTGTGTGGTGGGTCATGCAGTCACACTAATGAGAACAGAGACCCCTGGTGGAGAGTTGACCTGGGGAAAGCCTACAAGGTAACCAGGGTTAGCATCACTAATCGTGGAGATGCTCATGCAGAGAGGATAAATGGAGCTCAGATTCGTATCGGCAACAGCCTGGAAAATAATGGCAACATTAATGAGCTGTAAGTATTGTCTCTCTCTTAAAGGAGCTGTATGTAAAAAATGTATTTCAATTAATCATAAAATGGTATGATATGATATGTCTGATATGTCTGATATGTCACTAGATAGATATTAAGAAATCATGTTCATTTCAAAGAGTTATATCACTGACAACAGCAATCCAGCCAGGATATTGTAATTTAAAAAGTGAGGTTGCAGCCCTCAACTGATGTTGATGTTGTCATGTTGTGTTTTGGTCTGATGGTCTTTTGGGTGGGGGGGATACACCGCTCTACAGTAATTTGAAAGTGATTGCAGTACCAGTTTTGGCCACAATCTTACATACGGCTCCTTTAATACTTACACAAGTGGTTGGAAAAAAAGTAAATAAGATAACATTACTTTGAATAAATCCTTAATTTTAACTTTGACAGAAAATATTTAATATTTAACTATTTATTTGTTACTGTGTGTCTTCACAGGGCTGAGGCTGTTGTGTCCATCCCAGCTGGAGAGACAAAAACATTTAAATTCAAGCCTATTAAGGGCCGATATGTGAACATTGTTATTCCTGGGCGCAATGAATATCTCACACTGTGTGAAGTCCAGGTGTTTGCAGGTGAGCAATAAAAGGAGAGAGAAATGTTGTGTAGACATTTGTACTATTACTATGTATATTTTGCCTTAATAATGGTTTCCTGATTTCATTGCCAGATTAAGTGGAATGAGAGGATGTTACACCAGTCCACTGATCTTACAAGCAAAATACCAAACTACTGTTTTCTGAGTAATATTGTTTTGTTTTGTTTTTTTCATTTTACCTATGCACCTTTTATGCTTAAAATAAATAAGTTTCAGTGCACATTCAGTAAAGGTTTGAAATGGTTTTAAATGCACCTGATTCTTTACCCCAGTTTGATCATGGGTTTGTGTGTAACCATCTTTGTTTCTTTCTGCTATCTATATCAATAAATTACTACAGCATTACATGTTGTATTGCACGATTCTGGATCAAAAATGCTTATTTTCCATAAATATGCATACATTTTGCATATGCATAAAAAGTTTTATTTCGCAAACATGTAACCACTGACATCATATATGGAAAAGTCAATTTAACATAGAAAATATGTTTTTTAAAGCTCTTTGACAGTTATAGTGCCAGCTATGATCTGATCTCCATAAAAGTTTGCTTGGTTGTTATGTCACATATGCCCACCAATTTTCGTGAAGTTCTTTTTTTTTTGGATTTATAGGCTTTTGAGTGTATTTTGTCACGGCCATTTTCTAAATTACCCTGTTATAGCCAACCAAATGGATTTTAAAAAAATATATAATTATTGATCTGGAGAGTCCAGAAAATTGTCCTAGACTGCTCTGGTTCCGATTGGGCGAAAAACCTAGGACTAGTTTGCAAAAGTAGGTTTTTAACATATTCGTGAATATTTAATGAACGATTTGATTGACAGCAATGGTTTTAGAGGCAAAGTTGTTCAGCATGAGGAGATCTATCAAATGATATGCATTTTGTGCAGATGTGTGCAACACCGCGTGATTACAGAGCCGTAAAACTCGTTAGCGCCAACTAGTGGACGATTTTTTTCAAACTCTTACAGACCTCTTGGGCCATGAGTCGAACATGCCCATCGAGTTTCGTTCCGATCGGCCTCCGTTAACCTTGTTTAATAGGTGCTTA
This sequence comes from Gila orcuttii, assembly GCA_026230005.1. Classification (NCBI taxonomy): domain Eukaryota; kingdom Metazoa; phylum Chordata; class Actinopteri; order Cypriniformes; family Leuciscidae; genus Gila; species Gila orcuttii. The sequence goes on along the minus strand of JAPDVR010000010.1, from coordinate 1,545,211 downwards.
AATTTCATTGGCCGATGGCGGCCATGTTTTTTTAGATACGCCAATATCCTTTTACACATACATGGTACCTTGGACCAAGACACTGCATACCAAATTTCAAGTCGATCGGACTAACGTTTAGGTGGTCCTAGCTCTTTTTATGTTTTTTTTATATTATAGCGCCACCTAGTGTTATATCATCGCGATTTTTTTATTGTGACCTCAGATTGAACTCATTCAAATGTGTGTCAAGTTTGGTGAACCTATCTCATTTACTTCTCGAGTTATAGCCATTTTAGAAAAATAGGCTCCTCCCTCAACGTTCATTTTGCGCCCCCTAGCGACCCTGAATCGAAAAATCAACTTTTTTTTGATAATTATTGATATGTAGATTCTGTGGTTCTGATGGGGCAAAAAAACAGGGACTAGTTCGCAAAAGTAGTTTTTTAACATAATTGCGAATATTCAATGAACGATTCGATTAACAGCAATGGTTCTTGAGGCAAAGTTGTTCAGTATGAGGATATCTATCAAATGATAGTAATATTGTGTAGATGTGTGCAACACCACGTAATTACAGAGTCGTAAATCTCGTTAGCGCCAACTAGTGGCCGATTTCTTTCAAAATTCTTACAGGCCTCTTGGGCCATGAGACGAACATGCCCATCGAGTTTCGTTCTGATCAGCCTATGTTAACCTTATCTCATAGGTGCTCAAACTTCATTGGCCGATGGCGGCCATATTTTTCAAAATACGCCAATGTCCTCATACACATTCATGGTACCTAGGACCAAGACACTGCATACCAATTTTCAAGTCAATCGGACTAATGGACAGGTGGTCATAGCCCTTTTTATGTATTTTTATGTTATAGCGCCACCTAATGTTCAATCATCGCGATTTTCTGACTGTGACCTCAGATTGAACTCATACATATGTGTATCAAGTTTGGTGAAGATTTCTCATTTACTAATATGAGAGTAAAATAGGCTCCTCCCACAACATTAACTTTGCGCCCCCTAGCGACCGTGAATCGAATTATTTATATAATAATTGATATTCAGACTCCAGAGAACATCTCTGCACTGGTTTGGTTCCGATCAGGCGAAAAACCTAGGACTTTGACAAAATTAAAAATGGGGGGAAAATTTGCCTACCAGAATTTGTCAGCATTTGAAAGATTATTTTACCCTTTGGCAGACAAACATGCACCTATCAAAAAATGTACAGTGAAGAATGTTAGGACACCATAGATTGTTAAAGAGTTGAAAAACATTATGTTTGAGAGAGATGTAGCAAAGGGTACAGCAAACAGAACGTCTCGGGTTATGACTATAACCCTTGTTCCCTGAAAAGGGAACGAGACACTGCGTCGAGAATCGACACTTTGGGGACGCTTCCTTAGCGTGCGCCTCTGAAGTAAGAATGAAACTAATCCAATCCTGATTGGTGTTGCGTCGTGACGTAACATGTGACGGCACATAAAAGTGACGCCGGCACACACACACACATTAGCCTAGCGATGAAGCAAGACGCTCTCAGGCCTCAAGGGGCGTGGCAGGACGACGCAGTGTCTCGTTCCCTTCTCAGGGAACAAGGGTTATAGTCATAACCCGAGACGTTTCCTTTCGAGGGAACTCAACACTGCGTTGAGAATCGACACTTTGGGGAACGAATGCCCACTAGGCCACGCAACGAAAACAGGCTTGCCCTAGAGTGAAACTGATCTCAGGCACTAGCTAGGACGAGAGCACATGTGCGCCATTCGTACTAGGGAGGTGCAGACTAAAAACCTGATAAAAGTGTGTGGGGTAGCCCAACCGGCTGCCTCACAGATCTCCTGGAGGGGGCACTCCCGAGAGGAGGGCCCTAGAGGACGCCATGCCTCTAGTAGAATGAGCCCTTGCGGCCAAAGGTGAAGGCAAATTGCGCACCTTGCAGGCCTACTTAAGGTTTGCATAGCCGTGAGCCCCTAATAGGTGATCAAAAACACACTACAGTAGGTCCGACCTCCTCCAAGAAGAGGACCTCTCAAGGTAAGTACTCGGAACTCTGACTGGCAGAGCAAGGAACCTCTCCTTCTTTGCCGACACATGATGTGGAGGATGAAATACTTGCAGGACCATGGACCTAGCCATGAAAAATTGCACTTAAGGCACATAGCTGGGTCTCGGATGCAGGATGGCCTTAACTCCGCCGGGGGGACACCCCAAGCAAGCTGGCGATAATGCCAGGGCTTGGAGATCTCCCAGTCTCTTTAAAGAAATAGCTAAGAGAAAGGCTATCTTGAGCGTGAGGTCCTAGGCGATGCCGACTGGAGGTATTCGAAGGGAGCCAGGGATAGCCCTTCGAGAACCACCGCCAGGACCCAGGGAGGAACCCTGGACCTGACTGTCGGTCTCATCCTTCAATACCATGGAGAAATAGTATGACCAGTTGGTGCCTCCCCAAAGGCCCAACATTTAGTGGTGCATGGAACGCCGCAATGGCAGCCACGTACACCCTACGTGTGGATGGGGAGAGATTTGCAGAAAAACGATCTTGAAGAAACTCCAGAACTGAAGCCATTGGGCAGTTAACTGGGCCTAACCCAAGTTCTCTACACCAAGTAGAAAAACACTCCATTTGAGGCCATATAATCTCCTTGTAGACGGAGCCCTAGAGATAAGTATGGTTTCGACCACCCCAGATGATAGACCAGCATCTAGGTACTGAGCCCCCTCAGAAGCCAGACCCACAATTTCCACAGCTCTGGATGAGGATGGAATATAGTGCCCTCCGCCTGAGACAACAGATCCCTCCTCAGAGGAATCTGCCATGGCGGAGCTATCAGGAGTGAAATTAAGTCTGAAAACCATACTCGGGCTGGCCAAAACAGGGCTATCAGAAGAAGACTGATGCCCTCCTGACGGACCCTCTCCAGGACTCCCGGGAGCAGAGCGATCGGGGAAAAAGCGTACAGGCGAAGCCTCAGCCAGGCCTGTACCATGGCATCCAACCCCAGCGGGGCTGGATGAGTGAGGGAGAACCAAAGTGGACAGTGGGAAGGACGTCCCTCGAGACGCAAACAGATCCACTTCCACTGGTCCAAACCTCTGCCATATCAACTCCACCACCTCTGGATGGAGTCTCCATTCCCCGGGCCTCAGCCCCTGCCTCGACAGGATGTCTGCTCCCTGATTCAGAACCCCCGGGACATATATTGCTCTTATAGATAATATTTTCCCTTGGGACCATAAAATGATCTGATGCGCCAATCTGGATAGAGGGCGCGATCTGAGTGTCCTTTGTCGGTTTAGATAAGCTACCACTGAGACGTGGTAACCTTTGATGTCTGTGAGGAAGCTCCTCAGAGCCCTGAACACAGCCAACATCTCTAGGCAATTTATATGCCAAGAATGATGATGGTCCTGCCACAGACCCCTGGCAAAGCGGCCGTCCGAGACCGCGCCCCAGCCAGCGAGGGAAGCGTCTGTCGAAACAGTTTCCCGGCGACATGACGCCCCTAACACTAGCCCTTGGGACAAGAACCAAGGTTCCTTCCATATTAATAGGGAACGAAGGCATCTGCGCGTAACCTTTATTATACGGAACCCTTGGCTTTGAGCCACCACTGAAGGGGCCTCATGTGAAGCAGGCCCAAAGGAATTTTGTTGGATGCCGCTGTTATGAGGCCCAGCAGTCTTTGAAATTGCTTTACAGTGATGGCCTGGCCTAGCTTTATCCCGGACACCATGGCCAGGATGGATTCGATACGAGCGGGAGACATACGTGCCCGCATCGTAACCGAATTCTATACCACGCCCAGAAGAGTAGTCTTCTGAGCTGGGTCCAACACATTTTGAGGTCCCCCTCAGACCCTCAGAGGTCCTACACTACCATTAGGACCTCTTCGCCTGAAGGACGGACCTCAGGTCACCCTTCTGGCTGGAGGACTTCGGTTGAGAGTGCTTCCTCTGTTGCCAAACTCCCGCAGGAGGGGCTCTAGAGGCAACGCTCTTTTTTTCTTTTTCTTTTTTTCGCTTCCTGAAACCTGTCAACGACTGTAGTGACAGCGTTGGAAAACAGGCCAGAAGGAGATAGCGGAGCGGCCAACAGGAAATATTTGCCTCACTTAGATCTTTAAGAAGATCGGCCTGGTACGCCTGCAAAATCGTCATAGAGTGCAGGCAGGCACCAGCCTGACCTTTTCTTTTCGAAATATTTTACCAAAGGAACCAGGCTCTCGAGCCTGGCTTCGGGTATTAATCGGGATTTGTTCTTGACCCCCTGAAGCGGGTTCCCGGCAGGGCTGGACCGAAAATGATTCTTGATTGGCGAATGCGAATGCTGCCTGGCCGCAAAAATGTGGGGCGGACAGTGCAGCCTGCGTTCGCTGGAAACCGATGTGTCCCGAAACTTTTTAACGGCGGAAGAGCAATATCGATTTCCTGCACCATAAACATATAATGAACATATAATGAATGTGGTGAGATACGTAAAGAGTGGGGTTTTTCCCAGGATCTATCCATATATATATATTTTTATAAAGATCTGGGAAAAACAGTAAGCCCCAGCTCTGAGGTTGTGAACGGTGCTGCAGGAATCTCTCGTCTAGCTTTTTTTTTCATTTTGACGGGGATCATCCTGCTTATTTTGTGGCCAGCTGATATATTATATATTTATTTATTTAGTCTGGCCACAGCACGCATCACAACCTCCACGAGCTCTACATAAGCAGAAACATAAGCCGGCGAGTGTGACTCATGTTGCTCGTTCCCGATGCTGAGCACATCTACTTCCTTATAAATCGATAGCTCGAGCACTGGGCACTTGTCACGGGCAGAAGAAGCCGCATCGCGGGCTTCTGCGTCGTGAACGAGTGTCATAGAATCTGCGGATGATGAGAGAAAAGGTGCCTCAGCAGTCTCGTTCTCATCCGTGAGATCCTTCTGCGATCTCCACGATCTAAGCCGTCGCACCTCCTCAACGGAGCCTGGCCATCATCAGGAAATAATATAGCCAAGCGGGAGCGCAGCACTCTAATAGGAAGTGCTTCACAGTGTGCACAGGCAGCTCTCTCGAGAGCTGACAGTGCGTGCTGCGCCCCTAAACAATACATACACACACAGCTGATGCGTGTCCCCACCCGTGGGGTTGTTGTTCAATTGTTCACTCGCCATAATATAGAGCTTAGCACAGACAAACAACATCAAATAAGACAGACAGTTTCACAGAGAGCGCTTGCTGAAGAGCAAAAAGCTAATGTGTGTGTGTGCCGGCGTCACTTTTATGTGCCGTCACATGTTACGTCATGACGCAACACCAATCAGGATTGGATTAGTTTCATTCTTACTTCAGAGGCGCACGCTAAGGGAGCGTCCCCAAAGTGTCGATTCTCGACGCAGTGTTAAGTTCCCTCGAAAGGGAACTGGGGAAAAGGAGGATTGGGAAAAGGAAAAAGCCTGTAGCCTAAAGAGCTTAATGGAATTCATGTTTATAGGATATTACAGAAGACAGATTATTGAATAGAGCTTGGCAACGTGATGTCAGCCACGGAGCGCCGCGGTGGCTGATGGGTAGTGCCGCCATATTGTGATGCCATCGCCGTTCCGCTCTTAATCTGTCAATCTGTCAGACGCAAATCCAGACCACTAAAGTTAAAGTAAACATTGATATTTCTGTTAATTTTAAAGGTATGGGAAGAACTTGTTGTGTTGTCGGTTGTAATGTCCGTTCACACGATCGACAAGGTAAGAAGTTAGACAATGTATTGTCTTTCTTTAGCTTTCCCGCCTGGAGGCAGAATCAAGGAAGCTATGTGTCTGATGTGACAAAAAGACGGCGGCTGTCTTGGATATCAGCCATAAGACATACAGACATCAAGTTTTCCAGCATCCCAAGATCGTTAAAAGTGTGTTCCAGACATTTTTATTCAGGTGAGTGGCAAAGTATTAGTATTAAAGTATTCATTTTTAAATAAAATACATTTTTAAAAGCGCTTTACATTGCCAGGCCCTGTCAAATAGTATTTTCTTATTGATTACATCCCCGATTGTATCTAACATGGTATTGTAATTTCTATAAGAAATATAAGCAATGTTTAGGTCAAATGTAGTGAATGGAAAGTCCAGAATAACTGCCAGGCCCTTATATAGTTGTAAAAAAAAACAACTACTTTAACATAGGAGATTTTACAAACACATAATGGTATGTATATACCACCACCTTCATCTACACAGTTAAAAAATGAATTAATCAATATTATCTCAAATATGACATATTTATAGCATAATATTTAATGTGACAGGACTGATTGTGTTGGCATGAAAGGGCTGACGTGTTGGGCACTGATATTTAGGACAAGATTTGTTTGTGTTCTTTAGTTAAGTATTGGTAAACATTCCCATTTTAAATTTCTTATTATGATTTTAATGTTAAATAATGTGTGATTTCTTTAATATTTATCTTACAATGGATTTTCTATGTTGTTTAAAAAGAAGTTGTTTCACTGTAGTAGTTTTTTTTGTTTGTTCTGTATTTATTTATTGATGTCTTCTTAAAGGTAAACCAGCATATGAAATGGATGAGTCCAATCCTGACTGGGCTCAAACACTGCACCTGGGACACTCTGAAGTGCGTGCTACTGAGTCAGACCGGTATTCTCGTCGATTACAACGACAACAAATGACCATGCCAGTAGCAGGAGACGACCGTGAAAAGGAAGGTGATGACCAGGCAGAGGCAGAAGTGGCAGCAGATGCAGGAGATAGGATGATTCAAGATGGCGCCGCAGATGGCTGCCTCGGTGTGTCGCTCTCCAGCTATTGTGTTGTTTTTGTTCGTTTGTTCTGCGTTTAGTCATTCTTTTCCTATCAGTTTCACCAAAGACGAACTACTGGACATTAGGAAACACACACCAGATAACTTTTCTACAGTTTTTGATTATTCGGACGTCTTGCAGGACATTCTCGTCGGAGGGGCAGCGTTGTTGTTCAAACGCGCGGTCAGACGCAAACGCGGGAAGCGAGCCGGCGCGCTGGTTAAACTCCGCGAGCGCGGCCTGCGCACTGCACTCCCCAGTATTCATCTCGCGAATCTCCGATTCCTTCCTAACAAAACGGACAAACTTCTTCTCCTCACCCGCACTAACAAGGATTTTTTAAACTCTGCTGCTCTGTGCTTCACTGAAACCTGGCTGAGTGAAGCCATACCGGACAACGCAATACATCTGCCGGGCTTCCAGCTGTTCCAAGCGGATCGCATCGTGCAGCTAACAGGGAAAACAAGAGGTGGTGGATAGTGTTTCTACATTAACGAAAGCTGGTGTTCAGATGTAACAACACTGAAGAAGATGTGCTCTCCTATTTTAGAGGCACATTTCATAAACTGTAAACCTTTCTACTCGCCTCGGGAGTTTTCCTCTTTCATTCTCGTGAATGTTTACATCCCTCCAGACGCCTGCGTGAGCGCGGCGCTACAAGACTCTATTTTAATCATTCTTGGGGATTTTAACAAAGCAAATCTTTCCCATGAACTACCAAAATACAGACAGCACGTTACATGTCCCACCAGAGACAGTAATATACTGGACCATTGTTACACCACAATAAAAGATGCGTATCACTCCGTCTCACGAGCAGCTTTGGGGCTCTCTGATCACTGTTTGGTTCATCTCATACCGACCTACAGGCAGAAACTGAAATCAGCTAAACCTGTAATAAGGACTGTAAAAAGATGGACTAATGAAGCAGAGCAGAATCTACAGGCCTCCTTTGATTGCACTGATTGGACTGTTTTTGAAGCTGCTACCAACGATCTGGATGAGCTCACAAATACTGTAACATCATATATAAGTTTCTGTGGGGATACATGCATTCCTACCAGGACATTCTTATCATTTACTAATGATAAACCATGGTTTACTGGGAAACTCAAACACCTTCGTCATGCCAAAGAGGATGCCTACAGAAGTGGGGATAAAATCTTGTATAACCAGGCCAGAAACAGACTGACAAAGGAGATCAGAGTTGCTAAAAGAAGCTACTCTGATAAACTGAAAAAACAGTTTTCATCCAACGACCCATCATCAGTCTGGAATGGCCTGAGGAACATCACCAACTACAAGTCACCATCCCCCCGATCTGTGGACAATCAACACCTGGCTGATGATTTAAACTCATTTTATTGCAGGTTTGAAAAGCCCTCTTTCACACCACACACCGGCTCTGACCTGCACTTCACACATTCACCATCACCTCCTGCACTCCCATTACTCCCCCCTCCTGCCATCCAACCTGAGCTTAAGGTCTGTGTGGAAGACGTTAGCCGAGTCTTCAAAAAACAGAAGACTAGGAAAGCCTCTGGCCCAGACGGCATCTCATCTGCTTGTTTAAAAGCCTGCGCTGACCAACTGGCCCCGGTCTTCACGCAGATCTTCAATAGATCATTGGAGCAGTGTGAAGTTCCCTGCTGCTTCAAATGCTCCACTATCATTCCTGTCCCCAAAAAACCCAAAATCACTGGACTTAATGACTACAGACCTGTCGCTCTCACGTCTGTGGTAATGAAGTTGTTTGAAAGACTGGTGCTGGCCCACCTGAAGGACATCACTGGACCCCTGCTGGATCCCTTTCAGTTTGCTTACAGAGCAAACAGGTCTGTGGATGATGCAGTCAACATGGGACTGCATTATATCCTGCAACATCTCGACAGACCAGGGACTTATGCAAGGATCCTCTTTGTGGACTTCAGTTCGGCCTTCAATACCATCATGCCTGATCTTCTCACAGCCAAACTGACCCAGCTCTCCATACCATCCTCGATCTGTCAGTGGATCTCCAGCTTCCTGACGGACCGGCAGCAGCGAGTGAGACTGGGGAAACACACATCCAGGACTCTCACCACCAGCACTGGCGCCCCCCAAGGGTGCGTTCTCTCCCCACTGCTCTTCTCCCTGTACACTAATGACTGCACTTCTAAAGACCCCTCTGTCAAGCTCCTGAAATTTGCCGACGACACCACTGTCATCGGTCTCATCCGGAATGGTGACGAGTCTGCTTACAGACTGGAGGTTGAACAGCTGGCTGTCTGTTGCAGTTATAACAACCTTGAGCTGAACACGCTCAAAACAGTGGAGATGATCGTGGACTTCAGGAGGAACAGCCCAGCACTCCCCTTACTCACCATCATGAACAGCACTGTGGAAGCAGTGGAGTCATTCAGGTTCCTGGGCACTACCATTTCTCAGGACCTGAAGTGGGACAATCACATTGACTCCATTGTGAAAAAAGCCCAGCAGAGACTGTACTTCCTTCGCCAGCTGAGGAAGTTCAACTTGCCACAGGAGCTGCTGATTCAGTTCTACTCAGCCGTCATTGAGTCCGTTTTATGCACATCCATCACTGTCTGGTTTGGTTCAGCTACCAAATCAGACATCAGGAGACTATAACGGACAGTCCGGACTGCGGAGAGGATCATTTGTGCCCCCCTGCCAAACCTCCAGGATCTGTACTCTTCCAGAGTGAGGAGGAGAGCAGGTAAAATCATCACAGACTCCACTCACCCTGGACACCTCCTGTTTGAACTGTTACCGTCAAGACGGAGACTCAGATCACTGGCCGCAAGAACATCTCGGCACAGGAACAGTTTCTTCCCACAGGCCATTTCCCTCCTGAACAGTTAACACACCTCCCAATGCATACGCCTTTAAGTGCAATACTCCCACTGTTTAGTGCAATATCCTACAACTCAGGTGATACTTATATGTAGTTTTATTTATTTATAATATTGAAAACACTGTAAATATGTTCATAATCTGTAAATCTGAAAATTTATATTCTGACTAAACCCAACTGTGATACTTTTATTCTCATATATTTATATTTTTATTCTTTATTTTTATAATTTGTATTATTATGTTTCTTGTTGTATTTGTATTTGTATATGTCCACTGGAAGCCTCAGTACCAAAACAAATTCCTTGTGTGTGCAAGCACACTTGGCAATAAAGCTCTTTCTGATTCTGATTCTGAGGAGGTGGTGACCAGGCAGAGGTGGGAGCTGTAGAAGATGAATGTGGAGAATGGATGTGGAAGCCGCAGAGGATGAGGAAGGTGAAAACCAGGCAGAAGATGAACAAACAGTTAAGAGACAAAGAACAGAATGTCAGTTCTGTGAGCGTAACAGTGCAGAAATCAACCGTCTGTTGCAGGAGAACAGGGAGTTAAGGTGTGAGCTGAACAAGAGAACGATGCATGAGGACTTCTTAAAGGGTAACGCAAATAAGGTCAGGTACTACACAGGAATTCCATGCTTTGCCATTTTATTGTCATTGTTCACCAATGTTAAGGCTTTCCTGCCAAAAGTTGTCATCCTTTCAAATGCTTTTGTTGACACTCATACGTCTGAGGCTTGATCGTCCTGTACAGCACCTTGCCCATCTCTTTAATGTGTCACGTAAAACTCTTTCCTCTGCCTTTACTGACACCATAGATGTTTTGAATGCACGGCTTAATCCATTGGTGTGCTGGCCAGAGAGGCATTGCTTACAAGCTACAATGCCACATAAATTTTTGGAAGCTTTTGGGAAACGTGTTGCTATTATAGTCGACTGCTTTGAAATACGCACAGAAAGGCCATCAAATCTAAAGAAAGAGCTTTCAGAATCAGAATCAGAAAGAGCTTTATTGCCAAGTGTGCTTGCACACACAAGGAATTTGTTTTGGTACTGAGGCTTCCAGTGGACATATACAAATACAAATACAACAAGAAACATAATACTACAAATTATAAGAATAAAAAATAAAAATAAAAATATATGAGAATAAAAGTATCACAGTTGGGTTTAGTCAGAATGGACATTTTCAGATTTACAGATTATGAACATATTTACAGTGTTTTGAATATTATAAATAAATAAATCTACATATAAGTATCACCTGAGTTGTAGGATATTGCACTAAACAGTGGGAGTATTGCACTTAAAGGCATATGCCTTGGGAGGAGTGTTAACTGTTCAGGAGGGAGATGGCCTGTGGGAAGAAACTGTTCCTGTGCCGAGATGTTCTAGTGGCCAGTGATCTGAGTCGCCGTCTTGACGGTAACAGTTCAAACAGGAGGTGTCCAGGGTGAGTGGAGTCTGTGATGATTTTACCTGCTTTCTTCCTCACTCTGGAAGAGTACAGGTCCTGGAGGGTTGGCAGGAGGGCACCGATAATCCTCTCCGCAGTCCGGACTGTCCGTTGTAGTTGTGTCATGTCGATAAGAAAAGGATGTGTGCTCAATGTAAACAGTACACTTTTATTTGTGCAGTCAGAGTCGATTAGCCCTATACACACACTACGCAAGTTGCGTACGGCCCCGCAAATTACTCAAGGCCCCGCCTCCCCCTCGTGTCAAACCGCGTCAATCAAAGTTTACATTATCCATGAGAAAATTAAGCGGAACTATATCCTTCTGGTCACGAAGAGAGAGAGAAAAAAAAACACAATGAGAGTGAATTGCGGGAACAGCAATCAGGAAGACTTGTGTTCTCTCCTCTCCAAGTTTGATGTCAGCAAAGAACAGTAAAGTTAAGTTGATGTGTATCTATTAGGGCTGTCACTTTACGTTCGAAAATCGATTGCACAATCGATCGGACCAACCAACGAAAGTATCGAAAACGAAAATAGGGAATCGATTTTAACCAAATGTACATCATTAATTTTAAACGAATTAAACAAATAAAAAAGATAGATGTAACAAAACTCACAAACAAGCAGAAAAAGAAAATAAAGAATTTCGAAAGTGCAGTTGGCGTTGCGAAAGCTAAAAATAAATTTCCCACGTGGTTTAGGTTCAATCGGCTGCTGCAGGTGTTTTGCCAAAAAAAATGGAAGATAACGGCGATCAACCTGTGCGACATGAGAGACGAGTCATAACCCCTAATAACTTGAGGAGTTCGATATGGAAGCACTTTGGGTTTTGGACTGAAGATCAAACTATGAAGAAGGACAAAGTGGTATGCAAACTGTGCGATCGCGAGTTGCCATATCACAGCAGCACTACAAATATGAGGGGGCATATGCAGCTTCATCATCCAGATGAATACAAAGACCTAGACCCGGTAGAGCCACCTGCTAAACAGTCAAGACTGACTAACTTTTTTCCCCCATCTGCACCTCTATCTGCTGCACGGAAAGAGGCTATAAACAGGGGTGCACATAACTGGTACGCAGGTACGCATGCGCCACAAAAATCAGGAATGCGTAATGCCACTTGTGTTACTACGCGCCTTTGCGTACTTAAAGGGTAACTGTCGCCAAAGTGCAACCTAGGGTCTTTTTGTTAATCTACTCGAGGCAAACTTTCATTTAAAAGCATAATTAGAATGGAAACACCACTTTAAAGTTTGACCGTATTTTTGTTTTCGGTCAAATTCCCTTTTGAATGGGAGAGCTAGGGGCACGTATATGATAGCATCAAAAATCGCTATTTTTAAAACACTAAGAAGGCTCGACACAACGTGAAACTTTGCTCAAAGTATCACCAGGGGCTCTACACATGAACTCGATCATTGAGAACATTGTTTGTGGACACAGAGTTTACTAAAAAGAAAGATTTTGATCAACTCACTGTAGCTGTGTCCGCTGGCATTTTGTCAGTCAAAAATAGTCGATCTCCGAATGCGAATGAACTGACTCTGAATTTTAGTATTGTTTCTTATACGAGGATGCTTTTTTAAATACAAGGTCTATATTGTTTTTCACTTACGACAAAACAACAAATTATCCGTGAATGTACATGGAACTAAGCTTTAGGAGCTTTCCATCTTTACTCTCCTCCCTGTTAAGTTGCATTCGGAGATCGACTATTTTTGACTGACAAATCGCATACCGGCTGAAAGAACGCGATGGAAACTAAACAATCAAATTACACTTCAAATAAATTTTTTCCAAAGATGTTTTCTGTATTTTAGGTAGTTTTTTTTTCACGCTGATGTTAATTTAAGTGCTCGTTTTTAAAAAAAAAATAAGTTTGGTCTTTAGTTAGTTATAAGCTATAAAAACGGGAATGTGACGTCATGATTGACAGCTGTGATTGACAGCTTCTACACTGATGAGGAGGACAGTGAGGAAGAATCCACTTATTAACACCACGATACATGGGGTGAGTACCAAACACCATCTCCTGGTACTCACCCGAGTAACTCACTGAAAAACTTATGTGCACCCCTGGCTATAAACTCGAAGCTCGCAAAGTTCATTTGTCGAGACATGAGGCCAATTAGCATAATGGAGGGTGAAGGTTTCATTTATTTTGTTCATGAACTTGAGCCGAGATACATTATACCTAGCCAAACCACAGTAACTAAGAAGATTGTGAAAAAAACATGCACCAGATTTTGAGTGGCAAAAACGTTGCTCTGACTACCGATGGATGGAGTTCCCTCGCTACTGAGGCATACATCACAGTGACAGCACAGCCATTTCAGAGACTTGGGAACTACACGATTTCGTACTGCAAACGAAGCAGCTGAGAGGTAGCCATACAGCAGAGAATGTTGCTGAGTGCATCGCTGGCATATTGAGGGATTTCGCAATACAGCCTGATTCAGTTGTTGCAGTCACTACTGATAATGCACTTAATTATGTTAATGCAGTGGAGCAGCACCTGGGTGCAGTTAACATACCGTGTCTGCCCCACACAATCAACCTGGCTGTACGCAAGGGGTTAGATGTCAGAGCCATAGACACAACTCTTGCTAGGCTAAGAAAAACTGCCTCTCATTTTCACAGATCCACTACAGACAGCAGCCTCTTGGAGGATAAGCAGCGTATGCTAGGTCTGAAGCCAGAGAAGCTAATCAATGATTGTGTGACACGATGGAACTCCACATACGACATGATTTGTAGGGCATCTGAGCAACAAGCAGCAGTGGCAGCCGTGATATTTGACAAAAAAATGTCTAATCTAGAACTGACCACAACTGAGTGGCGCCTGGTTGAACAGGTGCGAGAGACACTTAAACCTTTCAAAGTCGCCACCCAAGCGTTGTCCACATGCAAATACCCCACATCCTCAGCTGTACTGCCTTTGCAACATGTACTTTTGTCTCAAGTTGAAAAAATCAGGTCAGATTCAGACGAGAGGTCTTGCTTGAGGGAAATGGCCACTATAATCGAGGCAGATTTGAGCAAACGCTATGACCCCAAAAAGGAAGCGACATTTATGCTTTTGAATAAAGCTGCTTACTTGGATCCTCGGTTTCATATTTTAATTCATTTATCGGAGGAACAGAAGCAACAAGTGCACGCAGATATCAGAGAGGAATTGGCACTGCAGTCTGGCGACAATGACGAACCCGTGGAGGCGGATCCATGCAGCTCGGAATCAAGCAGGGGAAAGACGGCCTTAACAGCAATGTGGGATCTGTTTGGAGACATCTACACAAGGGGCTACGAAAGAGCGATTAACGTCGAAAGCGACCTCTTACAGGAGATGATGGCTTATGAAAAGGAGCCACCATCACCAGCTGACAGCGACCCGCTTTTGTGGTGGAAGATTGGAAGTGTGAAATACCCCCACCTTGCGCAGCTGGCAATGAAGTACCTGAGTGTCCCTGGGACATCAGTGCGGTCGGAGCGCGTCTTCTCAACAGCTGGACATATACTGAATAAAATACACTCTGCTCTGGACCCTGAAAATGTCGATCAACTTGTTTTCCTGTCCAATAATTTGTAATAGGTCTAGCCTTATTTGCACGTTTCATTATACGCCCGCCTAGCCTAAGTGTTACGTTCAATAAAAAAAAAAAACACATGGCCTGTTCTCTATTTAAGTCCATTTAAAGTTTCATTTTTGAACAGTTGTCTATAATGGATTGAATCATTAAGTAAAATAATTTTGGAAATTTTTGAATAGCTTAAATCATAAATGCTGTTTATGAATTTTTCGTTTATTTTCGCTGTTTATTACAATCGCCTACGTAGGCGAAATTTGTTTGACATTTATTCTTCTAATCATAAACACAGCCATGTTGAAGCTTGCAGAAGGCTAATGTTTTTCATTGATGTTATGGCAGTCCACTCTGCTTATTGTTTTTCGAGAATGTTACACTCCTGTTATTTATTGTGCACGAAACTTCACGCCAATAAATTATTAGAAATATTGCTGACTTGTGCGTCTCATGCGCCCTTTTTACGTTAGTCCTAATGCCTGCTAGTTGTCCGTGGATTTGCCTATTTGGCGTTGATAATGGAAACGTCTTTAGACATGAAAAAATCGATTTTACAATCGATTCAACGAACACTTATGTCTTAAACATCGAACAGGATTTTTTCACAAAAGTGACAGCCCTAGTATCTAGGATGGTGTCTGCACGCACAAGGTCTCTCGCTTGCTTACCTCTGTGCCGTGCGTGCGGTTTGGAGCACAATATCTGTGCTCTAGATTACGGGATATTTTAACTCATTTGCGGTATAACTAGTCGATCGCAAGTGGCTCAAAAGGTAGATATATAGATAAACTCATCTTTCAGGCACTTTACCGACCGGGTTGACACTTACGCGTGAGAAATCGGGGGTGTGGCGTGAGAGCGTGAGAATTGGGTCAAATGCGTGTGTCTCACCCTCAATGCGTGAGAGTTGGCAGCCCTGGTCTTGCTAACCCAGCTGGCAAGTGCATATTTTGGTCTTTCTGTGTCTTGCTTAAAACACCGGCCACTTCCAGGGCTTTGAGGGCTGTGTTCTGTGACTTTGTGCCTGACAAAAAAAGTAAGTGAAATACAACTATTTATTACGTTTGATAAACAACAAAGGGCAACGGTGTTAGTTTATAAACTGCAGCTCCTAAAAGATAACCGCGTCGCGGGTTAACATGCGTTCATATGCGCGTGCACGAAATGAAACGCGCACTTTCCAGCAAAACATCTGTGGGGACCAGTAGGCTACAATATGGGCGTGATGGCACTCCTCAATATAGATGCACATACTTTTAAAACAAGACAATGATTATCTACTCTCCAAGTCAGTTTAGTTACAACTCTGCAAAGCAAGATGGAAAGCAATGTATTGACATTGACTTTTGATTTATAGGCTATATTGCACTTAAAATGTTGTGTTAGACATAGCCTACTGGTCAATATGGATGCACATCTCTCAGTAAATAATAACCATCAAGTATCAAGTATTGCTTTTATAATTTAAAACACTGTGGCATGTTATGACAAGCCATTTTAGCTTTTATTCAATCACAGGATGCATTTTTGATATCAATAATTAGATTTGTACTATTTAAAATGTGAATTCTTGATATTAAGAATGTATTTTTTCTAGTAACAATGTCTATTTCTCTACACTGGTTACCTATTAAGTTCCGTATCATTTACAAAGTATTACTACTGACCTATAAACCCCAAAATGGTTTAGCTGTATTTAATGGACCTTCCATCGCCCTACAATCCATCGCGTTCTTTAAGATCCCTAAATTCGAGGCTTTTGGTCATTCCTAGGATATCTAAGTCCACTAAAGGAGGGAGGGCGTTCTCACATTTAGCTCCTAAACTCTGGAATAGCCTTCCTGATATTGTTCGAGGTTCAGATTCGCTGTCCCAGTTTAAAACTAGATTAAAGACACATCTCTTTAGCCAAGCATTCACATAATGCTTACCTTTTATACCACTGTTGAATCAGATCGAATGCATTAATATTATGAACAGCAGCTATGCTAATTATTTCCCATCTGCTTTTCTGCTGTTATCAATAGCGTTCGTCAGCTCCAGTTTGTATCCAGCCTCTCACGGAGACTTCAGATGACCCAACACCTGCGATGAGACGACTAAATGCCTGTGAAGAGACGACTCGACGCCTGTGAAGAGACGACTCAACGCCGGCGATATGTTATGCCATATATTAATACATGATTAACTAACTGTATTTTTCTATGTACATTTCTGAAATGCACTTTCTGTAAAGCTGCTTTCAAACAATATGTATTGTGAAAAGCGCTATACAAATAAGGAGTGGGAGCACTGGGGTGTCAGGTGTGACTGTGTGGCAATGGAAAATGGTTTACATGGCTCATGGGTCAGATAGGAGGGTCCCTTAACAGAATTTAGCTTAGGGCCCCAGGAAGGTCAGGATCGGCTCTGTGTGCAGTTAGGTACTTTATGGTTGTGTTTACTTTTAATAAAGGAAGAAATGTAGCACTCAGTAATCATAAAATTGGCACAAAGTAAGTACACTACAATGCCTTTGGATATGCAATTCAATCTTTAAGTCTCTCTGTTTTCTTTCTCTGCAACATATTCACAAATTTGATAACTATACTGTGAAATAAATGCTATTCCGATTTTCAAATATGTGCAAGACTATGCATCTTGTGTTTTAAACAGGCTACCTTGAACATGTTGGTTGATCGCACTATTAGCGTGTTAGATACACTGCATCACTGTCGAGGAATCAGTTAGCTTTACAACATGTAAATGCATCTATTTCTCTCAAAATATATAACTATGAGTGGCTGGTAAACTGGGAGAACAATATAGTAAACTTTATAATTATAACCACAATGTGTATTTGACGAGCAGCGAAAGCTCCTTTATAAAGTTGTCGCGAGCTCATTGAGTTCTGCATTCGTTATAATCAATGAAGCTGGCAACACTCCACAGTGAATCTCTGTGTTTTGTAAATAAAGTGAAATAATCCCTCTATGTATCCATACCACACAATACAAATATTAAAACCAAAAAATATGTATTAACGCAACTCACTCAAAGTCTTCCTTCCACTGGAAAAAAATACTCTCTGACCGTGAACCGCAATAGAAGTTACATTATTATGCCTTTAGATAGCGGCAAATCAGTCAGTAGAAAATACTTTTATATTGAATACTTTTGTATTGAAACTTGTTGTGAACAGATAAGCAAGAGTAACTGTGTCAGATGTTGCGGTGAACATTCAAAATGATTTATTACGAATATAGGACTGACCTGAAGGAAAATGCTATATCTAACGTTACTGTAAATGCAGGTGTTGTGTTCTGGGTGAGTAGTAAGCACGACACCGTATCTTCAATGACTCGTATTTATTTCCATCTTAACTCCACATGTGTTCGACCGTAACTTCACATGTCTAACCCTCGAACCCCTTCTTCTTCTTCTTCCACCCACTCCTCTATCCTCTTACAACACAGCGTCTCTAAAGGTAGCATTAGGAACTACAGTATGGGCCACAACAGCAGGTACTCACTTACTCGATCTCTCACAATACTCCATACGCTTCAATCAACAATATCAATGAGAACATGTTTACGTTGCGGTCATAGCCAGGGGTTAAAGTGGGCCGGAACGATGCGGAACTGCGTTCCGGCACCTCAGATAAATTAATAAATAAATAGATTCATTAATCTCAACGAATCTCGCTGGTCCCGAGATGGGCCGACTGACCGACCAACCTCCCTTCCTCCCCGCTGAACGCGCGCGATTACAAATGCGTGAAATGCACTCACGGTGGTTGAGCGCGGTAAAGTTGGCAAAGTTAGTTTTAGGTTCGATATGTCACCGGACATTTGTTTTCCCATGCCACTGTTCTATAGCGTCGGCAGTCTTACAAAGATATCAATAGCAGGATTCGTTTTAACATTATGTAACCATTATCGACATTAAATAGGCTATTCGTTCAAAATCACCTACGTGCATTAATGCTGCATATTTACCTGAGAATGCTTTGACGCGTTAAGGGAACGTCTGCCAATTCCACCAACTGCGTTAAACGTAGCCTATTATTTGTATTATTTAAAATTACTTTTCAAATTCCAAAGCTTGTAGAAGGTTCCTATTGGCAATGCTGATTTGGTAGCCTTGAGTAAATTAACTTATCTAAGAAAATGATTCATAAAACTCATCAGTTGAGCCTATGTTTACTTTCTTCACTGACACAGATGAAAATGAAAAGACTATCAGTCAAAGTAATGTGGGCTGGTGTGGCTACAGTGCCAGGGCTCCATTTTTGTCCCAGTGCAGCAATTTTAACATAGTATTGTCATCATATCAGTGTTGATGGACCAAAATAAAACCATTTAAATATCAAGTAAATAAGTATTGTGATACTTAGTGCCACAGTGACACTCCTGTCCCAAAAAGTATTGCTATACCACGATACTCAATATGTTGTCCCACGGTGAGTAATTTTTCCCTGTTGCACCCACACAAAATTTGACGGTTCCCCCACCTACCAAATCCCACTTTAACCACTGGTCATAGCCATGTTTTATCGTGAATGTAAAACAGCTAACGTTATTGACCAATCAGAATCAAGGACCGGAACTAACGTTTTATAGCAGAAAATAGCCTACATTTAAACATCACACAGATCATTTAAAGCAACACCATGGAACTTTTCCTCTTCGGTCACCCTACTGGTTGGAAACGAAATTGTCCATTACCGCTGTCGTAAATAATTTAGCCTACCGTCGCACGCACGCTCGCTGTTTATCCAGCACCGGCTTTAGAATGAACGATGTCCACAGACAAGGTAGAGTATGTTACATGATTTCATGAAAGGATGATGTATTGCGACATCAGAAACGAATAAAAACGAAATAATGACTATTGTAGCGCTTGACGTAAAGCAGTCGAATTTTGTAGTTCTTTTTGTGGTCGGGTTACAACCCGAACCCCGAAGTTCCGTAAAAAGTAAAAGCGATACAGACCCCGTCAGGCTATGGCAGAAGTGCCTTTCACCCTGTTACGACTTGATGAACCACTGATAAGATTTTGGAAACATTATTTTAAGGTAAAAAATGTTACATAGTGTTGCTTTAAGATAACAAATACAACTTTACACCATTACAAATGTACATCTCATAACATGAATGAAACTGTAATTCAAAGAATATACATCGATCTATAACGAAACGCATCAGAAAAAGAAACGACTCAAGAGTAATGCTGCCTTCACGCTATCATAAATGTTGTACTTTCCACTTCTGAAGTCGAGATTACGAGCTCATAGCAATCAAACTTTGAGTTGAGAGGACGTTCATGTCCAATTTTAAAACTAGTTAGTATTAACAATAATTCTGAGAGCACGTGAAGGCAGCATTATTTCTCAGAAAACTAATAATTTATTCAATAATGTAGTGTAACAACATACACTCGTCACACACAGCCACATGGTGTCGGCGCCGTTTCAAGTTTAAGACTCATAGTTGGGTAAACTTCTATATTGGTGAATAAGAGAGTAGCTATTTTAAATATATTTTAGTGTTCCCAAATAGCAAAGAAAACTCCACAATAATGTTTTCACAACTTTCAATAGAGGAACAACAAATAGAGAGAGATTTATAAAGGCAGTCGGAAGAGAGAAAGATGTCAACATTTTTCCTCCTTCTTCTTACACTCCTTCCGCCGCTGTATTACAAACATTCTCATATATATATATATATATAGGCTATATAGTACCACAATAGTTTATTTATTTGGTTACATATTTCAAAATGTATATTTTAAAAATGTAGGTGATGAGACAGTAGATTTACTCATTTGTATGTTGATTAATGTTTATTTTTTATGGTAAAAACATTGTCTCATGCTCTGTAAAGTGTTTCATTGATAACTTTTCAAAATCATACTTATTTTTTATGAATCCATAATTATTTATAAATCTTGTTTCAACACAGGAAGAGGAAGTATTAGTGCAGAATGCATTTACTCATATTGCGGTTGAGTAAATAGATTTAGTGGCAGTTGTGTCTTCTCATAACAAAATAAAAGAAATGGGAAAAGATTGATTTCAATATTACATTTGCACATTTTGCAGATGCTTTTATATGAAGTGCATTCAAGTTAGGCATTTCATCAGTTTATTCATTCCTTGTTTCTTGTGAACAGAACTTGCTTGTGAAGGAACTTCTCATCATGTAATCAGACACTTAATGTGTGATCTTGTGATCAGGATGTGATCTTCAATTCTGCGGGTAATTTCACAACTTCAATTGTGTTTATCTTTGTTTGAATTATGCCACGTGTTTTTCAGGAATAGCATGAATGTTTTGGTCTCAGAATTATAGAATTACAGAATTTGAAATCTGAGTTTCTGGCAAACTGTCTTGATGCTATAATTTTTTTAAATAAAATAATGATTTTAAGTCATTATCACCAGTTTTATCTATATTAAAATAAATAACATTGATCTAATTTTTTGTCACTTTCTGTCTTTTGAGTGAAATAGTCTTGTACTGTAAATGCTAGAGACAAACTTGCAGGCAAGTACAATTTTATAAAATATTTGTCAGAACAAGACATTTAAAACACTCCAAATACTTTTTGCTGCAAGTTCAGTTTACTTATTTGAAATGAGTTGCAACATTTGGTTTCATCACTCAATTCACTTAAAATTGTTAATTAATCATGCTTTTGAGTTGGAATAACATGAATATTTTTTTGTTGACAGCTGAAAATGTAGTCGATTTCCCAGCATGCTCCACATGGGATTGTATTGAGATGCTAAACTCAAAACATCCTCCATTACATTCATGTTTGTCAGTATATTATGACACTTAAAAAAAATAACTTTTTTGTTAACAAAACACTTTGTTAGTGTGAAGTTCTTTCAATATGTACATGTTAACAGGATTCAAGTTAAATTCAGGTACAGTTCAGTACCATTTACTGATCAAAATGTAATAACTGTTATGCTAACATTTAAATTTGAAAATAATAACATCATTATTTATGTTCTTATATCACAACACTTTTCCTGGCATACAAGGAAAAATTGTTCAAATATTGTGTAGTTGTGTCATGTCGGTAAGAAAAGGATGTGTGCTCAATGTAAACCACTTTTTTATTTGTGCAGTTTGGATGTGTCTGCTTTCTCTTTCAATAAGGAAGAAATCTAGCGCTCAGTAAACATAACATCAGCACAATGTGAACCTTTTCAAGACTTTGGACATGCAATTTAATCCTCCAAAAATTAAAGACAGTCAGTAACGGCAAATATAATTGATTTTGAAAAGGCTGGTTCAAGCAATGAAATTTTTCTAACTTTTTTTCATTTGTATTATTATTATTGCCTTTAAGTGTGGAAAAGTTTCTGTCACTGCTTATAGGTTTGGGATTATTTTTTTATTTTTTTTGCCAGACTTCACTGTATCCTGCAAAGTGTCTTTGTTTTTGGTGTTATAGAAGTGTCCATTATGGCTCTCTCTTCACTTCATTGTCCCCCTTTGCTGCTCCTCCACGTGTGCGTTTTACAGCCCTTACTTCATCGTACCCAAGAAAGGCAGTGGGTTACGACTGTTCTTGGATCTGCATGTCTTGAATCGGTCCTTTCACAAGCTTATGTTTAAGATACTAAAGCAGAAACGCATCCTCACGTGAGTTCGTCCCCAAGATTAGTTCGCAACAATCGACCTGAAGGACGTGTACATTCACATCTCGATTACCTCAACACAGACTGTTTCTTCGGTTTGCCTTTAAGGGTTGGTGACCAGTAAAGGGTCCTCATTCCCTTTGGGCTCTTTACTAAAGTCCTGCCCTTCCCCGATAATGGCTGTGGCGAACAGGACGGCCGAGGGACGTGAGAGAACGGCGCGAGGCCGGTGGTGCGATTGCTAATGAGCAACACCTGTTGAGCACACCGGTCTCGCATCTCTCACGGAGGAGCGGAAGCATAAAGGGGGAGCGACGACGTTGATGATCGAGAGAGGAACAGGCCTGATTTTAGTTGTTTGGTTTTTGTATTTGTGTTTTATTTTAGCCAGCAGTCGTCCGCGAGGGGCTGCTGGCCGTTATGTTTATTTTGGGTAAGCCAGCAGTCGTCCGCGAGGGGCTGCTGGCGGTATTTTAGTTTGTTTATTTTATTTTTAATAAAGTTTGTTTAAATGTTCGCCGGTTCCCGCCTCCTTCTTCCCTGAACATTGTTACACTGGTGCCGAAACCCGGGAAGAGGGAGGAACGCGCTGTCAGAGAGTCCTCGCCGCTGTGGGGAGTCCGCGGTGCCATCGAGCATGGTGCGCGAGTCGCCGCCGCTCGCCGTGGGCCGGAGCCTACTGCCATCCGCCGAACGAGGGGAGGAGCAGGGAGCGGGGGACTCGCGGCCATGGACGCTCGAGGCGGTACGCTGGAGTGAGTTGCCGGTGGGACGGTCGAGCTCGCTGCCGGCCGCCTGGGTATTGGAGGGGCGGCTGCCATCCGGGAGGGAGTGGGGGAGTCGCCGCCGCTCGCCGTGGGCCGGAGCCTGCTGCCGTCCACCAGCGAAGGGGAGGAGCAGGGAGCGGGGGACTCCTGCCGTCTGCCCAAGGCACCCGAGGAGTCGTCGCCGTCCACCGGGCGGCGGAGGAGCGTCGAGCCGTCCACCGAGGGCTACCCAGCGTCACCGCCAGGCGCCGCGGAGGAGATCGCCCAGCTGGTGGGGGACCAGATGGCAGCGCGTTGTGGGAACCGGACCAATTTTTTTTTTTTTTTCCTCTCTCCCCTCTCTCGATCTGTCGCTCCTCATGCTTCCGTCTCCGTTTCCCTCGGCTTGTCGATCCATACCCCCCAGGGATCGCCGCCGCCGGGGGGGAGTAGGCACAGGCTCGTGGGTACCCCCCGGCCTGTGAGGGGCGATGGGGGTATGTGGCGAACAGGACGGCCGAGGGACGTGAGAGAACGGCGCGAGGCCGGTGGTGCGATTGCTAAGGAGCAACACCTGTTGAGCACACCGGTCTCGCATCTCTCACGGAGGAGCGGAAGCATAAAGGGGGAGCGACGACGTTGATGATCGAGAGAGGAACAGGCCTGATTTTAGTTGTTTGGTTTTTGTATTTGTGTTTTATTTTAGCCAGCAGTCGTCCGCGAGGGGCTGCTTGCTGTTATGTTTATTTTGGGTAAGCCAGCAGTCGTCCGCGAGGGGCTGCTGGCGGTATTTTAGTTTGTTTATTTTATTTTTAATAAAGTTTGTTTAAATGTTCGCCGGTTCCCGCCTCCTTCTTCCCTGAACATTGTTACAATGGCCTTTGACCTTTCTCTCTAACATGTCTTCTTCTAACCTCTTTCGCATTTGAAACTATCTCTACGACTGGCTCATTCTAGCTTACTCTCGAGATCTGTTGTGCAAACACACGGACCTAGTTCTCCGGCACCTCAGCCATCTGGGGCTTTAGATCAACTGGGAAAAGAGCAAATTGAATTGAATTGAATTGAATATGACGACGCGTCTCACCAAAGAGTGTGCTCAGTCATGCTGAACCACCCGAATACGTGCAGAGAGAAAATAAAATAAATTTAAATAAAATTGTGAAGTTAACGTATCATGCTTTTGATAATAATTTTTTGTTGACAGCTGAAACTGTACAGTCGATTTCCCAGCATGCTCCACATGGGATTGGATTGAGATGCTAAACTTGGGATGCTAAACTCAAAACATCCTCCATTACATTCATGTTTGTCAGTATGTTATGATCGATCCGTTGAGGAGCTATTATAACCGAACAAAAAATTGTTCAGACCTATCAAATTGTCAGGGCGGGCTTTATACGATGATGGACAGATGAGCAATGGTAACGTAACTATCCACGTCATCAAAGAGCGCTTGGGTTGAATTCATGGCTGCCGCTGGAGAATTGAGTTGTGTATATTCCGCTATTGTGAATATTCCGCTGTGTTATAAAAGATATAGACAGCGCATTAATTTTAAAATAGGAACAGAGAACCGCGATCAAGGCATTTGTTGATGGGAAAGATGTTTTTGCCGTCCTTCCTATGGGATTCGGAAAAAGTTTAATCCATCAACTTTAATCTATCGCTCAACATACGTCACTTACTCCGTTGCTCTGATTGGTTCTAGGTCTATCCAATTGAGTGCTTTTACGTGTTAGTATTTTTTTTGTTCCCTCCCTGTTTATTGGTCGGAGACAAACAATCATCGGTCCGTTCAGGATATAAGGCACTCTGGAGAACGGAAGAGGAGGAGGAGCTTGGAGCTTGTGTTTGTTGGCTGTGCTACTGTGTGTTGTTGGAGAGTACTAATTTTGTGGTGGTTCGCTTGCGTGCTTATTTGAGTGATTGCTCACTCACTCAGAGGACTTCTTATCTGATCCAAACTGCACCGGTCCAGAGAGAAGGGAAAAGGGAAGTATGTCACGTGACTTACATATCACATACACGTAGAAATTCTGCTGTTAAATTCATCAGGGAAGGAGCGTGTGCAACTGTGTGTAAGTTTTGTTTTGTTAGTTAGTGAAGTATTAGTTATGGCGTGTTAAGCGCTGAAGAATTATTTATTTCCTGTTTTTTGTTATTAGTTAGTTTAGAGGGCGGGGATTAGCTGATGTGTGTTTTGGTTTTGTTATTTTTGTTTATTTAGCACTGCTCATTTTTCTTTCTCTCTGTGGCTTATTGTAATGGTGTGTCTATAGCTGTGAATGAGTTTGTCTGTTTATTGTCATTTATGTAAAAACATAATGTTCGTGTTGTAAATAAAGCGAACCACCTGCTTGCAGTAATTGATTGTCTTTGCGTCATTCACCCACAGTACTCCCAGAGACCAAAATTATAGGAGTGTGTAACGATTTTTATTATGTACGTCTTCATTATACCTCTATGCCATCAGGGGAGGTAACAAGTGCAGAGGCCTTTTATTTCCTGGTTCAGTTGACACACGCCCCATAATCACAGCCCAATGGAGCAGTATCAGACTCACATTCTGACTAGAATCTGAGTATGACGATGTCAGGCTAGTACACATACACAGAATACACATATGACCCGTACACATACACAGAATACACATATGACCCGGAGGGATGCATATGGAGAACACTGGGGTGTCCAGCCCACAGGGTGGAATATTTCAACACCAGGGGTGGCAAGGTGGCTTTCCAAAGGAAAGACACATGCTCAGAGAGGCTTACAGTGGAAATATACATGTTGGGGTCGCCCAGAGGAGGCACAATGCACACGGAGGCACCTAGCCAATGCGCAGGCAATAGACACTGGTGTCGGCGTCAGCAGTGCTGGAGGAACTCAGGGCTTGTCGGGGAAGCTCACCTGAGGAAATATCACACTTATCCAGTCCTGTGGAATGGCAAGCAAGCGAAGACATCTGAGCGGGTCCTAGTACTGGCTGGTTGAAGCGAGTACACGAGAGGACACAGGCTCCACTCGGTGTCGCCCAGCCTGCAGCTCTCCAGATGCCTGTTAGCGAGGCGCCATGCGCTAGAGCCCAAGAGGACGCCCCACTCCGGGTGGAGTGGGCTGTCACACCAAGGGGGCATGGTCGAACTTGCTGCTGGTATGCCAAAGCAATGTCCACTTTCCAGTGAGACAACCTTTGCTTGGAGAGAGCCTTTCCCTTCATCTTCCCACCACAACAGACAAAGAGCTGGTCTGAGGTCCTGAAACACTGCGTCCTGTCTACATAGGCGCGGAGAGCGCGTACTGGACAGAGCAGTGCCAAGGCTGGGTCTGCCTCCTCCAGGGGCAGCGCTTGCAGGTTCACCACCTGGTCTCGAAAGGGAGTGGTGGGAACCTTGGGCACATATCCAGGCCGGGGTCTCAGGATCACGTGAGAGTAGGCCAGCCCGAACTCCAGGCACGCTTTGTCAACGGAAAATGCGTGCAGATCCCCTACCCTCTTGATGGAGGCCAATGCAACCAGGAGCGCTGTCTTCATTGACAGGAACTTAAGCTGCACTGATTGCAAAGGCTCAAAGGGAGCACTCTGCAGGGCAGTTAACACCACTGAGAGGTCCCAAGAGGGAACGAGAGGAGGGCGAGGAGGATTCCGTCTCCTCGCTCCTCTCAGACAACCTTCGCTCCAACCCCTCTTGCAGGAAGGAAAGCACGACACTAATCGGGCATCTCCGGGGGTCTTCTCGGTGAGAACACCAGTTGACGAAGAGGTTCCACTTCAACGCGTAGGCATGTCAAGTAGACTTGTAGTCAAGACCGCCTAAACCGAGACCAAGACACTACCAAGACCAGAGGGTATCGAGACCAAGACAAGACCAAGACCAAGACAGACCAAGTCGAGACCGAGACCAAGTCGAGACCGGAGGGAAAAAAAACAGACTAGTGTACAGTGTTGGGAAAGTTCACTTTCTACATGAACTAGTTTAAAGTTCACAAATTTTAAAATGTACTAGTTCAGTTCAGTTCATACTTTAAAATTTTGAAGTAGTTCATTCATAGTTCTTTTTTCCATATGTTACTGCGAGCTATTATTTTTCAAAATGATTGCCACAACCCATATAGAACTACAGACAGCAATTATTTTATCGGCGGGCAAAGTTTGAACAGAAATGTAAGATTTTTCCCATCCTCACCAACCTTGTCATAAAACTCGTTTAAATGATCATACGACGCTTCCTTGCTGCATTTTGTTTTGATCACGCATGCGGCGGTGCGACGCTGGTGTTGCCAGATTGGGTGTTTTTTCCGCTACATATTAAGGCCTGTTTACGGTGTATTTTAGCCGGGTTTTCACCTGGAAGGCTCTATAGTAATCTGGCACCCTATTAAATGAAGTTAAACTGAGAGCGCGCCGCGCGCCGTTCACAGACACCAGAATGTATGAGTTCACAGTAACGTTCACCAGGCAGTAATACAGTACGTTCAGTTCACGTTCGCCCAAAATATGAACGAGTTCATGAACTATCGTTCAATGAACGCGTTCAGGCACAACACTGCTAGTGTACTCTCTATTCGTTCTGGTGACATCACAAAACATAATGCACACAAACGTGTCCCTGCTTGATATACCACCACTGATGAACATAATCGGTTTTGATGAGGAAAAAAAAACTATACGAGAAAAAAAAAACTATACGAGTGCGGATTAGAACCCAGAACCTCTGACACGGTTGGCGAAAATTCTACCACTTGACCATTAAGATATACATCGTTCAAATAGGCGAAACGAGTCACACGAAAATTCAAATATTGTTGCATTATCGAACGTTGGTAAATCCCCCTACCACTATGTCGGTCTGAGACAGCGAGACCTAGACAAGACCGAGAGGTCCGAGACCAAGACAAGACCAAGACCAAGACCAAAGACCGTCAAGGCCGTGACAAGACCGAGACCACGTAAAAGTGGTCTCGAGACCAGTCTCGAGACATACATCACTAATGTCAAGTGGACGATGCTCTAGCGGAAGTGATGGTGGCCACCACCGCTGGTGGTAGGTTACTCAAAGCTGCCTTGTCCCATCCAGGAGCCACACGTGGAGGTTCCAAAGATCCTCGTGCATGTCCCTGAGCATCTGGGCCTGGTAGACCTGCAGAATGGCCATGGCATGCAGAGAGGCAGCTGCCTGTCCTGCAGCTCTATAGGATTTCGCCACAAGCGTAGATGAAAACCTACAGGGTTTGGACGGGTGCTTAGGATCACTGCGAAAAGAAGCACTCTGAGGACACAGTTGCATCACAACAGAGCGTTCAACTGGAGGGACCCCAGTTTATGGGCAGTGGCCCCATCAAGGGGAGGAAAGACGGAGGAGATCAGCGAGCGATCACGGGAAGACATGGGGGTCTTCCAGGATTTCGAGATCTGCTCAAGCACGTCCGGGAAGAAAGGTATTGGGGTTGGACGCCGGCGAGGGTCGGCGCCGCACACCAAAAACCAATCATCCAGCCGCGAGTGCTCGGGACAGGGTGGAGGGCTCCAGGGTGGAGGCATCTTTAAAAAGACGTGCCGCGTGCAAAGCTCTTTTGTGAGAGGAAAACTCCGCGGATGTTGAAGCGCCCAGGGAGAAACACACTCACTGGCAGACCACTGCACAGATCAGCAGGCAGTGTGCACTCGCTGGAGATCACCGTCACACCAACACCGGAGAGTTGCTCGTCTCGTAGCTGACAGTTGATCAGAGATGGCTTGTGGAGTGAAGAGATGCTCTTGGCTCCGAAGCGAAAACATATCTGCATGTTGCCGGCGTCCTCCTTTTGTACCCACGAGGTGGGGCGGAGTTGTGATGGACAGATGATGGACAGATGAGCAATGGTAACGTAACTATCCACGTCATCAAAGAGCGCTTGGGTTGAATTCATGGCTGCCGCTGGAGAATTGAGTTGTGTATATTCCGCTATTGTGTATATTCCGCTGTGTTATAAAAGATATAGACAGCGCATTAATTTTAAAATAGGAACAGAGAACCGCGATCGAGGCATTTGTTGATGGGAAAGATGTTTTTGCCGTCCTTCCTATGGGATTCGGAAAAAGTTTAATCCATCAACTTTAATCTATCGCTCAACATACGTCACTTACTCCGTTGCTCTGATTGGTTCTAGGTCTATCCAATTGAGTGCTTTTACGTGTTAGTATTTTTTTTGTTCCCTCCCTGTTTATTGGTCGGAGACAAACAATCATCGGTCCGTTCAGGATATAAGGCACTCTGGAGAACGGAAGAGGAGGAGGAGCTTGGAGCTTGTGTTTGTTGGCTGTGCTACTGTGTGTTGTTGGAGAGTACTAATTTTGTGGTGGTTCGCTTGTGTGCTTATTTGAGTGATTGCTCACTCACTCAGAGGACTTCTTATCTGATCCAAACTGCACCGGTCCAGAGAGAAGGGAAAAGGGAAGTATGTCACGTGACTTACATATCACATACACGTAGAAATTCTGCTGTTAAATTCATCAGGGAAGGAGCGTGTGCAACTGTGTGTAAGTTTTGTTTTGTTAGTTAGTGAAGTATTAGTTATGGCGTGTTAAGCGCTGAAGAATTATTTATTTCCTGTTTTTTGTTATTAGTTAGTTTAGAGGGCGGGGATTAGCTGATGTGTGTTTTGGTTTTGTTATTTTTGTTTATTTAGCACTGCTCATTTTTCTTTCTCTCTGTGGCTTATTGTAATGGTGTGTCTATAGCTGTGAATGAGTTTGTCTGTTTATTGTCATTTATGTAAAAACATAATGTTTGTGTTGTAAATAAAGCGAACCACCTGCTTGCAGTAATTGATTGTCTTTGCGTCATTCACCCACAGTACTCCCAGAGACCAAAATTATAGGAGTGTGTAACGATTTTTATTATGTACCTCTTCATTATACCTCTATGCCATCAGGGGAGGTAACAAGTGCAGAGGCCTTTTATTTCCTGGTTCAGTTGACACACGCCCCATAATCACAGCCCAATGGAGCAGTATCAGACTCACATTCTGACTAGAATCTGAGTATGACGATGTCAGGCTAGTACACATACACAGAATACACATATGACCCGTACACATACACAGAATACACATATGACCCGGAGGGATGCATATGGAGAACACTGGGGTGTCCAGCCCACAGGGTGGAATATTTCAACACCAGGGGTGGCAAGGTGGCTTTCCAAAGGAAAGACACATGCTCAGAGAGGCTTACAGTGGAAATATACATGTGGGGGTCGCCCAGAGGAGGCACAATGCACACGGAGGCACCTAGCCAATGCGCAGGCAATAGACACTGGTGTCGGCGTCAGCAGTGCTGGAGGAACTCAGGGCTTGTCGGGGAAGCTCACCTGAGGAAATATCACACTTATCCAGTCCTGTGGAATGGCCAGCAAGCGAAGACATCTGAGCGGGTCCTAGTACTGGCTGGTTGAAGCGAGTACACGAGAGGACACAGGCTCCACTCGGTGTCGCCCAGCCTGCAGCTCTCCAGATGCCTGTTAGCGAGGCGCCATGCGCTAGAGCCCAAGAGGACGCCCCACTCCGGGTGGAGTGGGCTGTCACACCAAGGGGGCATGGTCGAACTTGCTGCTGGTATGCCAAAGCAATGTCCACTTTCCAGTGAGACAACCTTTGCTTGGAGAGAGCCTTTCCCTTCATCTTCCCACCACAACAGACAAAGAGCTGGTCTGAGGTCCTGAAACACTGCGTCCTGTCTACATAGGCGCGGAGAGCGCGTACTGGACAGAGCAGTGCCAAGACTGGGTCTGCCTCCTCCAGGGGCAGCGCTTGCAGGTTCACCACCTGGTCTCGAAAGGGAGTGGTGGGAACCTTGGGCACATATCCAGGCCGGGGTCTCAGGATCACGTGAGAGTAGGCCAGCCCGAACTCCAGGCACGCTTTGTCAACGGAAAATGCGTGCAGATCCCCTACCCTCTTGATGGAGGCCAATGCAACCAGGAGCGCTGTCTTCATTGACAGGAACTTAAGCTGCACTGATTGCAAAGGCTCAAAGGGAGCACTCTGCAGGGCAGTTAACACCACTGAGAGGTCCCAAGAGGGAACGAGAGGAGGGCGAGGAGGATTCCGTCTCCTCGCTCCTCTCAGACAACCTTCGCTCCAACCCCTCTTGCAGGAAGGAAAGCACGACACTAATCGGGCATCTCCGGGGGTCTTCTCGGTGAGAACACCAGTTGACGAAGAGGTTCCACTTCAACGCGTAGGCATGTCAAGTAGACTTGTAGTCAAGACCGCCTAAACCGAGACCAAGACACTACCAAGACCAGAGGGTATCGAGACCAAGACAAGACCAAGACCAAGACAGACCAAGTCGAGACCGAGACCAAGTCGAGACCGGAGGGAAAAAAACAGACTAGTGTACAGTGTTGGGAAAGTTCACTTTCTACATGAACTAGTTTAAAGTTCACAAATTTTAAAATGTACTAGTTCAGTTCAGTTCATACTTTAAAATTTTGAAGTAGTTCATTCATAGTTCTTTTTTCCATATGTTACTGCGAGCTATTATTTTTCAAAATGATTGCCACAACCCATATAGAACTACAGACAGCAATTATTTTATCGGCGGGCAAAGTTTGAACAGAAATGTAAGATTTTTCCCATCCTCACCAACCTTGTCATGAAACTCGTTTAAATGATCATACGACGCTTCCTTGCTGCATTTTGTTTTGATCACGCATGCGGCGGTGCGACGCTGGTGTTGCCAGATTGGGTGTTTTTTCCGCTACATATTAAGGCCTGTTTACGGTGTATTTTAGCCGGGTTTTCGCCTGGAAGGCTCTATAGTAATCTGGCACCCTATTAAATGAAGTTAAACTGAGAGCGCGCCGCGCGCCGTTCACAGACACCAGAATGTATGAGTTCACAGTAACGTTCACCAGGCAGTAATACAGTACGTTCAGTTCACGTTCGCCCAAAATATGAACGAGTTCATGAACTATCGTTCAATGAACGCGTTCAGGCACAACACTGCTAGTGTACTCTCTATTCGTTCTGGTGACATCACAAAACATAATGCACACAAACGTGTCCCTGCTTGATATACCACCACTGATGAACATAATCGGTTTTGATGAGGAAAAAAAAACTATACGAGAAAAAAAAAACTATACGAGTGCGGATTAGAACCCAGAACCTCTGACACGGTTGGCGAAAATTCTACCACTTGACCATTAAGATATACATCGTTCAAATAGGCGAAACGAGTCACACGAAAATTCAAATATTGTTGCATTATCGAACGTTGGTAAATCCCCCTACCACTATGTCGGTCTGAGACAGCGAGACCTAGACAAGACCGAGAGGTCCGAGACCAAGACAAGACCAAGACCAAAGACCGTCAAGGCCGTGACAAGACCGAGACCACGTAAAAGTGGTCTCGAGACCAGTCTCGAGACATACATCACTAATGTCAAGTGGACGATGCTCTAGCGGAAGTGATGGTAGCCACCACCGCTGGTGGTAGGTTACTCAAAGCTGCCTTGTCCCATCCAGGAGCCACACGTGGAGGTTCCAAAGATCCTCGTGCATGTCCCTGAGCATCTGGGCCTGGTAGACCTGCAGAATGGCCATGGCATGCAGAGAGGCAGCTGCCTGTCCTGCAGCTCTATAGGATTTCGCCACAAGCGTAGATGAAAACCTACAGGGTTTGGACGGGTGCTTAGGATCACTGCGAAAAGAAGCACTCTGAGGACACAGTTGCATCACAACAGAGCGTTCAACTGGAGGGACCCCAGTTTATGGGCAGTGGCCCCATCAAGGGGAGGAAAGACGGAGGAGATCAGCGAGCGATCACGGGAAGACATGGGGGTCTTCCAGGATTTCGAGATCTGCTCAAGCACGTCCGGGAAGAAAGGTATTGGGGTTGGACGCCGGCGAGGGTCGGCGCCGCACACCAAAAACCAATCATCCAGCCGCGAGTGCTCGGGACAGGGTGGAGGGCTCCAGGGTGGAGGCATCTTTAAAAAGACGTGCCGCGTGCAAAGCTCTTTTGTGAGAGGAAAACTCCGCGGATGTTGAAGCGCCCAGGGAGAAACACACTCACTGGCAGACCACTGCACAGATCAGCAGGCAGTGTGCACTCGCTGGAGATCACCGTCACACCAACACCGGAGAGTTGCTCGTCTCGTAGCTGACAGTTGATCAGAGATGGCTTGTGGAGTGAAGAGATGCTCTTGGCTCCGAAGCGAAAACATATCTGCATGTTGCCGGTGTCCTCCTTTTGTACCCACGAGGTGGGGCGGAGTTGTGCCATGCAAATTCCGCAGACCCATGGCATTTCTTTGTCATTGGCTCGTTTTGTATACTCGAAGGTAATAGGCTCTCTAAGCGAAACCCCATTCGTCGTCACGACGTTCACACTTCACAAATAAGTCAGATAGAATAAATGCGTATTTGGCGTGCTGTCCGAGGAGAGGGCTCCGAGTTAGGTATTCGGCCCGAACCCAGAGCACTCCCCCCGTATTCCTGGCTGTGAAATAAATAAATAAGATAAGCCAAGAGTGAGGAGTCGGGGTGGTGGAGGGATGCTGAAACTGTCAAGGAATGTTAGGTGAGTTGACAGAGTGAATATTTATATGCTCCTTCTCGTGCTGATAGGGTAGACATGGTAATTGTTTGATGACCAGTTGATTGGAATGATTATTTGAACGTGCTCCTCCCGAACTTTGTTTATAAAACATCATTTCACGAGTTCACACTTATAAATAAGTCAGATAGAATAAATGCGTATTTGGCGTGCTGTCCGAGGAGAGGGCTCCGAGTTAGGTATTCGGCCCGAACCCAGAGCACTCCCCCAAAAGCTGCAAAATAACATGCCGGACAGCTGCCAAAATGATGTTGATGACCCCCCAAAACTTGCAAAGGTTGGTGCAAAGCTTAAAACATCAGCCGTGGGAAGGGGTTAGTCGCTGGAAGGCTTCTTCTACCATAAGACGGGAGTTGGTTGTCTTTGAGGTTGGATAGGTGTGCTTCTCAGGTAGTAGGCTGGGGAAGGTCTACTGCGAAAGCGGAGGAGATGACACTGCTGCGGCGATGGAGCAAGTTCGGACGGAGTAATGGGGCTCCTGCGGGAGCTGAGTAGATGACACTGCTGCGGCAGTGGAGCAAGTTTGGACGGAGTAATGGAGCTCCTGCGGGAGCGGAGTAGATGACACTGCTGCGGCAGTGAAGCAAGTTGGATGGAGTAACGGAGCTCCTGCGGGAGCGGAGTGTACGACACTGCTGCGGCAGTGGACCAGACTTGCTTTAGATTGGTGGAGCTCCTGCGGGAGCGAAATAGATGGTACTGCTGCGGCAGTGGAGCAAGCTGGATGGAGTAACAGGGCTCCTGCGGGAGCGGAGTGCACGACACTGCTGCGGCAGTGGACCAGACTTGCTTGAAATAATGGGGCTCCTGCGGGAGTGGAGTAGATGACACTGCTGAGGCAGTGGAGCCAGTTGGATGGAGTAACGGAGCTCCTGCGGGAGCGGGGTAGATGACACTGCTGCGGCAGTGGACCAGGATTGCTTTCAATCTTGCTTGAGAATCCAAAACTATTTTGGACATAGACTTGAGCTCCTGCGGGAGCGGAGTGTATGACGCTGCTGCGGCAATAGAGCAAGTTTGGACGGAGTAATGGAGCTCCTGCGGGAGCGGAGTAGATGACACTGCTGCGGCAGTGGACCAGACTTGCTTTCAATCTTGCTTGGGAATCCAAAACTATTTTGGACATAGACTTGAGCTCCTGCGGGAGCGGAGTGGATGATGCTGCTGCGGCAATAGAGCAAGTTTGGACGGAGTAATGGAGCTCCTGCGGGAACGGAGTAGAAGACACTGCTGCGACAGTGGACAAACTTGCTTTCGACTTGCTTTCCAGGTATCCCATGGTGAGTTGAGGGGAGAGTTGGGCACTTGCTGGAGCGGAAGAGATAATGATTCCGTGGGAATGGAGCGAGTTGGAAGAAGAAAATGGAACTCCTGCGGGAGTGGAAGAGATGATACTGCTGCTGAGGTGGGCCGAACTTGCTTTCTGGACTCGACTGTCCAGTAGGAAAGTTGGATTAAAGACTGGGCTCCTGCGGGAGCGGAGAAGATTGTGTTGTAGTTCTTTCTAACCGGTGGGCCAGTTGGATTGAGAACGAGCTTCTGCTGGAAAGGAAGAGATGATGCTGCTGCTGTATTGGAACCGAACTTGCTTTGAAATTGCTTTCTGGCTATCCGAAAGGAAAGTTGGAAGGAGGGCTGAGCTCCTGCGGGAGCAGGATATGGTGGCTCCTGCGGGAGCGGAGAAGGCACTGCTGTGGCCGTGGAGTGAGTTGGGATGGGGGAAGGGGCTCCTGCGGGAGTGGTGGGCCTGTAAGGTTGGTTGTATGAGAAAGTTGATACTGGAGAAATTTTAACTGATGAGGGTTCGTTGAGCTTCTTTGATATGGAAGCGGTTTGAACGGATGTAACTCTTAAAGGCCTCCGATGACCAGCGCCCAAGCTCTTGAATCTGCTGCTGGGAGAGGCCTTTTTGGGCGGCTGTGGTTGCTGCGCCTATACGAAATGAATGGCTGGAAAAGTGGTCTGCTGGGATGCCTGATTGGAGCAAAATGGACTTGAGGTGTTTTTGGAACCAGAAACATGTGACAGGGCGATTGGAATCATCAGTGAAGAGTGGGTCGGAAGGGGACTTGGCCTGCGAGTTCCTGAAATGCAAGTATGCTAAGAGAGATTGATACGGTTGGATTGGTGATAGGAGATTGAAGATGTATATGAAATGGCCTTTTTTCATTTGATCTGTCTTGCTTTGCTTTATGAAGTAAGAGATGGTTTCGTTGTCTAGAACTGATAGATCTGAGATTGTGGGGTGGACTTTTGGGTTGAAACTGGAAGTGATGGTGAGTTCTGAGCATCTGAGAAAACCGAAAAAAGCCAATATGAACATTGCGTCCAGTGTACGGGCTGTGTTGGTGGAGTGATAGCCTCGGCGGAGGGTGAAGATGCATTTAGCGAGTATGTCTAAAGTTATTGGTTGTCTGGCATCAGGGCGGGTGGGTTGGGTTTTTTGGATGCCTTTGATGAGCATTGATGTCTGAGAATTTGTTATGTCTGGGGAAGGTGAACCAAAAAGGAGTTTGTGGAAGAATTGGATACCGCTTAGATAACCCTTGATAGAGCAGGCTTTGAGGTTCTTGATGCTGTTGAGATAGGATATGAATGAAGTGATGGTAAGCAGAGAAAAGTTGGGAAAAGGCAGGTTGTATGTTGAGTGAAAAGACTTAAAACACTTCCAAGCGGTTAAGTAGGATTGGAGGGTGCTGGGTGAAACGGCTTGAAGGATGGAATTAAGAGAGGCATCGAGAAGTGGTTTCAGTGGGTGGTTTATGGGAATATCAGCTCTGAATAGTGAGGTACTGGGGTTGGAAAAGGGTCCGCATCTGGTGCCAGCAGCCTGAATTTCTGGAAAGCAAAATGAGAGAGAGAGTCAGCTATTTGATTTCTGGACCCAGGAACATGTTTTGCAGTTAAGATGAATTGATCGCAAGCTGCGATCCAAATGAGGCGTCTTAGGAGAGGCATTAGTGCGGGGGAATTTGAGCGGCCTTTGTTGATGCAGTGCACGGTTGCTTCATTATCGCAGTGTACCATGATGCTGTTAGTTGACCATTCTTTACCCCACAGGAAGGCTGCTACTACTAAAGGATACAATTCGAACAGCGCTGAGGATGATTGCGATTGCGGTGAGTCTAACAGCTGGGCGGGCCATGTAGAAGCAAACCAACGGCCTTGGTAGAATCCCCCGAAACCGACAGAGGGAGCAGCATCAGTGAACAGTTGGATATCCACGGGGAGAGAAATCAGATTGTTATAGAAAAAAGACAGGCCGTTCCATTGTTTAAGGAAGGTTATCCATAAACTGAGCTCATTACAACATGACGTAGTTAGGGAAATTTGGTCCTCTAGCGCGTGGATTGATGATGCGAGGAAGAGAAGATGTGAGATGAAAGACGCATCGCAAAGTTTAAGTGGCCGAGCAGAGATAGTAGCTCTCGTTTAGAGCAATTTGGATTTTCTAGGAGGGTGGATGCGACCAGAATAATCCTGTCGATTTTTTTCCTTGGGCAGTGAGGCCTGGAAATTGACTGTGTCCAAATTAATGCCCAGAAATTCGATGGATGTGGCTGGGCCCATGGTTTTTTCTTGGGCGATTGGAATCCCGAGCTCAGCGAATGTGAGAAGATGCGCGGCTGGGATGGCGTCGGGTGGTGAGATAATTAGGAAATCATCTAGCAGGTGGATTAAGTAGGATATCGAGTAGTTATTGGAAAGAATCCAGCAAATGGCTTCTGATAGCATGTCGAAAATCTTGGGGCTGCTTTTGCAGCCGAAAGTTAAACGGACGGCAAAGTAAAATTTTTCTTGCCAGCGTACGCCAAACAAATGCCATGAATCTGGATGAATGGGCATCACTTTAAAAGCAGAAGTGATGTCGACTTTAGCGAGCCAAGCGCCGTAGCCTGCGTCTTTAATCAAGGTTATGGCTTGGTCAATGGTGTGGTAATGAAGAGAAAATTGTTCAAGCGAGATAAGGCTGTTTATGCTTGGAAACGGAGAATTATGCGGGGCTGAGAGATCGATTATTAAACGTTTTTTGCCTGAAAATTTTCTTGTGGCCACTCCAATGGGGCTGACGCGGAAACATTCAAAAGGAGGAATGTTAAACGGACCAATCATGAAGCCTGATTCGATTTCTTTTTTAATCAGGATGTCGACTGTTTCAGGTTCAGCGAGAGCAGACTGGAGATTGTCACATATGATACTTTGAGTGGGAAGGCTTTCAACGCCGGGTTTGAAGCCGTGTTCGAGACCAGACAGTAAATAGTCAGTAAAGTTAGTGTTAGGGTGGTGAGCTAATTCATAAGACAGACGAGAAAAATTCACAGGAGTCGACAAGTAATTTTTGGAATCTTTATTTACGGACATTTTTACAGGGCATATAGTGCGAGCGTGCGCGCCACCGCAATAGCTGCAGATGTGTAAATAACGGCAGCGTTGCCGTGAGCAACGTCCTGAATTGAAGTTATTGCAGACTTGGTTGTTGGATGGGAAGGAGGTTTTTCTTCTTTTAGAATCTGTGGCTGAGTCGTTGAAATTAATGTTTGCTGGCCGCGGGACATAACTGGTTGATTTCCCAGCTGGTGAATCTGGGCGGGGAGGATTTGCAGGGTTAATCAAGGGACACGCCGTGGTGGAGTGCGAAACGGATCTGCAAACAGCGCAGGAAATGTTACGGCAGCCTAGGAACACTCTATTGTGTAGCTCTGTGTCTAGGGCGCTCCAGTAAGGGCGCTGGTTCCACTGAGCTACGCGGACGGCGCACTTTGCGGAGAACAATTTGTGGTAAGTATAAAAATGGGTTCCTCCGTATGATAACGCGAGCTCTGCGATTATCGCGAGATAGTCGTTTAGCTCTCGTCTCCTGTGGGGAAGTGCGGCACAAATTATTTCGCTATACCGGCTGAAAGCAATTGCAAATTCAGAAAACGACAGAATGCGGGATGAATTATTAACTGGGTTTTTGAGGGTGACTGCAAAATCGCCGCAGTCAATTTGGCGATTTGAGACAGAGGGGGGGAGTAAAGAAAGAAGGGAAGATAAATCGATGTCCGCACCTGTGAGGATCTGTGCTCTGATGTTGCTGGCAACAGGGGGCGGTTCCATAGCTGTAGCGTTCGGCGGGATGGGCATCGGCGTTACGGAGAACAGCGTGAAAGGAGACCGATTTTGGGGAAAGGTGTCAGGAAGAAAACCCCCTGGGGCCGAGGCCGTTTGTGGAGGCAACCTCACACTTGGGTCGGCCCCTAAAGCTTGAGGAAGAACTGGAAAAGTGGGAAAGGAGGGGAGCTGGGGAGGTAGAAAAGGTGCCTGGGCCTGCGCCTCTAGCTGAAGCAGCCTCGCGCTAGAGTCTGGTGGTGGGGCTGCAGGCCATGGACAGGGGAAAGGGTTGGAAAAGGTGACAGGAAAAGTATGTGGTAGTTGGGCTTGTGCCGTTGGCATACTCACGCTGAAAGAGCGGCCCGTTTCGCTTGAAACTGGCATTGTTACGTGAGGTGCGGTGCTGGAAAAGACTGCGGTCTGTAGCTCAGCGGAGCGGAGAGAAGAGAGGGGCCTGACGGCGGCGGAATCTGGGGCGCGGCCCAGGCTAGCTGGAGGCCTGCTGCGGCCTGGCGCTCGCGGAAAACTGGGCCCTGCAAGAGCGGGAGAAGGTGATTTCTGGGAACGTGAGTTTGGAGCCTTGTAATTACTTGCCTTTTTTGCAGATTTTGAAGG
Source organism: Gila orcuttii (assembly GCA_026230005.1). Lineage (NCBI taxonomy): Eukaryota > Metazoa > Chordata > Actinopteri > Cypriniformes > Leuciscidae > Gila > Gila orcuttii. The sequence goes on along the minus strand of JAPDVR010000010.1, from coordinate 1,505,835 downwards.
TGGAGTGGATTTTGGAGAAGGGAAAGCTGCCTGGAGTGAAACGTACAGGTTGTATAGTTGTGCTTTGTTCATTCTCCTAGAAAAATGAACATCAGCACTGATTAGCGCTTGTCTCAACCCCAGCACTGTCCATTTTTCAATTGCAGGAATATTGTGTTGTGCTGAGGTGTAGGAGGAAGCTGGAGATGGTGGAGGAGGTCTTGATGGTGGAGGTGAGGGCAAGCCCCGGCGCCTCGGAGTACGGGAAGCGGCTCGGCTAGCCCGGCGGCCGCGCGGTGATGCTGGAAGTTCAGATGCGGTGTCCTGTTGAGCGTGGGAGCTCGTTGCAGCGGTGGGAAGCTGTGATGGAGCCTGGGCGACGAAGGAGTCGTCGTCGGACGGGAAGAGTTCGATCTCAGACATTGTAACAAATGGGCGGGACCAGATGCTGAAACTGTCAAGGAATGTTAGGTGAGTTGACAGAGTGAGTATTTATATGCTCCTTCTCGTGCTGATAGGGTAGACATGGTAATTGTTTGATGACCAGTTGATTGGAATGATTATTTGAACGTGCTCCTCCCGAACTTTGTTTATAAAACATCATTTTCAGAGGCTCCTGGCACTGGGCATCTGAAGTAACACCATATGAGACCGGCATCACGTCGATCTGTCGCTGAACTTTCAGCCCTTGGTCAGAAAAGTCACAAGTCTAATATAAGGAGAAAAATCCTGGAATGTTTTCCTCAAAAACCTTGATTTCTAAATTATATGTGAATTATCAGGAAATTTTAATTTTGAAGTGAACTAATTCTTTAACAACACAGGTCACGGCTGAAAGGAAAACTGAAAAATGGAAAGAGAAGAACCACTCTTCCCAAGAAGTATCATGTCCAAGGAACAGTAGCTATGACCTTCTCCAGCCTTGTCCCTTACACACACACACACACCGCCATACACTCTCTGCCCAGGGCAAACCTCGTCAATGTTGTGATGATCAAGCTCCTTTTTCCTCCGACTCACAGCATTTTAAGGGATAGAGCAGGGAGTCTTTTTTACATGGCCTGGTGTTTTCTTAATAGTTTGTGTTCTCACTTCTCACTCGATTAAAGAGAAACTGCAGTGATGTGTTTGCCAGGTATTTGTCCCAGCCGAAAAGAGAAAAAAATGTGGAGCAGTTTGAGAAACATAATTACAATGTCTCCATCTACTGGTAAACGCCCAGTACTGTAATTTTAGCATTCATTCTGCAACTGGTTGGCAGGGTTATTATCGTTTAAATTATTAAAAAGATTTAAATATAAACCATCCAGACTCCAAACTTTTAAACGGTAGTGTAAATCTTGAAATTAGTGTCAACTAATACTAATACAATAATTATGCAATTGTTAAGAAATCCGGATGTGATTTCTGTTCTGTATTTCTTGAAAGAAAAGACAAGAGACAAAAAAAGTTGTTTTTATTTGTTATTTGTATTAAAAAAAAAAGTTTAAAAAAAATGTGATTCTTCACCCAAGGCGGCAGATATCAGGAGTGTAATGCAGAGCTCAGGAAAACAAACACACACACACACACACTAATCTGAGCATTGGGATTTATCACTGTAAATGAAGCAGGAGTTGCAGAGTCTGATCATCTGTCCAGTGAACGAAAGACAGTCTTGACTGAAGATGTTCAGATGTTTAATAGGAAGTGTACAGTGGTCATTTCCTCATGGTGAGCATGGCGTTGACGTCCCACAGGAGGTTCCTCATCTGGTCCATTAGCACCTTCATCTCCTGGTTCTTCTGCCGCACTTTCTGTTAAAAAATAAATTAATACTTCAATTGATCAAAAGTGACAGTAAACATGTATAATGTTACAAAATTCCTGGAGCTCATGGATTTAATCCACAGTTGCTTCACCCATGGTTATATGCGTGTTTAAAATCAGATTCAGATTGTTTTATTTAGTGCCATGTCAGAAACCAAGGCTATTTTCATGGCAAAATTCAATTACAAAAATACAAATATCATCTTAAATACAATAAAAAAACAAACAAATATTGTTTAAAACCAAAACAAAGGAAAAGCTTGATATATTGCAGTGCACTAGTATGTTCAGAGATGGTAATGAACAGGGGTTTTTGGATGGTAGGAACTGGCCACCAGGATGGTTCCCCGAGAACTAATGGTTCCCATAGGAAAATTTCCCTGTTGCGTTCGCAACGCCAGCAGGAACTCAGAAGTGACGTGTTCATTACGTTATTAGATAGAAATGTTATACATCGAAAGCAGACAGTGCTAATAATAAAAGTTATTAGCGTGTGGCGTGTGTTTGATGTCCAGTGTTGCTGAGCAGAAACACATAATCATGTTTCTCTCGGTCTCCTCAAAGTTGCGTTGGGTTTTCTCCTCAGTGTAAAGATTAAGAGGCTCATCTATCACTGTTTTACATGTTCAGAGAGTTAGTTTCTGGAGTAAATATATAGGCTATAATCTGTGTGTTAAACAGCTTTTTTAAAAATGGCGTGTGCTGGTGTTTCTCATGCGTTCGGCCAATCAGCGAACACTAACGTCACTGTAGTTCCTATAGCGCTGGGTTAGACCGACTCTGAAGGAGGAGTAAATTAGTTCCTCTAAAAGAGTTCCTAGTTCCTGCGGTGCGAACACGCCAACATCCGGGTGCTTACGCCAATACATCTAGGAACGATGAAACGGTTCCTCCGGTGCGAGAGCCCGTTATGAAAAGATGCGGTATCTTGTTGTGTTTGAAAGGAAAAGCTTGATTTATTGCAGTGCACTAGCATGTTCAGACTCAGAGATGGTAATATAGTCAAACCTCCAGGACGTCTCGTCTCTCCTGAATCACGGCTGGGCTGCAGGTCTCCATCCGCACGGCTTCGGTCTCCTCCGACACATACGGCACCAGCTGGAGGAAAACACACGCAGTATTCATCATATCTGTCTTCACACACAATTTAAAAAGTCATGAGATTCATTTTGCTTAATAGATTTAATCTAACTGCATTATACTGATTAATACAGCTGGGAACAAAAGTCTGAGACCAAAGTTTTACTCCATTTTACTTTTTTTTTTTTATATACTTATTTAACTGCAAATTGCAGATATTGAATTACATTAGCAGAATATACATAAAAATCATGAGTAACAAATATGATCAGGCTTTGAGGAAGGTCTCAATCATCATTGTATTGAACAATTTGGGCTCATTTGGGGTCAAGCAAAACGTCAGTGGTCCCACTCATCGTCTAAATCATACACTAGATTTAATTATATCATATGGAACCAATCCAACCGATATAGATATTATAGCGCAAAGTGACGATCTCACTGATCATTGTATGGTAACGTGCATATTACGTACTGCTGAAATTTGTCATGTTGCGCCACGTTATCGACCAGGCAGAACAATCGTTCCAACCACTATAGATAGATTCACAAATAGCTTACCTGATCTATCTCAGCTGCTCAGTGAACCCCAACAAACAGATGAACTAGAGGAAATGACTAGCAGTTTGAGCACCATTTTCTCTAGTACATTAGATATTGTTGCACCAATTAGATTAAAAAAGGTTAGAGAGAAAACTAAAGCACCATGGTACAATAGTACTACACATGTTATCAAGAGAGAAACTCGTAACTTAGAGCGTAAATGGAAACAAACTAATTTAGAGGTCTTTAGAATCGCGTGGAAAGACAGTATGTCACATTATAAAAAGGCTCTAAAAGCAGCCAGGGCTGAGCATCTCCGCAAACTGATAGAAAATAACCAAAATAATCCAAGGTTTTTATTTAACACCGTGGCTAGACTAACAAATAAACAGACATCACCAGAGCAAAATATTCCGTTACAGTATAGTTGTAATGATTTTATGAATTACTTCAATGAGAAAATAGAAAGCATCCGAAATACAATTGTAAATGTACAATCCTCTATGGTGTCTTATGATTCAGCCACAATTATCGCCCCTCAAGAACAACTACACCGCTTTACAACTATAGGACAGGAAGAGCTAAATAAACTTATATTTGCAGCGAAACCAACAACATGTTTATTAGACCCAATACCCACTAAACTACTGAAAGAAGTGTTACCTGTAGTGGAAGAGCCTCTTCTCAATATTATTAACTCGTCTTTATCTTTAGGTCATGTTCCAAAAATATTTAAGCTGGCAGTAATAAAACCTATTATTAAGAAACCGCAATTAGATCAAAATAACTTAGCAAATTACAGACCCATTTCAAATCTTCCATTTATATCTAAAATACTAGAAAAAATTGTGTCCGCTCAATTGTGCTCTTTCTTGCAAGAAAATGATATCTATGAAAAATTTCAGTCAGGATTCAGACCGCATCATAGCACAGAAACTGCGCTAGTTAAAATTACAAATGATTTACTCTTAGCTTCTGACCAAGGCTGTATCTCAATACTAGTTCTACTCGATCTTAGCGCTGCGTTCGACACTATAGATCATAAAATACTCTTGGATCGACTACAAAACTACACTGGTGTTCAGGGACAGGCATTAAGCTGGTTTAGATCGTACTTATCAGACCGTTACCATTTTGTCTGTTTAAATGGTGAAAAATCGAAGATAACGTCAGTAGACTATGGAGTGGCGCAAGGATCGGTGTTAGGCCCTCTGCTATTCTCAATATATATGCTGCCACTGGGTAATATTATAAGAAAACATGGAATTAATTTCCACTGTTATGCTGATGACACTCAATTATATATTTCATCAAGACCAGATGAAAACACTAACTTATCTAAATTGACAGAGTGTCTTAAAGATATAAAATGCTGGATGACGTGTAATTTCCTGCTATTAAATTCAGATAAAACGGAGGTATTACTTATTGGTCCAAAAAACTACCCACAAAACCTCGTACAATACAACTTTAATTTAGAAGGATGTCCAGTTACTTTATCCACTACAGTAAAAGACCTGGGTGTTATACTAGACCGCAACTTGTCTTTCGAAAATCATATTTCATATGTTACAAGAACAGCCTTCTTCCACCTTAGAAATATTGCTAAGCTACGTAACATGCTATCTGTTTCTGATGCAGAAAAGTTAGTTCATGCATTCATGACCTCAAGACTAGATTACTGTAACGCTTTATTAGCTGGTTGTCCTGCATCCTCAATAAACAAGCTACAGTTAGTGCAAAATGCAGCTGCTAGAGTTCTTACTAGGTCAAGAAAATATGATCATATAACACCAATTTTATCATCTCTGCACTGGTTACCTATTAAGTTCCGTATCAATTACAAAGTACTATTACTGACCTATAAAGCCCTAAATGGTCTAGCTCCTGTATATTTAATGGACCTTCTATCGCCCTACAATCCATCGCGTTCTTTAAGATCCCTAAATTCGAGGCTTCTGGTCATTCCTAGGATATCCAGATCCACTAAAGGAGGGAGGGCGTTCTCGCATCTCGCTCCTAAACTCTGGAATAGCCTTCCTGATACTGTTCGTTGCTCAGACTCGCTCTCCCAGTTCAAAACTAGATTAAAGACGCATCTCTTCAGCCAAGCATTCACATAATGCTTGCCTCTTATACTACTGTTGAATCAGATCGAATGCATTAATATTATGAACAGCAGCTACGCTAATTATTTCCCATCTGCTTTTCTGCTGTTATCTCGGGACGCTAATCCCGAGGTAAATAGCGTTCTTCAGCTACAGTCTGTATCCAGCCTCTCACGGAGACTTCAGAGTCCCCAACACCTGCGATGAGACGACTCGACGCCTGTGAAGAGACGACTCAACGCCGGCGATATGTTATGCCATAAATTAATACATGATGATTAACTAACTGTATTTTTTACGTACATTTCTGAAATGCACTTTCTGTAAAGCTGCTTTGAAACAATATGTATTGTGAAAAGCGCTATACAAATAAATTTGAATTGAATTGAATTGAATATTGTTTTGATGATTATGGCTTACAGCTTATGAAAACCCTAAATTAAAAATCTCAGAAAATTAGAATATTACATGAAATCAATTAAAAAGGAATTTAAATACAGAAATGTCGGCCCTCTGAAAAGTATAATCATGCATATGTATATAGTTATATATACTAAATATATTAGTTTCACCTTTTAATTTTAATTACTGAAATACATGAACTGTTGCACGATATAACATAAAATAATGTATTAAATTAATTATGAGGCTAATCAGATCAAGTGTTTATCAGAATGATCTGTATTGTCAAGTCACCATTTATACAGCGCTTTAACAATATAGATTGTTTCACAGCAGCTTTACAGTGATAATAGGAGATTACAGTAACAGAGATTGTTTAGGCTTTACAGCAGATCTAGAATAAAGTTATTGTCCAGATAAAGTTAGTTTTGATTGATTCACTTCCGTCGCAAAGATCATTAGTTATTAACTTAGGGGCCGCTAACACAATAAACGTTTTAACAGAAAACTTTTAATGCGTTCTGCGCATTCATTTCCTCGACAACAGTGTTTTGTGCATCAATCATCATGTTTGAGAGAGCGATGCGAGTCAGGCTACGTCTACATTAATCCGGATACATTTGAAAACCGTCCACACTAGCGTTTTCCGACGTTTCATTGTGGATGAAAAACTATTGGAAAACGCTAAATTCACCTTTAATGCGCATGCACAAAAGCTCAGTGAGATGATACAGATGGAAAAATAAATAAAGTTATCGCGCAATTCTTCTGACAGGATCATTTTATTTATCAAAATATCTCAGCATTCACTGACGTGTCCAGCTCGCTCTCACGTCTGGTCTAAAACGCTCATGTTTCTCCGCAGGACAGCAGATGCGCGTATCAGTGAGGACACGGCCAAAACTCACTGCTCTTGGCTGAATAACTTAAGTAGTTTTAAAAAGAATCAATGTATATTCAATTCAGTTTTGTTTGAAAACGCAGGACAGCAAATGTGAGTGTATTTTCTGTCATATTTGCAGGACTGTGATATGAAGAGTGTGTGAAGTAACAGATTTTAGCAACAGTGTGAAAGTGATCAGCACACAACAGGCACAACACCGCTATAAACATGAATATCTACTGGTACAATATGCGTCACATGACATCATGGTTTTTAAATACCTCTGTTTTGACAATCCACGACGACAAACTGCATTTTCAAAATGTATCCACTTTTAGTGCATTTTCAAAAAGCTTTGTTTTCAGTAATAAAAACACTGTCTTGCACATTCTCGTCATCAAATAATAAAATAAATACGACCTCACGTTATTCTAATCACGCTTACACACTGCCTCCCAAACTTTCGTCCGTCATAAAAAAATTCAGATCGGGTTTGATTTTCTGCGTTTTTCGCATCCGTAGCAAGTATTTTGACAATTCAGAGCTACCGAATGACGAATACCAAAAAACGCATACGAACATTTCGGGCTCAGTGTGACGGAAGGCCAAAGCGGAGAGAAAAAGATGCGTTTTCAAAGAAAACCCTATTAGTGTGGACAAGGCCTGAGACTGACCTCAGCCGGAGACTCCTGGAGGTCAGGGGTCATCTCCACACAGCGCTCGTACAGCAGACGCAGCTTCCGGAAGAGAAGAGTCAGCTGACGCAGGTGTTCCTGAAGCTTCCCGAAGCGATCCTGATACGCAGCCTGACTCTGCGTCACTCCGTTGGGAAGCTGAGAGAAACACATCTCCAGTACATCTGTTGCACACATTTTAAGGGGGGGGGGGGGGGGGGGGGGTAATGCATCTTTTCATAAGATGTTAAATAAGTCTCTGATGTCCCCAGAGTGTGTATGTGACGTTTTAGCTCAAAATACTCCACAGATATTTTTTACAGCATGTTTAAATTGTCACTTTTTGAGGGTGAGCAAAAACGTCCCATTTTTGTGTCTGTCCCTTTAAATGCAAATGAGCTGCTGCTCCCGGCACAGGGGGCGGAGCTTCAAGAGCATGTGTGTGTGTGTGTGTAGCTTCGATTACCTCACACAGACACCCACTGAAAATTTCAAAAACCGCTTATCCTTTAATATTCAAACCGGAGTCAAGACAAAAAAAAGTAATTAATCGAAATGAGATAAGTCAAAATAATGAGAGAGTAGAAATTATAACATACTAAGTCAATTACAAAGACATTACAAACAATTACTTTCTATCATAATGACTTAATTTAGTCATAATTTAGACATAGTATCATAATTTAGACTTGTCAATTTCAAGTTTGTCAATTTCGATTATTTAATGTTATAATAATGACTTTTCATATAAATTTTGATTAAGTGTAAATTTTGACTTAAGTACTTTTTAATATCATAATTTCGATTTAGTATATCAATTTAATTTTTTTTTTCAATTTTGATTTTTCGATTGTCAATTTGAACTGTCATAATTTTGACTTTTTGATGTCATAATTTCCATGTAGTGTCAACATTTTTTGTATACATTTTGTGTCATAATTTTGACTTAAATATCATAATTTTGATTTAATATGTGAATTAAAAATTATTATAATTATAATATAGTATGTCATAATTATAACTTTTTAAGTCAATTTCGATTTAGTATGTCAATTTTGAATGTCAAAATTTTTACTTTTTAATGTTTTAATAATGCCTTTTTAATATCACAATTTTGAGTCATAATTTCTAACTTTTTGTGAATTTTGACTTTGATGTTATAATTATGACAAAGTCAATTTAGATTTAGGACATTATAATTTCGAATTTAAGTCATAATTTCGATGTAGTATGTCAAATTCAAGTTGTCAATTTCAACTTTTTAATGTTATAATTATGACTTTTTTTAGCCATTTTGAATGTCATAATTATAACTTTTTCGAATTTTTAATGTTATAATAACTTTTAATATCATTTTGATTGCATATTTTAACTTTTTATCATAATTTCGACTTAAGTCAAATTCGATGTAGTATGTCATAATTTCTCTTCTTATTACTTTCAAATGTCACAGTTATGAAAGCATGCTATTTTTCTTGTGTGCCAGTAATAGTCTTGATTTACTCATGGTGTGATGCTGAAGCAGCTGTGAGTGAGTCATGTGTCATAATTTCTATTTTTTTATTTAATTATTATTATGACTCGAGCATGCTCTTTCTGTTGTGTGCCAGTGATGGTCTTGATTTACTCATGGTGTGATGAGTGAGTGTTGGCTTCTTCTCACCTGAGTGGCGCGTGTGATCTGGAAGATCTCCATGGTGCGCGTGACGATGTCCTGCACGGTCTCCTGCCCGATGCGACACAGGTACACAGGTGAGATCTCTCTCAGCTGCTGCTGCTGCTGCTGAGGGCCAGGCAGACCCACGCCGGGCCCCGGGCCCTTCTGAGGGACCGCAGAGGACATCTACACACAGAGAGCGCTTCACATTCAATAATAATAACATAAACAACCGTCATTTGCCTTTACAGCTCTGTAATTAAACCTGACGTGAACTATTAAACCTGTTAACCTGCTAATTTAGTCATAAATCGAAATTTTGAAACATTCAAAATATTTAATCATTATGAGATAAAAGTCAAAATAATGAGATCAAGTCGAATTTATAACATACTTGGAGAAATTCCGACATATTACGACTCGAAAATCGAAATCGTGACCTCATTTTATCATAATGACTTGAGTAACGTTAATATATCGACTGAGTAACGTAATTTCGACTTTTTAATGCCATAATTTCGATTTAGAAAGTCATAATGTCGACCTTTTGATGTTAACTGTTATAATTTACTTTTTAAGTCAATTTTGATTTAGTAAGTCATTATTTAGACTTATGTTGTAATTTTAAATTTTATGTCATAATTTTGATTCAGTATGTCAATTTCGACTTTTGTGTTATACTTTTGATTTAGTATAGAATAATTTCGACTTTTTAATGTAATTTTAACCCTTAAAGAGGCAAGAGTGGAAAATGCTAAGCAAAAAATTATTTCATGTCATTTTTTATATCATCTGGACTTAAATTAAACATATCCAAAAGAATTTTTAAAAAATTTGATATATTTTGGATTTTATGAATTGTATCCCCTGAGATACGTTGCCTGATTAGGGTATAAAAAAAGGACCAATGTTAACTGTTACTGCCACTGCATGTTTAAAACAACTATATCCCATACTTCTAATGTTGAGAAATGATATATCATTCGAAAGCTTACGAACTCACGATTCAGCCTGTGGAACCCGTTTTGAAATTGGACGTTGCGTTACCATAGAAACGGTACTGTAAATTATTTTATTGGGCTCCTCCCCTTTTAGGCATCCATGTTTCATAATTTGAGATCAAAACCTTTTCTAATCTTGACAAAACACATATTGTCAGAAAGGTCTGAGTCTCAAGGTTCCATATTTTGTGACAGAAGTGATATTTGGACAGAAATGTATTAATTTGTTATGGCAGAATGCATACAATTAAATTCAATGGAATGTAAGTCACCCGGTGGCTATTTTTGGTATTATGCCTAAACAAAATCTCATGGGAACTTAAATTTTTGTGACATCAACTTCAAATTTGGAACACAACTTGGTTAGATAAATGGCTTTGATTTTATAGTAATTTTATAGTAAAAAATATTTAGTAAAATACATATTTTATAAAAAAATATATATATATTAAGTACAGTATATTCGATTTAATGTAAGTTTAAACTTCCATAACTTTTTCATACTTTCATTTTTTTTAAGTTGTTTCACTTCAACAATAATCTGCTGACTGTTTTCTTTAAAACAAGACCAAGCTTAGGTCTATATTCCAAAGCATTCTTGAATTACAATCATTAAAGTTTGAATAGTGCATTTTAAATAGAGCTAGTTTAATCCCTTTTTTATACCCTAAAGAGGCAACGTATCTCAGGAGTTACATACATTTCAAAACATGCTAAATAACAACATGAACAACATATACTTAATTTTCTCCTTCAGCACCTTAAGACAATGTTCACAATTAATGTTAGCAGTATTCTTTTTTTTAGAAGAAGAAAAGTAAGTTTAATATATATTTACTTATCTCAAAATCTGAATGTTCTGCACCACTGGCAGCCATGTTGGATTTAGGTCAGGCTGACTAATTGATCACAAAAAATTTGAAGCAAATTATGTGACCAGCATACTCAAGACAGACCAGGCTGTCATAAGTGATAAAAGGATTTGATGAAAAAATCGTTCTTATGCCCCAAAAAAGACAATAAAAACTCGTGAGATACGTTGCCTGTTTTAGGATTAATATAATAATGTTGGTTTGGTGTCATAATTTCGTCTTTTCTGAGGAATCAAGACACACGATGGCGCTTGTTTATGAATGGATAAACATAACACAGAATTCAGCGCTTCAAATTAGGAACACAAACTTTGTGTAGAAACTCACTGAGTGTATTGACGTCACTCCTGCTCCTTAAGTAACGTTAGTTTATTTGTCGCGTTATTAACAATGAAAACTGCTAAAAATGAATGCGGGACTTCTGCACTCGCTCGCATCAGCTCGCGTTCAGTTTCAAACAGATGAGCGTCAGCCATCACTTTTTACGTCATTTCCTGTTTCCTGAGATACTTTTAAAGTCCCCCTGTAGTCAATAATTGCATCCCTTAAAACTCATCTTTGATCACCAAAATTACATTTTAAACGTTTTTTCTTTGAAAAAAAAAAAACTCGCTCTCTCTCTTTTTAAAATTATTAAACGTTTTATTAAGTAATTAATTAATTTTATGTTTTATGTTTTTTGTACTATTAATTATATTATTATTTGTACTATATATTCTTGCACTGTGTTCACTGAGTATTACTACGCTTTCTTTTTAGTTTATTCATTTAATTAATTAATTAATTAATATTTATTTTATCCTATGTTTTATATTTTTGGTACTATTAATGTTAATATTTGTATTATAATACAACACAATGATACTGAGATTTTTCATTTCTAATGTTGGTAATACTACATTATTCACAATATTATTTGCACACATTTCCTTTACCGCATACTATTATTTTGAAATTGCGTAGTCTCGTTATGTCTCGCGAGGTTTTCAGTCTCCACCACGTAGCTTCAACGTGTGTTTTCGGTAATCCTGCCTCGTTCACTGCATATGGTATGAAATTATGGCTTTTTGATTTGATTTACTCAAGTAAGTATAATTTAAAGCATACATATGTGTTGAATATGGTTTTAAAATATGTTTAGCTTTATGTGTGCTCGCCGCTCAGTCGACTCTTATCGTATTAGTTATTTATAATTCAATAATAATAACATAAACAACGGTCATTTGCCTTTACAGCTCTGTGATAACCTGACGTAAACTCTTAAACTGTAATTGAGTCTTAAATCGAAATGATGAAAAACTCAAAATATTAAGTCATTATGAGATAAAAGTCGAAATAATGAGATCAAGTCGAATTTATAACATGCTTAGGCAAAATCCTGACATATTAAGTAATAATTGACGTTACGACCTTTAAAAAAAATCGAAATCGTGACCTTTATCGTAATGACTTGAGTAATAATATCGACGGAGTATGTCGTAATTTCGATTTTTTTAATGTCATAATGTCGACCTTTTGATGTTATAATTTACTTCTCAATTGAATTTTGATTTTGTATGTCATTATTCACACTTTTTGTGTCCTAATTTTGAATTTTAATGTCATAATTTTGATTTAGTATGTAAATTTCGACTTTTTGTGTCATACTTTTGATTTAGTATAGAATAATCTTGACTTTTTAATGTAATAATTAAGACTTTAATGTAATAATTTTTGGCTCTTTTTCATAATTTCGACTTTTTGATGTCGTAACTATAACTTTATAAGCAGTAATTTCGGTTCATAATTTTAAACTTTGGTAGTAATTTCAACTTTGTCATAATTTTCTTTTTTTTAATGCCTGATTTAACCTGACGTGAACTCTTAAACCTGCTCACCTGTTATCAGAATATGACGTAGGCATTTTTCAGTCCTGAATCTGACGTGTTAAAGCACCATAGGCTTATACACTTGGATTAGTATCTGAAGTAGTTACTAACAGCATATCTCCTTATGTTAATGCTTGTTTACAGGCTTGAGCAGAAGATGGCAGAGAACGGGTGTCATCTCGACCCGCAGACTCGGGCCGGTGCGGCGCCGAAAGCCCTGGAAGGGTCCGGTTGTGGCCTGTCTCGGTCTCAGAGCGAGGTTCTGGAGCGCTGTCTGCACGCTCTCACTCATGCCAAGAACGACAGCCATGTTTTAGCAGCGCTGCTCCTGGTAAACAACAGCTTATCCTCTTCATCGACATCAGTGATCGACCGGCATTGTTTTTATTCTGGTGGCCAATGGCTGATATATGTGACGTCATACACACACTATTTAATATAAAGTCACCTTTAAATCAAAATTTCTATTATTTCATGTAATATTGCATTACATTATCGGTGCACATCATTATTGTTTTAAATTCATGTGCCTTCTCTTCTCTGATGATGAGGACGGGGCAACCTGTCACTCACATTAGATCCACCAATAGCAAACCACAACCATCCAATCAATTCCCCACAGACAAAATCAAGCCCCGCCCACATTTGTTCTTTTTCCAGAAGCATTTCACTCGGATATACGGCACAATAGGGAAGACTAGTGCAACTTCCCTTTCATGCTTTAAAGATAGTAATTAACACATGCATAAAAATTTCCCAAACACCAGCATTCTAACGCAAGAGAACATGCTCTCGCATTCATGATGGAGGAATAAAAAAGACCGATTGCAGCAACTTCCATTTTTATTTTCCCATTATTTTGTCGTCTTGAACACATGGGATGGAAATGCTGCTTTATTTTCAAATGTTTTATGCGATATTCCAAAGTTAACCCTCATCCTTATCTCGCACTTTGTAACACATCTTTCCCCTCGAGGGTCAAAATGACCCGAAGCCCTAAAATTATACTTTTTTTGTCCAGAAAGCTTATTTTATTTCATTTTGATAAAATTTTTTCAATTTTTTTGAGATTTATTGTTTTTTTGGGGGGGGGGGTTACCTTTAAATTACTAGGTTTATCAATAAATAGTAATTTAAGCACATTCCTCAAATTCTTTCAACTTAAATTCTAAATAACTCACAATTTCATGCATAACCCTTTTTAATTCAGTTCAAAATATCTATTGCCGACCTCTTGTGGAAAAAAAATAATATAACATGATATTTCATGACTCTAGATGGTGCCGCTGCGTCCTAAAGCCAGTTTCTCGTCAGTGTGCATTCAGATGCACATGTAGACATTATAAAATAATTTTTTGGTGAAGTTTTAGCATTTTTAGTTTGAATTTTAAGCATTTATAGGTTTTTCTATGTGTACTGAAGCATTCCTCGCATTCCATTCATTCCTAAATTTACACACAAGGGAAGGATTTGTTGCTTTTTTTTAAACTTCAACTACAAAACTCCTTGAATCCATTCAATATTTTTTTTTCTGTATTTGTGATTCAAATGCGACAAAAGTCCTAGAATCTTGGACCCCTCAGATGAACACTCAATTTTTTAAAAAATAATGTCGGGTTAAAATGACCTGATGGAAGGATGAAGGTTTAAATTCACAACCTTGAATGGAAACATACGTTTTTTTCTCTTGTGCGTTTAGATCACACGCTTGTGTCCGGCCGGACAGCTGGACTCCGGGACTCTCCATCGGATCTTCGAAGCGGTCGGCCTGAATCTTCCCGCACGCCTTCTGGTCACAGCGTTCCGGGGTGAAGACGGGTCCGGGTTACCCCCGCAGGACCTGATCTCTCTGGGCTCGGCTCTACTGGCGGCTCTTAGCACGGACGCTAGCATGGTCGCGCATCCACAGCTTCTCAGCACAATCCCTCTGATCCTGAGCGTTGTGGAGAACGGACCCACCCGGACCGAGAGAATAAATGAATCCATGAGCGTCTCCGGATCCAAAAGTGCTACAGATTCCCAGAACACCCTTGATGAGGCATTAGCTTGCGACTGCTACCAGGTATTAAGCGCTGTATGTGCTTTACCGCAAGGTCCTGATCAGCTTCTCACACGCGGAGCCATTCCGGCTCTAACCAGAGCCGTATTCAAAAATCAAACTCTTAGCCATGAAAAAGGGCTTCCGTTATTGGGACACATGTTATCTTCCAGTGTAAGACTGCGTGCTTGGGATAAACACTCGTCTGATTTGCTCTCGCTGCTTGGTATCATCTCGGAAAACTTCTACCAAGCTTCCAAACAAGCACGATTAACAATGTGCAGAAATATCCCACTGTTTCTCCCTCCTGCCGGGATAGAGTCGGAAAACCAGGTGCTTAAGGAGATTGTGGGTCGTTTATGGGGTTCGCTCCGGCCTTTGGTTCAGGGAAAAATCAGTAAGGAGGATTTAGGCCCGGTTTTAGTGGCATCCGCCTGCCTTCTGGATCTGTTCGGATGGGAGTCAACGGGACCGCCTAAGTTCTGTTGTTTGCTGGTGAACCGGGCGTGTGTGGAGGTGAGGATGGGTTTAGAAGAGGGAACTGAGATCAACCCGGAGCTCCAGCACACGCTCACCGCGTGCTATCGCATCATGGAGGCGGCGATGGAGCAGGCCTGCAGCCAGGGGGCGCCGTCGAGTCCTGCCCCCTCAAATCCTGCCCCGCCACAGGGGGCGCCGTCGACTCCTGCCTCCTCGAGGCCTGCCCCGCCACAAGGGGCGCCGTCGAGTCCTGCCTCGCCACAGGGGGCGCCGTCGAGTCCTGCCCCCTCGAGTCCTGCCTCGCCACAGGGGGCGCCGTCGAGTCCTGCCCCCTCGAGTCCTGCCCCGCCACAGGGGGCGCCGTCGAGTCCTGCCCCCTCGAGTCCTGCCCCGCCACAGGGGGCGCCGTCGAGTCCTGCCTCCTCGAGTCCTGCCCCGCCACAGGGGGCGCCGTCGAGTCCTGCCTCCTCGAGTCCTGCCCCGCCACAGGGGGCGCCGGTGAGTCCTGCCCCGCCACTGACGGCCATCGCTGGCCTGAGTCTTCAACAGAGCCGGCAGGTCTTAGGGGTTCTGAAGGAGGCCTTCTCTGCTGAGATATACTATCTGAAACAGGTGGGAATGCAAGGGTTAAACATGCATGTCATCGTTCAAAAGTTTGGGGTCGGGGAGATTTTTTTAATGCGTTTTAGAGAGTCTCTTCTGTTCAGCAAGGCTGCATTTATGTGATCAAAAATTCAGTAAAAATTGTGAAATATTATTACAATTTAAAACAGCTGTTTTTTTATGTGAATATATAGTAAAGTATTATTTATTCCTGTTATCAAAGCTGAATTTTCAGCATCATAACTCCAGTCTTCAGTGTCACATGATCCTTCAGAAATCAGTATAATATGATGATTTGCTGCTCAAGAAATATTATGATTATTATCAATGTCGAAAACAGTTGTACTGCTGCATCATATATTTGTTTTCATGATTCTTTGATGAATACATTTCAAAAGAACAGAATTTATTTAAAAA
This sequence comes from Gila orcuttii, assembly GCA_026230005.1. NCBI lineage: Eukaryota > Metazoa > Chordata > Actinopteri > Cypriniformes > Leuciscidae > Gila > Gila orcuttii. The sequence continues at coordinate 1,489,421 of JAPDVR010000010.1, read as the reverse complement.
TGGAAATCTTTTTTAACATTATAAATGCCTTTACTGTCATTTTTGATACATTTTTTGCATCTTTGCTAAATAAAAGTATTAATTGCCTTCCATTAAAAACCCCAACCTGTGAATGTATAAGGTTGCACTTTATTTTAAGGTAATGTAGTTTCATCGTACTTACTCAAATAATTAATTTGATTAACTATTAATTAATTAACTATATGCTTACTACTTTGGTTTAGGGTTAGTTTCTTGTAATTAGGGATGTCCCGATACCACTTTTTCACTTCCGATACCGATGCCGATGCCGCAGCTTTGGCTATTTGCGATACCGATATTAATCCGATATTTTTATTTTATTCTATTTTATTCTTGAACTAATACTAGGCCTAATAAAATATATGGAAGCACTTTGCTCAATTAGCAACCTAAAAACATCTCACTCAAATGGAGAACAAATACTTCTCCAGTATATAGTCCAAAACAACAGTTGATTATGAAAGACTGCCACCCTTTATTCAAACAGGACAAAATACAGGCAGAAAGGCTACTTCAGTAGGCTACTTAAAGCTACCAACAGGTTTAAAGTTAATCATTTAAAATTAAAAAGCTTTAAAATTACCCATTGATCCGTGTGCTTTTGCGTCCATTCGTTTTTCCTTTTTTAACCGTAAAACGAAAAAATTAACGGTTGTTGTATTTTTAAAACGCAAAGTTGAACACCAACATTTTAATTTTAACTGTATGCACACCAAAAGCTGCGCAAAAAAAATAAATATTGACGTAAGTTATTTTCTGTATGACCAGAAATGAGTATTTTAAGTTGTTTCCACTGTTGAAAGGAAACCAGAAGTGTTCGCGCCCGCGCTCCGTCCATGCAGTGCGCGCTACACACTCTGCACACACACTTGCTATGCGTCAAAATCCTGTGTAGCATACAGTTTACAGCCTACGGTTTATAAACTGAGGAGACAGATTGCAAAACCGTGTTTATAGTACACCGAAGGTAGTGGGATGGAGTGTCTGTTGTGAGTTTAGAGGGCACGTCAGCCAGAGATGTGTGTGTGTGTGTGTGTGTGTGTGTGTGTGTGTGTGTGTGTGTGTGTGTGTGTGTGAGTGAGTGAGTGAGACAGACTACTGCCTCCTGAACAGAGGGTCGCCGGAAGAAGGATCTGAAGTGCCGGTGTTTCGGCTACAAAAACCCGCCGAACTGATCCGAAACCAGCCCAATGTTTATCCACCCGCCCAAACCCATTTTTTGCCCGCAAAATAGATGGCAAAACCGCCCAATATGCGCCGCTTAATGTCGCAGCAAGGGAAATGCTATATTCAAGCATTGTTGGATAGGTATCGGATCATATTTTTTCTCCCCTCCGATCTCCGATCTAGCGTTCTGGGCCAGTATCGGCACGATACCGATGCTGTGGATCGGATCGGGACATCCCTACTTGTAATTGTCCATAATTTACTGTTATTACAATAGGAAGTACCACGTCACCTCAAAAAAAAAAAAAGTGTTACCATATAAATTTTTATAATTTTGTTTGAAGAATATTCTGTTTAATTGAATGGAAATGTACTTTAATAACATGTTTTCATGTTATAAAATTAAAATCTCTTATTAATTATTCTCCTTTAGGTGGAAGAGAGCGCCTACGACGAGCCGTTTCTGTTCGCCACGGTCCGCTCGCTCTGTGCTTGGCTTGCGGAAGAAACCGCATGTCTGAAGGACGATGTCATTGAACTCCTGCCTTTCCTCATTGGCTATGCGAAAAATCACTTTAAAGGAGAGGGGGAAGGCAAGGGGCTTTCTGATTGGATGTCAAAGATGTCCATCAGCAACAGATCACATGATGCGACCTGGAGCAGAGACGCTGCTCTTAGGTAAGACAAGCCTTTTCTTTAAATTATACTATTTCCCATCTTCATCTTCAGTGTGTAATGTTGCTGTTTGATCATGAAAAAGCTCCAGTTCTTCTCTATATCAGTGTCAGTGTTTCTGAACTCCTGAAACGCCTCCATTGCAGTCTTGAGTTTCTTCCGGGAACGAACACGTCACAATATTCCTCATTATAATAATTCATACGCAGAATAAAGGGGCGGGGCCTGGTTGAGTTAGTTAGTAGTGTGTTAAACTGGTGGTTATGGTAAGGGACGGGACATTTCCCAAACACACTCGAAGCGCTCGACCAATCACAACACACTGATCCAGCCGACCAATCGGAGCACAGTGTGCATTTCAGGAGGAGGGGCTTCATAGAGACAGGAACTAATCAGGGGTGTGTTTCCTGATACCATCGTTCTAACGAACATTCGCAAACAGCATCTCAGAGTTGTGTGTTTGAGCGACAGATCTCGATCAGCGGTTAGAAGAAGAGTTTCTTGTTTGCATGACATGTGGACTCAATAAATCCTGATCTTGAGCAAAATAAGCAAGATGACATTCAGTAAAATCTCTATCTTTTATTTAGAATACATACAAATGCAGGGCTTAAAGTATTCCGGCTTGAGTGCAGGTCCGGCCTCCGGCGCAGGCAAAATTTATTAATCAGGCTGCAAATTACAGTCGGAGGCACTTTCGGCGCGGACACGCTTGGAAAAAACGAGTGCGCCGCTTCCATTTTGAGCGCGCATACCGCGCGGCTGCATTTGAAACTGGGAACTTGAATGCGGTTTAATATTTTTGAGTCAATTGATTTCACCTACCAATCATATGAGAGGAACGCAGCTCTAACTAACGTCACAAGCCTATCAGAAGCAGAGCAGGGCGGGTCCTGGCAACAGTGTGATTGAGATCCATACGGCACGGCGTCGTCGGTGAAAGCATGGAGCGCAGAACTCCAGAAACAACATCAGGTGACTTTAATGTCATCATGGATGAAAAGAAAGAAAGGAGATGTGAGTTGTTTGATTTCGTAAATTAGCTCAGGTCAGCATAATCATATTTTCTGTCTACACCTTTTGATGTTAGCCTTATGTTGACTGAGCTAACATTAACATACACTGCTGCTAACTTCAGACTGTTAGTTAAATATTTAATGTAGAACATTCTGTGTAGCTTACTAAAAAAAAACATTATGTGTAGACCTACCATGAAAACGAGTCCACTTTAAACCGCTTCATTTTCTGTCAGCAATGTATGACAAGTAACGTTAGTGCTGTCAACGTTAACGTATGCGATTTCTTTTTTTTTTTTGTCCAGCTTTAAAGGGTTAGTTCACCCAAAAATGAAAATTATGTTATTAACGACTCACCCTCATGTCGTTCCAAGCCCGTAAGACCTCCGTTCATCTTCGGAACACAGTTTAAGATATTTTAGAGTCAGTCCGAGAGCTTTTTGTCCCTCCATTGAAAATCTATGTACGGTATACTGTGCTTGTCCAGAAAGGCAATAAAGACATCATCAAAGTAGTCCATGTGACCTCAGTGGGTTAGTTAGAATTTTTTGAAGCATCGAAAATACATTTTGTTCCAAAAATAACAAAAACGACGACTTTATTCAGCATTGTATTCTCTTCCGGTTCTGTTGTCAATCCGCGTTCACGAGTCCAGTGACGCTGCTGACGTAAGACGCTGCTGACGTGTTATCTGGTGCGTCCGTGTATTCGGGTTCAAATAAATATGTCTAGTTAAAAAAAAAAATGCAAGTCTTCCCCTGTGTCGAAATCCTTAGACATGTTTGTGAAGATTGTTTTGTTTCCAGCGTGCGTCTCCCTCAGACTGTAAACGAAGCTCGGGCGCACCAGACACACGTCAACTCGTCTTACGTCAGCAGCGTCACTGAACGCGGATCCACAACAGAACCGGAAGAGAATACAATGCTGAATAAAGTCGTCGTTTTTGTTTTTTTTGGAACAAAATGTATTTTCGATGCTTCAAAAAATTCTAACTAACCCACTGAGGTCACATGGACTACTTTGATGATGTCTTTATTGCCTTTCTGGACAAGGACAGTATACCGTACATAGATTTTCAATGGAGGGACAAAAAGCTCTCGGACTGACTCTAAAATATCTTAAACTGTGTTCCGAAGATGAACGGAGGTCTTACGGGCTTGGAACGACATGAGGGTGAGTCGTTAATAACATAATTTTCATTTTTGGGTGAACTAACCCTTTAATGTTTTAAAATATTTAACACAATTAACGCTGCATCCGTTCTTTGTCATTCTTTAGCTAGGGTTATGATCACACTCTTATTAGTTATTAGTTTGTCCACCAAATGCTTTAAACCTTTAATGTGCGACAAGACAAAAGAGAACGCGCTTCAGTAAATGTCCTCCTGACACACACACACACACACACACACACACACACACACACACACACGAGGCACAAAAAGTCGCGAGCCAGTATCGAATTCTCTTTCGCACTTGAAAGAACAATAACACACACATTTATGCCAAAATGTCCGTTTTGTCGAGTATCCTCACAAGAATCAATCATTATTAACGTAAAGTAAAGTAAAGAGTAATGAGACGCGTGAGATCATGTCACCAGCTGTAGATCTTAAAGTGACAGTAGCCACTAATTCTGTCTGTCAGTAAAGTTAACCAAAGAACAAAGGGAACAGAGAAAACTACTAACTACTCTTTGACTAAAGAGCTCTTGTAGCTTTATTAAGGATTCATCTAATTTAATTTATAATTTATGCAGTGCAGACTATTTTATAACGCTAAAATTTTATTTGGGGAAAGAATTTTCATCGAGACATCATTAGCTATATTAATATCAGTGATACTGGCCTTCATTAATAAAAAGATGCCATTAAGATACAGCCGTAATACTTGAAAATAAATGGTTCCATTTGAAGATAAGTCCGTCTGTGCAGTCCCCCCCCCCCCCCCCCAAAAAAAAAAAGTTCAGGCTCAGGAATTTTTTTCACTTTAAGCCCCTGCAAATGTCATTTACGTCTTTTAGTTTGTCAAGAGATTTAAAGCGTCATTTTTCAAGAGTGCGCATGTGTGAACGTGCTCTACGTAAGAACGAGACTATGATTGAATCTGGAAATAAAGCAAAATAACTGAGAATAAAATTAAAAATAGTCCTCAGACGCCATGTCCGTAATTTATAGCAAAACATCTAGCATTAATTAGATCTCAAACAGATTCATTAACAGTAGTTATTACTCCTGTGTAACATCATTAAACAACATGGTTGAACGACCAATTTGTGACAATATGGTTTCGGGAAACAGTTGTGACTATAGTTGATTTCTTCATGATCTTCAACATCGTACTATAGTAGAGAACTGAACAGAGTTACTGACAGACTGGGAAGAGAGGAGCCGCAACAATGGAGAATATGAGGAAAATAATCAACATTCAAGCCTTTTCTAGTTGAGCCTGAAAACATCATTTAAGTGTAAATGCTCTTTCCCAGATATCTCCTCCCAGCGCTGTGTCACCTGACGGCTGAAGACGGGCCTCGGCGGGTCCTGCTCTCTCTCGACACTCCAGCTCTGCTCGTGGCTTTTCTGAGGAAAGGTTGGGGGTCGTTGAAAGGTCAGAGCGGGAAGACGGTGACCCGAGACCCGAGTCTGGAAACCGCGTGTTCAGCTTTACTCAACTTCGCCATCACTGAGCCAGAGCGAGTCAGGTAAACACAGCAGAACTCGCTCACTTAAAGGTGCTCTGTGTAATATTTAGGAGGATCTGTTGACAGAAATGCAATATCATATTCAGAACTATGTTTTCAGTGGACCTTACATAATGAACCGTTATGTTTTTATAGCTTAGAATGAGCCGTTTCTTTCTACACACACCGCGGGTCCGCTTACATCGACATGTTTCTACGGTGGCCCTGAATGGACAAATGCGTTTTGCCACTATGTTGTTCTTCATGATATGAAGCTGCCAAAGTCAGCGAATAAAACACTGACACAATGATGAACAAGTAACAATAATATTTGCAATAACATATCGTTTTACTGAATAATTAAGTAAACCTAATTTCTTAATTTATCTTTGTAAAGAAACCTCATTGTTTAACTGGCTACTCTCTGCTGTCTCAGACGACGACATCACTTCCTGTCGGCCACCATAACATCTGTTGGGTGCAATTCACAGCCTCACCACTAGATGCCGATAAAAATCACACACTGCACCTTTAAATATTACAACATAACTTAAATTGAAATAAACAGTGTAATAAATTAGAACATTTGATACTACAGTGTTTTAACATATATACACACACACACACGCACATTACTAAGGGTCACTGTGGTGGACATTAAAGAAACACACTGAAACTCTCTGTCTCTCTCTCTCTCTCTCTCTCTCTCTCTCAGGAATGATCCTTGTTTCGTGGCTCTGGAGAATCTGCTGAACGAAGCACTTCCTGTTCTTCTTCATAAGCCACGCCTCCTGGTATTCGCAGCGAACTGTTGCACTCTGGGTCTCATGATTGGCCGACTGAAGTCCGCGTCCTCAGGTATGGTTTGCTCAGGTAATGGGATGTACCATTTTATGTGAACAATTATGAATTTCATATAGATGTTTTAAGTAAAAAGGTAAGTTTGCTTGGCAGAGTTATCATAGTTAGCTAAAATTAAAGCCTTAAAAATACATTTTCATTAATTAATTAAATATTTAAAAATAAAAAACTTATTTTATTTTAACCAAGGCAAAATTACTTATTTTTGTTTAGTTTAAGTACTAAAATTAATTTAAACTTTTATAAAAAATTATATATAAAAAGAGTTTAACTAAAAAAAACTTACAAATATCCAAAACCTGCTGGTTGTTGCTTGTTAAGTTGGGTAATGACTGATAACCAATAAATGGTTATTTAAAATATTTATTTTATTTTATTTAGAAGTAAGAAATTTAGAAAGAAAATAGTAAGAAAATATTTTTTAATTTTAAATACTACAACATTTTAACAGTGTTATTAAATTATTAGTGCATTAGAAATGTAAAAATACGTAAAATGCACACGCACAAATATCCAAAACCTGCTTATTGTTGCTTGTTAAGTTGTGATATGACTGATAACCAATAAATCTTTATTTAAAATTATTTAAATTTTAAATACTACAAGATTACATTTTAACAGTGTTATTAAATTATTAGTGTTTATAAAAGGTAACTTTAAGTGAGCATTAGACTACAGCAAAGGTATTAGAAATGTAAACATATGGAAAATGCACAAATATCCAAAACCTGCTTATTGCTGCTTGTTAAGTTGGGTTATGACTGATAACTGATAAATGTTTATTTAAATTATATCTATTTTTTTTTTACATTTATTTATTTAAATTTTAATTTTAAATACTACAAGATTACATTTTAACAGTGTTATGACTACAGCAAAGGTATTAGAAATTTAAAAATACGGAAAATGCATAAATATCCAAAACCTGCTGGTTGTTCCTTGTTAAGTTGGGTTATGACTGAAAACCAATAAATGTTTATTTAAATTATATATGTATTTTTTAAAAAATACGGAAAATGCACAAATATTCAAAACCTGTTAATAATGGTTTCCTCTATTCCCTGCAGAGCCTGAACCGGAGCAGCGGCGCTTCTTCTCCTCGGTTCTGTGTTTCCTCCTAAGCGCGGTGCAGTCGGGCCCGGCCCGGGTCAGTGTCCTGTGGGAGGAGTGCTGGGACGAGACCGGAGAGCTGTGGAGGCTCAGTCTGCAGGCTCTGGCCGCTTGTGTCCGGATCCACTCCTGGATAACCAGCCTGATCCGGGAGGACCGCTGGCTCCAGAACCTCTTCGCTCGGATGGGCCCCAGCGGCCGTCTCTCAGACCCAGCTTCTCATGAGGTTCTGGAGGAGCTTCTGTGTGTCGTGGCCCGGCAGAGTCCGGTGTGTGTCGAGGAGATCCGTGAGCTGCTCAAGAACACAACTCCTCCGGGAATGCCTCAGCTCAGCAAAACAATACACGCATCTAATAAGACTATATAGTAAGCACTTACTGTATTGACGTATTTGTCTTTGTCATATTAAAAATCCCAAAGGATTTGTGATGCACACTCTCTGCGGTCGACGGATATCCAGAATGTTGAATAAAAATATTTTCGCTTTTGAAGTGGTATTTTATGCATTATTTTGATCCAGCTTGTAGAGTACGGTGCTTGGTCAGGATTTATCAGAAGCAAATCCTGATATAAATGTTCCTAGAAGTGACTGTCATGTGTGGTGTGTTTGTGTGTCCAGTAGGGGGCGTCCTTACAGCGATCTAGAGTCACTCACAGACAGACAGAGGATTTAATAACACTGTCATCATCAAATTTTCACAACATGGATTTATTATTAATCATGAACATTTTAGGGTAAAATCACTATTACGTATATAATAACTGTTTTGTTTTTTTGGTCCTGATAGGTGAAAGAATCCTGAAAAATAAAAGTATCACAGTCTGCACATAAAAAATGAACAACATTGATAATAATCATAAATGTGATTAAATCATCATACTATAGTGATTTCTGATGGATCATGTGACACTGAAGACTGGAGTAATGATGCTGAAAATTCAACTTTGATCACAGGAATACATTACTATATATTCACACAGAAAACACATTGTAAAAATATTTTACTGTATTTTTTGTCAAATAAGTGCAGCTTTGGTCAGCAGAAGAGACTTTAAAACATTAAATAATCTTACCGACTCCAAACTTTTGAACAGCTGTGCACATATTGGCCTACAGTTATTCTCCATTACGTTTGTAATAATTACACCAGATTTAGAACAATGTTTTGGTTTGTCACTGCTGGAAAAATCAATTACACGTCAATGTCATGCCATTCAGCAAAGTCACATGATCCTGTTGTGGCTCTTCATAACCACATCATGATGATTGAAGATAATAGACAAAATAATATTAATAAAAGCCTACTTGTGGCTGTGTCTTCAAACAATAGTGATCTGCCTACCTAGACCACATTTATGAGCATAATTATTAAAGGTGCATTGTGTAATATTTCTGAGGATCTATTGACAGAAATGCAATATAAGATCCATAACTATGTTTTCAGTGGTGTATAAAGACCTTGCATAATGAACCGTTATGTTTTTATTAGCTTAGAATGAGACATTTATATCTCCATAACCGCGGGCTCCTTCTATGGAGGTCGACATATTGTGTGGTCATGTTTCTAGCGTAGCCGACAGCGAACACACATCGCTACAGAGAACACACAGCGCTACAGCGAACACACAGCGCTACAGAGCGCGTTTCCTCACTACCTTGAAAAAGAAGTTTTCAGTGGTGTATAAAGACCTTACTTAATGAACCGTTATATTTGTATTAACTTAGAATGAGCAGTTTCTGTCTACACACACCGCGGGTTCCCGATCATTGAAATGCGCTGACATGTTTCTACGGTGGCCCTAAACGGACAAACGCGTTTCGTTACTATGTTGCTCTTCATGCAAGGAAGCAAGCTTAGTTCAGCGAATAAAACACTGACACAATGATGAACAAGTAACAATAATAATCGCAATAACATATAGTTTTAATGAATAATTAAGTAAACATAATTTCTTAATGTATCCTTGTAAAGAAACCTCATTGCTGAACTACTCTCTATTTTCCTGTCGGCCACCGTAACTTTTGTTCGTTGCAATTTGTAACCTCACCACTAGATGCCGCTAAAAACCACACACTGCACCTTTAATTTATTTGTATTTTATTAATAGATTTATATTAGTTATAAATAGTTTACTTGTTCATTCAACAGCTAAATAAACAAAATAAGTGTAAAATATGTAAAATACTTCAGTTCAGTTGCTGCCTTAAATGTGTAAGTATAATTGAGTTGGCTGTACAAGTACTTTCAACTTATTTTTTTAAAAAAAATCTAATAGTTGAATCTTACATAACTTAAAAAAATAAGTTGAAATTGGTTAAATTTGATGAGTTAAAGTAATGGAAAAGGTGTTGACATGACATATTGATCATATAAACTTTTCAAGATGTAGGACTACACATTTCAATTAATAGTAAAATTCTGTCAAACTGAATTGAATAATCATACATATTATGAATTAAGAATTTTAAATTATTAAAAAACAGAGCTTAATAAAACATTTAGTATAAATTGTAAACTTAGATTTAAACATATTTTCATTTTTTTATGAATATGAATCACATAAACTAAATGGCCCATTTCCACTAAGATTTATTTTTAAAAAATGTTGTTTTTTTTTTTTTTTACTAATTTAAATTGAATTTTTTATATTCCATTTGATGGAATTTTATATTAATTGAAATGCATAAATCTTGAAAAAGGGCTTCTCTTCTTTTTTTGAGTGTATCATTTTTTCAGCCATCATCCAAAAATAGTAAAAATGAAAAATACAGCCATTTTCTGCTCTTAAACATTTCTTGCCAGACAAAATCAGGATCACTTTTGTCTCACACACAAGTTTATCCTCCTCCCATACCGCCCCCCCCCCCCCCAAACACACACACACACACACACACACACACTCTCTCTCTCTCTCACACACTCACACACACACCCTCACCCCTTTCTCTTACACACACACACAAATACACTCACTCTCTCCTCTCTCTTTTTTACCCGTCACACACACACATACACACACACACACACACACGCTCTCTCTCTCACACACTCACACACACACCCTCACCCCCTCTCTCTCTCTCACACACACAAATACACTCTCTCTCTCTCTCTCTCTCTCTCTCTCTCTCTCTCTCTCTCTCTCTCACACACACACACACACACACACCCTCTCTCTCTCTCTCTCACACACACACACACATCCCCCCCCCCCCCCTCACCTCTCTCTCTCTCATAACTGTGTGTTTTGTCAGTAAAACTCCGTGTCTCCGCGGTGTCTCTCACTCATCTCTCGCAGGACTCAGAGTCTCTTCTCTCCCGTCTTCAAATCAACAAAGGACGAACTTTCTTTCTCCAGAATCATGTTGTGGAAATCACGGACCAAGACCGAGCCTTACTGCTTACAGGTACTGTTATTATCCTTTCAACTAAGTTTGGCTACAGAAACAGAATTTTATTATTATTATTTTTATTTTACTGTGAAAACCAAGTTTTGCTATTGAGGCTTCAGATAGTCACGTGATAAAAGTACTACATCACATTTATAAACAAAAAAATCTGATTTAATCCTAAATAACATTTAGAAAATGTAAAATAATTATCAATAAAGTTTTGGTGAACCATTAACCCGCAAAAAAAAAAAAAAAACAGAAAAAAAATGATTTTTCGAATCAGACTGAATTAATTTAGAGTAATTAATTAATGTCCCTTTAAGGTGCCCCCCACCCCCTCCCCTCAGTAGTGCTATAAGAGCTGGTGTGTGTGATCAACAGAGACAGTCTGATGTACAGCTTCATCCAGACAGGAGAGTTGATGGATCTGTGATCCCGGGCCTTTATTGACTTTATTAACGCGAATAACAGGCGCTTTGGAGCTGGTGTGTGTGTGTGTGTGTGTGTGTGCAGATGTTGGTCCACACCTACTCGAGCATGGTGAGTTAAACTGAGGAGAAGATCCTCTGATCTGAGCGACTCTTCATTGAGAAGATTGTCATGTGAGATCAGCTGAGATGAGCGTGCATGTAGAAGCGCGAGCGCGATCTGTGTTATTGAGTGTGTGTGTGTGTGTGTGTGTGTGTGTGTGTGTGCGTGTGATAAAGTGAGTGTTTCATTGGAAATATGTCACATGTTGCCATCGATAACAGGCTGGTCTTTGTCTTACAGTGACTTGGGAATGAAGCTTCAACAGAAAGAATTATTAAACTCAGAAACTTCGGTTTGGTTTATTCTCGTCGCGTGCGATGCGTTTCATTCCGAGCTGGAAAAACTGGCATGTTAATATTTTCCCCCCGCTCCGAAATAAAAGTAAAACTAATCAAATAAATGCATGCACATAAATGAAACAAATAAAACTAATAAATGTGATTAAAAATAAAACGATTCTCTGTAGGCATAATATTACATTGCAAGCGTTTATTTTTTTCTATTAAAAATATCCGAGAAACTAAAAAGAGAAGGGAAAATTATAGAAGCACAAAAAGGGACATGATTAGCCCTACGTGTTTTTATATGCGTGTAATCCTGTATTAATTGTATCTATGAATGTTTAAAACAGGGAGAATCATTAAGACTCCTGCTACAGAAAAACACTCTTATTTCTGGAGCGCATAAAACATTTACTAATTAGTATGGTTATGGTTATAATTAATAAAAGGCTAGTATAATTAACGACGACTAATTTAATACATTGAATATACAATTTAAACTAATCAAATTAATATACAATCTTTCCAGGAACACTTGACATGTAAATGTAATAAATTGTGCTAATAACAAGACCTATACAAACAGTCCTGCACTGTAAAACATTTGTGTTGGTTTAACTTGAAAAAGTAAGTAACCTGTCTGCCTTAAAATCTTAAGTTCATTGAAATAATAATAAAAAAGTGTTAATACGAATGAAGGAGAATGGTTTAATCAACAGAAACTAAAGCATTATGTTATCCGAACCACGTAAATTATCCAAGTTGACTTGACAAAAGCAAAAATGTTGTGGTAACAAATCATGATATATATTTTTTACAGTGTATATCAACTCACTAATATTCAAAACTTAAAAATAATTGCTATCTTAAATTGACCATTCGTCTCGTGGCACTTACTGAAATCAGGAGCATGTTATGGCTTGATGAATACACTTTGCAATATTTCCTTTAGATGTTTATTAAGCTCTTTTATTAGCTATAAATGCATATCAACAGACTAATATTGAAAACTTACAAATAATTGCTATCTTAAAATAGACCAAATTGTTCATTGCACTAACTGAGATCAGCAGCATAAATTATGGCATGATGAATTTTGCACACTTTGCAATCGTTCCTTAAGATGTTTATTAAGCTATTTTATTAGCTATAGCCTATGCATATTGAAAACTTAAAAATAATTGCTATCTTAACATAAGCCAAATTGTTCATTGCACTAAGGCTGAGATCAACATCAATTATGGCACGATGCATTTTGCACACTTTATAATCATCCTTTAGATGTTTATTAATCTATTTTTTATGATGCTCCTCAAAACGGTCATCATTATGATGTATCTGCATGAAACTTATGCCTTTTCCTCCACGCACAGGACCGATCGGACGGGCTGTCGAGCTCCTCTCCGAGCGCCCGGCTCTCCCAGCTCTCCTCGCTGAACCAGGCGTCCTACTCCTCGGCTCCCCCGCTCTGCCACACCCCGGCCTCGGACTTCCAGCCGCCCTACTTCCCTCCTCCATATCCCCAGTCCTCACTGTCCTATTCCCAGGGCCAGGACACGGGATACCCGCATTTACCGGAGCCCTACCCGTCCATCAACTCCCTCCACCAGCACCACCAGCACCAGCAGGCCTGGCACTCCCAGCGCTCGCGCTCCGAGGACGCGGGGCTCCTGTCTCAGTCTCACCGCGCGTTGAGTTTAGACCCGCGTCGCGAGTATCCGGGGGTCCCGCGGCTCCTGCATCACGGCCTGGGCGAGGGAGCCGCGGCGCTGGGGGAAGCTCCTCTGGGGATGCATGCAATGGCTCATCACGGGCTGGAGGACATTCAGGTGAGCTGATCTGTTTGGGGGTTTTTTATAGACATTTATGAGAATTATTTTTTTTAAAATCAAATAATGAAAAAATTTAGCCTAATTTAATTTTTGCATGTTTCATAGAATGTAAACAACACAATTCAGGCGTAATTCTAGACCGAATTTGTCTACTTAAATGAGTTTCTTTGGCGTGTTCGAAATGTTTAATTACACTTTATTTGGTAACACTTTATTTAACAGTGTCCTTGTTATGTAGCCTACTTACCATAGTAATAACAGTAAATTATGCATAATTACACGCAACTAACCCTTAACCAAACCCTAATCCTACCCTAACCCTAATTAATTTTACTTAATTACACTGTAACAATGACACCTTAAAATAAAGTGCAACACTTTATTTGGTAACACTTTATTTGACAGTCCTTGTTACATATGTTACATGTTACCATAGTAATAACAGTAAATTATGTATAATTGCATGCAACTAACCCTCAACCAAATCATAATCCTATAACCCTATAGTTGCTTAATATTATTCCGTACTTAAATCCATAATTACACTGTAACAATGAAGCCTTAAAATTAAGTGCAACAAGGTGTCCTTGTTACAGTGTAATTATACAAGTAAGTACTGAGTCATAGTAATTAATTACATGTATATAATTAGGGTAAAGGTTTGCATGTGCATAATTGACTTTTATTACTAGGCTATAGTAACGTGTAAAATATGAAACAGGGCCACTGTAAAATAGCAAATGTTTATATAGGCCTATAAAAAAGTAGCCTAAACGGAAATATAAATATTTTCTAAATAACGATTTATTTTCTAATGTTATTTGATGCATGAGTGCTTTAAAGTGTTTTTCTGCCGTGCATTTGTGTGAAAATGCATTGTATAGGCTACTTTAAAACAATTAATAAATCATTGTTAACAACTCCTCTATATTTATTGTCTGAAACAGATAAATATATTTACACATATACAATTTAAAAACGCTATTTAAAAGGACTACAAAATCACAGCTACTGAAAATAAAAAAATAAAAAAATCGAATGGTTGATTCTTCCATTTGAGGCACTTATTGAAATCTTTAAAACAAATAAAACTTTAAAATGCAATATGTGCTGCAAAATTGCGTTTGTTTAGATTTTAGATATGTTTAATAGTAATGATGTTTGATGGTAATGATGACATGTTTCAGCTTAAGAAAAAAAGCAAGTTAGCAGTCCAAAACGTTGCATGTGGAAAATAAAATGATTAAAAGTTTCCGACCTGAATGATTTATGGCACATTATAATCTTGATGCAAAAGTCTTACTTTCAATTAATTTGACTTCCTCCAGAAAACACGACATTTTCTTACAACTAGATGTTAGTCGTGCGAGATGCAATAAATAAGGTTTAAAGCATTTTAATTTATCTTTTAAAAGTGAAGCTTTTTTTTTTAAATTCCCTTTATAAGATAGCAAAATTCAACTCCACTAATAATTGAAGAATAAGCGACTAAACTGACGATTCGGATTGAACAAAGATTCGGATTGGAACTGGTTTGTTTTTCGGCTTTCACTCTTTCACTCTTTCAGTCTTCCACTCTTTCAGTCTTCCACTCTTTCACTCTTCCACTCTTTCAGTCTTCCACTCTTTCAGTCTTCCACTCTTTCACTCTTCCACTCTTTCAGTCTTCCACTCTTTCACTCTTTCACTCTTTCAGTCTTCCACTCTTTCAGTCTTCCACTCTTTCACTCTTCCACTCTTTCAGTGGTTTGCAGGTGCAGAATGAGTTCATGTCTCTGTCATTGGAAACTTGCAGCGCGTCCAATCGGTTTCCTCGGTCAATTATTCAACAAACAACTGGACTTTCTTTGATGATAAAGCGTTTCCGAGAACTGAGTTACACAAGAACGAGCCTGAGAGTTTCATTTGCCATAAAGCGACAAATAAGCATAAATGTTTGTTGTTGTTGTTTTTTGTTTGTTGTTTTTTTGTTTTGTTATTGTTGTTGTTTTTTACTTCAATCCTTCGACTTAAAATTAAATATCAAAGTGGTCTATATTGTTTTATTCAAGCATCGCTTTCAAATTACAGTACAACCTTTTTATTTCTCATCGCTGTTACGTGACATCACGAGGACTATAAAAGCATTTCTTCCACTTTACATATTTTTACTCGTTCCACAAATATTTAGTTGAAATAAGGAACATTGCAGCCTAATAAAATGATTCTAATGCTTAGCTGTTTTAGAATAATTTTTCATATTTTATGCACAACAGTCGGCTATTATGTGTGATCTATTCACCAGTTAACACGATAAATATGTTCATAGTCAATATTTTATAAGTAATATTTTAGCACACATAGCACTCGTCCTTCATTTAAAAAAAAAGGCAGTTGTTGTTTAACCACTATTATTTTTTAAATGAAGTGACCTCAACAGTGTTGTTGTGTGTGACAGGGTTTGGAAGAAGCGTCAGCGCTGGGGATCCTGGACCATTCAGTCATCAAGAAAGGTGAGAGTCTGATCTGATGCATAGGAGAGATAGAGAGAGAGAGAGAGAGAGAGAGAGAGAGAGAGAGAGAGAGAGAGAGAGAGAGAGAGAGAGAGAGAGAGAGAGAGAGAGAGAGAGACACACACACACACACACACACAATAATTCAGCTTTGCAATTTCATTTGAAGTCCTGAATCCTGTTTCTGCTCCTCCGCCCTGAAGCGGTTGCTGTTAATGAACTGTTCATGGTCATACGAGAGAAAGAGGGGGAGTAGAGAAGAGAAGAGAGCAGATAATAAAGTTATGAAGTATTCAGAGCATGCATCACTATGCCTTTACACTTACCAGACTGGATACTTAATAAGAATAGCTTCTGAAAACACTTTTTTTTTTTAGATTTATCGCACATATCGTTCTATGAAATCTCGCGTGTTTACCGAGCGGCTGAATGGATCAACGGGTGAAGCGAGATTTCTGTGGAGAAGAAGCCAAATCCTACAGGAATAAAGGGATCAGCATATGAGACACTTCAGCTGCTCGGGCACGCGCACGCCACCCACACACACACACACACACACACACACACACACACACACAACCGCGCGTCACTGCTAGCCTACTGTACGACAGAGATAATATACAGTAGTAGCGTGTGTGTGTTTGTGCCTATCCACCGAAAGAGGGAAGGGAGGAAAGAAGCACACACACTGCGAGTGTGTCGCGCAGCAACTATAAACTAACGTTTTGCATAAAATTTGAATTTTTGGAAGATAATCATTACCTTTAAATACACTTGTTTCAACCCATGTTTGGGTCAAATGTGGACCAACCCAACCGTTAATAATAAAAAGAAACCTCCAACATGGGTTAAAACAACCCAACATGTGTGAATTATACAATGACTTTCAGGGCAGTCATTATTAGTTTTCCAACCGCTTTAAAGATAATAGCGTACATTTTCTGCACTTCTTAAAGTCTCCCTGTGGTGAAAAGTCCAGGTTTTAATGTTGTTTATGTGTCTATATGGTGTTTTTAATATGCTTTAACACAAACCATGTGTAAATTCTTAAGTCGACAGCATTGCTGAGTATTTTCTGCAGTGAACCAAAGACAGTCTCAAAAACACGGTTTGAAATCGCTGGTGTTTCTGACGTCACAAACTACCTTGTAACCAATCAGATCAACGTGTGATCGTCAACGAGTGGATCTCTGAGTGAGTGAGTGAGTGGAGGCGGGGCTCATTTGCATATTCATAGAACTGCATATACTAAATGAGGCAAGGGTGTGAGTTACATTCAAGATATTATAAGGCATGAAGAAATTTTTCTTAAAGGGAAAACCTTTAAATATGTAATTTTGGTGATCAAAGATGAGTTTTAAGGGATAAAATTGTTGACTACAGGGCGACTTGAATCAAAATGACTGCATTTTTGATGACATATCGCTCATTACTGATGTAAACGTAAAACATACATACAGACGAGCGCAACTTATTTGAAAGTTTTTGTTACTGAAATGTTTGCAAACGCTGTTGAAATGTATACATTTATGCTACTTATATGTTAAAAGACATCATATTGATGTATTTTAACATATTCCCCCTACATCTTATATTCTGCTTTCACATTCACATGCTATCAGAATTATAGTAAAAATTATTCGGAAATTGGACATATGGTGCATTCACACGATGTCGTAATTACTGTAACGAGCTTTAACGAGTTTTCAGAACAAAAGCCTTTTTAATTACAACGTGTAAAGTCATAATTTTGAGAACTAGATGCGTGACATGATAAACGTGTAAGCACAGAGGATCGAGTAAAACACTACACGAATTAGAAGAATAAAAGGAGAATTTTTAAAGAGAAATGTGGGAGGAGCTTAGGTTTGTTGTTTGAACCGTGAGAGGCGTCGACTCTCAACTGAGCTTACGCTACTCATGTCATGTGTGGGGTCAGAGGTCATGTGTGGGGTCAGAGGTCATTCATCGGGTCAGAGGTCACTCGTCATGTGTCGGGTCAGAAGTCACTGGTCATGCGTCGGGTCAGAGGTCAAGTGTGGGTTCATAGGTCATGTATGGGGTCAGAGGTCATTCATCGGGTCAGAGGTCACTCGTCATGTGTGGGGTCAGAGGTCATGCATTGGGTCAGAGGTCACTCGTCATGTGTGGGGTCAGAGGTCATGGGTCAGGCCAGAAGTCACTAGTCATGCATCGGGTCAGAGGTCATGTGTGGGGTCAGAGGTCATGCATCGGGTCAGAGGTCACTCGGCATACGTGGGGTCAGAGGTCATGCGTCAGGTCAAAAGTCACTAGTCATGCATCGGGTCAGAGGTCATGTGTGGGGTCAGAGGTCATGCATCGGGTCAGAGGTCACTCGGCATACGTGGGGTCAGAGGTCATGCGTCAGGTCAGAAGTCACTGGTCATGCATCGGGTCAGAGGTCATGCATGGGGTCAGAGGTCATGCGTGGGGTCAGAGGTCACTCGTCATGCGTGGGGTCAGAGGTCACTCGTCATGCGTGGGGTCAGAGGTCACACTTCTGCCGGGACTAGACTCATGTACGGTCGTTATAGGAAAGCCAGTGATTATAGTTTATACAGTTATAAATATGGATAGTTTTCTTCACTTCAGAAGGTCTTTATTAACCCCCGTATGGATTACGGTTATGATGGATGGATGCACTTTTTTGGGGTTCAAAATCTCGGGCACCATTCCCTCCCATTATTAAGCTTGTAAGAGCCAGGATATTTTTTGATACAACTGTGTTTGGCTGAAAGAATAAAGTCAAATACACCTAGAATGGCTTGAGGGTGAGGAAATTATTGAATAATTTAAATTTTTTTGGTGAACTATCCCGTTAAGGTGTGTTGGACTTGAAGCGGCGCGGTGCAGACCCGACACCGAAGTACCGATTCGAAAGCATACAGAGCTTCATTTATGGTAATTACGACTTGGCGTCAATTCAGCTATACATGTCCTCTCAAGTTGTATTTATTACTGGGAAACACTGAGATAATTTTGATACCCGAGTTGGGCGTGCTGTAAACTTTAAACATGGTGGAGGGGAGAACTATTGCAACTGCTGGTATTTTTTATTAGTTGTTTTTTTTATCATTGTCTTGTTGTTAAAGTTCCCCTGTAGTCAATCATTTTATCCCTTAAAACTCATCTTTGATCACCAAAATTACAAAAAAAAATTCTTCATGCCTTATAATATCTTGAATGTAACTCGACACCCTTGCCTCATTTGGTATACGCGGTTCTATGAAAATGCAAATGAGCCCCGCCTCCACTCACTCACTCAGCTCAGAGATCCACTCGTTGACGATCACACGTTGATCTGATTGGTTACAAGGTCGTTTGTGACGTCAGAAACACCAGCGATTTCAAAGCGTGTTTTTGAGACTGTCTTTGGTTCACTGCAGTTTTAAGCAGAAAATACTCAGCAATGCTGTCGACTTATGAATTTACACATGGTTTGTCTTAAAGTATATTAAAAACACCACATAGACATATAAACAACATTAAAAGCTGGATTTTCACAACAGGGGGACTTTAAGTATTTAGTCTACTACATATATGATTAACCATGTGAAGTATATTGTATGTTTTACATGGTTGTCATCGAATGGGACACTACATTTTATTTTCAAAATTAATAGATTTCAGCTTTAATAAGATTTCCTCAAATAAATAGCCACACTCTAAAATATGCTGGGTCGTTTCAACCCAAATTTGGGTCAAATATGGAAAAACCCAACGGTTAGGTTAAAAATCCGGGATTTTCTCTCTCCACTTTCTGAATCATTCATACACCAGCGGATTTTCCTAATACATGCGTAAGCTGCATTTTCTCTAGTCCTATTGAAGTGCGCTTGAAATCCAGCCCACGCAGATGAGGCGTAGAAACACACCAAATGCTAATCTTATGAAAACGAAAATGAAGGTTTTTAGGAACGACGTAACAAAGATACTTGAGCTCATATTAAAAACCAATGGTCTGTTCTTCCATGAACGCTAATCATTATTAGAGTTTGAACGGAGGTTTAATCCTCATTCAGACAAAAGCCTAGTTTTAATAGGATAGCACACACATAACAGCCTGTTTTTATTCCTGCCATTTGATTAAACCGTGTTACTTTCAACACTGTAATTGTTAGGGTTAATTTTAAAGTCAGATTTTTTAAGGAGCCAGAAAACTTTAATTACAAGCACAACAATTGTGTGCACAACAGATGGAATAAAGCTTTCCCCCAATGGAGACGCAACACCCGCTCGAAAACAAGAGTGAGAAACAGAAATTAAACACCGAGACAACAGATGCCAACCTGTGGGAGAGCGTCTTAAAAAGGTTGTAGGACCAAATCTAAAAGCACAAATTATCACATTTTGATAAACACTTAAAAATAAGACTCACCCTCCTGTGATTTGAGATAGTTCTGGCACACGTAACCCATTTCAGTAACACTTCATAATAAACTTCATTAGTTAACTAACATGAACTAACCATGAGCACTAGATTTGTTACTGTATTTGTTCATCTTTGTTAACCTTAGTTAATAAAAATACAGCTGTTCATATTGTTTGTACTAACACTTTCTCTTCTATATCTATAAAAAAAAGTTTTATGTTTACTGTTTTAGATTAAACTGGGAAGGGTCACAGCATTTATATATTGTTGTCCTATTGTTAGTTTTAACTGCTTCTATTGCTCTCCTCATGTGTAAGTCGCTTCGGATAAAAGCGTTTGCTAAATGATTAAATGTAAATGTTCATGTTAGTTCACAGTGTATTAACTAATGTTAGCAAGATTTTAATAAAGTATTAGTAAATGTTGAAATTAACATCAACAAAGATTAATAAATGCTGTAAAGTGCAGTTCAGTATTAGTTTTTCGGTAACACTTTACAATAAGGTTCATTAGTTAATGTATTAACTAACATGAACTAACAATGAGCAATACATTTGTTAATAATAAGTTAATAAACATCCAGCTGCTCATTGTTTGTTCATGTTAGTTCACAGTGTATTGTGTAAGGGATAATGTACATCCAGCCGGTTATCTCAGAATAAACCCGACAGGGTGATCAGGATCAGGATCAGGTCTCTATCAGCCTGAGGGGGGTTTATTCTGAGATAACACACACACACACACACACTGGAATAGTGTCTGAAAAAGGGTTTAGGACCAAATCTAAAAGCACAAATTATCACATTTTGATAAACACTTAAAAATAAGGTTCACTCTCCTATGATTTGCAATAGTTCTGGCACACGTAACCCATTTATATTATGCATTTGGCAGATGCTTTTATCCGAAGCGACTTTCATTGCATTTCAAGCTACACATTTACATTCTTAACAGTTCTTGCTTTCCCTGGGAATCGAACCCATGACATTGGCATTGCAAGCGTCAACGCTCTCCTGTTTGAGCTCCAGCTTCACCTTCACCATCTGTGTTTGTGTGTTCAGTGCCGTCGAAGCTGAACGGCTCGCTGTGTCTCAGTAAAGAAGGCCTGGGTCTGGGTGGCGTGTCGAACCCGTCGGAGATCTTCTGCTCGGTCCCGGGACGCCTGTCGCTCCTCAGCTCCACGTCCAAGTATAAGGTGACGGTGGGAGAAGTGCAGAGACGCCTGGCGCCGCCCGAGTGCCTGAACGCGTCGCTGCTCGGGGGAGTCCTGCGCAGGTACATGCAGAAAACACACGTCGCGTTTATAAAAGCGCGCGTAGGATCCGCAGTAACAGTGTACGTGCGCCTGAAAGCTGTAATGGTGTAGGAGTGATCGGGGCACACGCTAACGCAGGCTCGTTGTCACACACTTGTTTTAAATGCTTCCACACAGTCCGAAACAGTGTATTTACTATAGTTGCCATATCAACACTATATGGGTCCCTGGAACACAAAACCAGTCACATGGGTCAATTTTTATGAAATTGAGATTAATATATCATATGAAAGCTGAATAAATAAGCTTTTCATTGATGTATGGTTTGTTAGGATAGGACAATTTTTGTCCGAGATACAACTATTGAAAATCTGGAATCTGAGGGTGCAAAAAATCTAAATATTGAGAAAATCGCCTATAAAGTTGTGCAGCATTCACTCACAAAAATAAATGTTTTATATATGTACAATAGGAAATTTACTAAATATCTTCCTGGAACATGATCTTTACTTAATATCCTAATGATTTTTGGCATAAAAAGAAAAATGGATCATTTTGACCCATAGAATGTATTGTTGGCTATTCCCACAGATAAACCCGAGCGACTCATGACTGGTTTTGTGATCCTGGGTCACATGTAGAGAAAAACATGTGCCAAAATTCAGATATCTTTGGAAGATATCACTTTAACCACAGCAAAAATAAAATTCTTGTGTTCATTTTTCATCTCTGTTTTTTTTTTTTTTTTTTTTTAAATGAGACAAAACTGAT
>JAPDVR010000010.1:1459443-1461943 GCA_026230005.1 Gila orcuttii | reverse complement strand
GTGATAGAGACTGATACACACACACACACATATATATGTGTGTGTGTGTGTCTGTGTGTCTATATGTCTCTGTGTGTGTCTATCTGTCTGTGTGTGTGTGTTTGTGTGTGCCTGGTATGTATAAATACTTTTTCACAGACTCCCAGCAGTTTGCACTGCACGGATTTAGTAAAATAACAAAGCTTCAGTTCTATTTATGAGCACATTTTCTCAGTGTATTATTGAAAGCGCGTGTGTGTGTGTGTGTGCGCGTCACGGCCTCTCACCCCTCTCCCGTGTCCTCAGGGAGATCTGCAAGGAGTTCATGGACCTGATGTCTCAGGACAGGTCTCCTCTGGGTGCCGGCCGCCCCACGCCCTGCCTGGACCCCGGGGTGCAGAACAGCCTGACCCACTTCAGTCTGCTGACCCACGGCTTCGGGACGCCGGCCATCTGTGCCGCGCTCAACGCCTTCCAGAGCTACTTACTGGAGGCCCTCAAACTGCTGGAGAAGGATGGGGCCAAGGGCCACGACAAGGAGCTCAAGCACCGCAAGTGAGCGACCGGGCGAGAGACACTGACCGCCTCCTCCCTCTCTGTCAGGAGCGTATGAGTGTATTTATGTGTGCGAATGTGTGCCCTCACCCCGTTTGGACTCGCTGTCTCCTGAGAAACACGATCGGGAATCTCCCATCGGATCCGGTTGAGCGACGGGAGATACGCGGGAAACGGCACGGACTACTCACGGGTCGGGTGTAAAGTTATTAGGTATTGACTAATGAATTTGAAAATGTCATTTTTGTACTTCATGTTGTATGTTTATTATCAATGTTGCTGTTCTTCTTATTGCTGTATTGCAATGTAAATGTAATATATTATTAAACCAACGACTGGATTCAATCTCTTCGATGGGGTTATTAGCGTTATGAAAGACTATTAAAAATATTTGTTTTGAAATAATGGTGCATATGAAATATAAATATTAGTTGAAAAATTAAAGTTGAAGCATTAAAATGATTAATACAGCTGAAAAAAAACCTAGAAATATTAACACAGCAAAGTGACTAAAATAAAAACTAAAAATATAAAACTAAATTCAACAACTGAATTCAACCGCTTGACAGGGTTATTATCATTATTATAAACTGTTAAAATCATTTGTTTGAAATACTGAATATTAAATATAAATATTAGTTGAAAAACGAAAGTTTAGGTTGAAGCATTTAAATTTTTAACTGTAAAATAAAAAATAAAGCCAAAATTAAAAACAAATAAACCTAAAAATAACAATAATAATGGGAAAAGCACATAACCAAATGACTAAAATGAAACCAAAATAAACTAAAATGACTTTCCGGCAGTTTTTTTGCCCGCCATAACCAGACTTGTTGGTGTGCTACAAATCTGCCATGATTAAAGAATTAGCGTGATACAGATTGAGCGTCCGCAGGGGATTCTGGGACGTGGAGCCCGTGAGCTGGAGCCAGTGACATTAACCCTCGCCGTGACTGCAGAATTACCTCAGACATACAGCAGTCCTGAGGACCTCCATACACACTCCTCTCACCCCATCTGTCACTCCAGCGTTCTTCATCTGCTCAGGGGCCGACGTCTCCGTACCTGCCCCCCCGCCGGCTCACACACACACACACACACACCTCCTCTGACACTCAGCAGGTTCTCTCCGCCTGCAGGCGAACATATGCTGCTCGTCCCTTTAGATTCCGGTGTTCAGGAGAGAGGGATTGTTTAATGTTTATTAATCACCTGTCTGTGGAGGAGACACACACACACACACACAGAGACAAGTGCAAAAACACTTGTGTACAAAGCAGTGATGAAACAAGTACACAGACGCACAGAAACACCGTGTGCAAAAACCTACGAAATGATTCCATTCGAATATCAGACCATATTATTAATGTTTTTATTAGATCACAGGTTACATTTGTAGTACAAAAGATGTGGAATAACAGCAGATGCTCATTTGGCGCCGACCGGAAGCTTCTCCATGTCGTGGATCCCGTCTTTGTCGATCAAGCGGACGGTGAAGGAAGGAAGGTTCAGGATGAAGCGCTTGTTGAGCTGATGGAGAAACATGTGATCAACACTGATAATAATCATAAATGTTTCTCGATCATCAAATCATCATATTATAGTGATTTCTGAAGGATCATGTGACACTGAAGACTGGAGTAATGATGCTGAAAATTCAGCTTTGATCACAGGAATAAATTACACTTTACTATATATTCACATAGAAAACAGCTGATTTACATTGGAATAATATTTCACTGTTTTTACTGTAGTTTTGATCAAATAAATGCACTTTCAAAAAAAAATTCTGAGCCTCAATTTTAAATGTTAGTCTATGGAATTTTTGTGGGATAAATTTGGACCATTAACCGTAATTATGAACAATAATAATAGCATCAATAATGAAATTACATGTATGAATATTGTATGACTGTTTCCACAAAAATATGAACTGTTTTTAACACTAATAAAATAATAATCATAA
>JAPDVR010000010.1:1294443-1456943 GCA_026230005.1 Gila orcuttii | reverse complement strand
GCACCCCCGCTGCCACGAGCACCTCCTCGCTCGCCCCTCCTCGCTCGCCCCGATGCCCTGGAGCTCTGCCAGCTCTCATTAAAACTTCTGCTAGTCCTCGATCCTCGCTCTCCAAACTCAAACTACATTCGCTTCCCCGTCTCGCGTCTGAACAGCTCTCGGAGAGGGATTTCAGTTTCTGCATTCCAGGGGGGATTTACAGGTGAAGCTGAAGTGTCATTTTTACAATTATTAAATGCATAGAGACTAGGAACGCACCGATATGAACATTTTGGCCGGTACCGATAACTCTTTATATTTAAAGGCCGATAGCCGATATATTGGCCGATAAATCTAAATTTTTATATAATTTTTGAGAGCCTGATTACAAAAATAAAAGTCTCGCCTTTAAAAGCCACGTCCCAAACACACAATGTTCTCATTACTAAACTGAATAATAAACTGAGCTCTCCTTTACATCTTCCTGCGCTTGAACGGACAAATTCTCACAACATTAAGTAAAAAAAAAAAAAAGCCTCTCTCGTCAACAGTCGGTTGTGTCTTAAAGTGAATGTAAACGGTTGAGAAAGTACACGCATGTGTATCAGTATATTAGATCTGTGCATTCGCTCTTAAAGTGACAGCAGAGTAATAATCCTGCGTCTGCATATTTAAAGTTAATCAAACAAAGGGAAAAAATCGCTTGACTTAAATAAGGAATAATCTGTTTAATTTATACAGATTATGCAGAGCTATTTACATTGGATTACTTAAATTTAAATTTCTGTATCTGAAACCGTTACCTGAAAAACGTACTTGAGAAGCACTTTTCATTTCATTAATATCTTCTACTGTATTTAATTGTGCTATTGCTTGTAATTTGATTATTTGTTCTTGTTTTATTACTGACTGCTGATTTATCTTTAATAATATTTTAACTTTATATTAAAAAAAAAAAGTAGGGAGGGATCAGTGTTGTTATAGTTAACTTAAAAAAAACAAAAACAAAAATTCTGTTACTTTAAATGAAAATGAGAAATGTTGCTTTGGAAACTAGTATTTTTCATATTTTATTTCGTTTAACTTAATGTCCTAAAATAATTAAAACTGAACTAAAAATGTAAATAAAATATATAGACATAAAAAAAGACAAAAACGCACAACAAAATTACTAAAACTTTAACTAAAATAAAAACGAAAAATATAAAAATAAAAACCGATACAAAATAATAATAATATTTTTATAAATGCTAAAAAAAAACTAGCACCGTGAACTGAAACTAAAACCATAAAATAACATTTTCATTACTTGAAATTAAATGAACAAAAACTGAAACAAAATATGAAAAATACTAGTCGAAAAAATCTGCCAAAGCAACATTTTTCATTTTCTTTTAGTTTAACTGAAATAAAAATGTATATTAGACATATTCAAAAAAAACAAAAACAATTCCCAAAACTTAATAAAAAAAACAATTAAAACAAAAACTGGAAATATAAAAATAAGAACTGATATAAAATAATAATAAAAGTTGATCTTTTTTTTTTAAATGCTAAAATTAACCTAAAAAAAATTTACACTCCCACTTTCTTAAGAAAATGTCCACATTTGTTGTTTATGTGATTCTGTTTGGCGCAGCAAAAACGAAACGCTGCACATTTAACTCCAAGGTCTTCGTGTGTGTGTGTACGTCACTCTTCATGTGTGTGCGTCACTCTTCGTGCGTGTACGTCGTCACTCTTCGTGCGTGTACGTCGTCACTCTTCGTGCGTGTACGTCGTCACTCTTCGTGCGTGTACGTCGTCACCCTTCGTGCGTGTACGTCGTCACTCTTCGTGCGTGTACGTCGTCACTCTTCGTGCGTGTACGTCGTCACTCTTCGTGCGTGTACGTCGTCACTCTTCGTGCGTGTACGTCGTCACTCTTCGTGCGTGTACGTCGTCACTCTTCGTGCGTGTACGTCGTCACTCTTCGTGCGTGTACGTCGTCACTCTTCGTGCGTGTACGTCGTCACTCTTCGTGCGTGTACGTCGTCACGCACGTCGTCACTCTTCGTGCGTGTACGTCGTCACTCTTCGTGCGTGTACGTCGTCACTCTTCGTGCGTGTACGTCGTCACTCTTCGTGCGTGTACGTCGTCACCCTTCGTGCGTGTACGTCGTCACTCTTCGTGCGTGTACGTCGTCACTCTTCGTGCGTGTACGTCGTCACTCTTCGTGCGTGTACGTCGTCACTCTTCGTGCGTGTACGTCGTCACTCTTCGTGCGTGTACGTCGTCACTCTTCGTGCGTGTACGTCGTCACGCACGTCGTCACTCTTCGTGCGTGTACGTCGTCACTCTTCGTGCGTGTACGTCGTCACTCTCCGTGCGTGTACGTCGTCACGCACGTCGTCACTCTTCGTGCGTGTACGTCGTCACTCTTCGTGCGTGTACGTCGTCACTCTTCGTGCGTGTACGTCGTCACTCTTCGTGCGTGTACGTCGTCACTCTTCGTGCGTGTACGTCGTCACACACGTCGTCACTCTTCGTGCGTGTACGTCGTCACCCTTCGTGCATGTACGTCGTCACACACGTCGTCACTCTTCGTGCGTGTACGTCGTCACTCTTCGTGCGTGTACGTCGTCACTCTTCGTGCGTGTACGTCGTCACCCTTCGTGCGTGTACGTCGTCACCCTTCGTGCGTGTACGTCGTCACCCTTCGTGCGTGTACGTCGTCACCCTTCGTGCGTGTACGTCGTCACCCTTCGTGCGTGTACGTCGTCACCCTTCGTGCGTGTACCTTCGTGAGTGTACGTCGTCACCCTTTGTGCGTGTACCTTCGTGAGTGTACGTCGTCACCCTTCGTGCGTGTACCTTCGTGCGTGCACGTCGTCACCCTTCGTGCGTGCACGTCGTCACCCTTCGTGCGTGCACGTCGTCACCCTTCGTGCGTGCACGTCGTCACCCTTCGTGCGTGCACGTCGTCACCCTTCGTGCGTCCACGTCGTCACCCTTCGTGCGTCCACGTCGTCACCCTTCGTGCGTGCACGTCGTCACCCTTCGTGCGTGCACGTCGTCACCCTTCGTGCGTGAGTACGTCACCCTTCGTGCGCGGGTACGTCACCCTTCGTGCGCGGGTACGTCACCCTTCGTGCGCGAGTACGTCACCCTTCGTGCGTGAGTACGTCACCCTTCGTGCGTGAGTACGTCACCCTTCGTGCGTGAGTACGTCACCCTTCGTGCGTGAGTACGTCACCCTTCGTGCGTGAGTACGTCACCCTTCGTGCGTGCACGTCACTCTTCGTGCGTGCACGTCACTCTTCGTGCGTGCACGTCACTCTTCGTGCGTGCACGTCACTCTTCGTGCGTGCACGTCACTCTTCGTGCGTGCACGTCACTCTTCGTGCGTGCACGTCACTCTTCGTGCGTGCACGTCACTCTTCGTGCGTGCACGTCACTCTTCGTGCGTGCACGTCACTCTTCGTGCGTGCACGTCACTCTTCGTGCGTGCACGTCACTCTTCGTGCGTGCACGTCACTCTTCGTGCGTGCACGTCACTCTTCGTGCGTGCACGTCACTCTTCGTGCGTGCACGTCACTCTTCGTGCGTGCACGTCACTCTTCGTGTCTGTACGTCACTCTTCGTGTCTGTACGTCACTCTTCGTGTGTGTACGTCACTCTTCGTGTGTGTACGTCACTCTTCGTGTGTGTACATCACTCTTTATTGGCATATATGGTTTTGGAACCTGTATTTCCAAGTGTAAAAGCATATGTACATCATGGCGTCCAGTGTGAGACTACAGCAGCTCCACCTGAGCTCACCTGAGACGCTTTAATCTGATCTGGGCCGCCCGTGCTCTCGGCGGGCTGGTTGCGTAAGTAAACACCCCCTAGAGAAGCTCACCTATGCAAGATGCCTCACTCCCAGCAGGGAGTGTTTAGAGGAGCTCGTTGAAAGACAAGCTTTGAGTTTGTCGGATATTCCCGAGTGTCATCCACCCCGTGCAGAAACACCTGTCACGTGAGCTGCGCTTAAAACACCACTAAAGTCCCGGTTAAACAATCTAAG
Organism: Gila orcuttii; assembly: GCA_026230005.1. Lineage (NCBI taxonomy): Eukaryota > Metazoa > Chordata > Actinopteri > Cypriniformes > Leuciscidae > Gila > Gila orcuttii. The sequence continues at coordinate 1,452,915 of JAPDVR010000010.1, read as the reverse complement.
GGACAAAAGCTTAGTAAAGAGACTGATAACAGTATACAACTCAGCTTGTCTTCGCCCCAGGACATGTTCTCCTCTCTGCATCTCTGCCCAATCTGCCGTATTAATTGTTCATCTGTAGCGGAATATGGGATTGCCTCGCAATATGGCACCAGTAATTATTTGTGCCAGTGTGTCGGGCGGACAATCATGCTTCATGTGTGCCAATGATAGCAAACTGTTGCTGGACTATTCTGAATGAGAGCTTGAGGGGATGTTGGATGGTAAAATAAAGCTCAACACAGAGAACGTGTTTGGCTGTAAAGTGCCGGTTCAGAAGTGAACAGAGTTTATCCGAGCATCTGCCGTCTCTTTTCGAGGAGCCACTCCAGGGAAGCCCCAAAGGCCCAGTTGTTTTTTTAGAAACCTGGTTCTTGACATCGCTCTCATTTAAACGTCCCGAAGGGTTTAACCACCGGTTAAATAATACGCAAGGTTGTATTACTAGCCATAAAGCTTATTTTAACTCTCTGGTGCTCTTCATGTGTTGGTTAAAAATGACAGAATTTTTTTATTTTTTATTTCAATGAAATTGAAGTACTATATTTTAGATCGATAATTTTTAATTTTTTTTTATTAAGGGATTTTATGGTACTAAATTATATTTATGCTGTATTTATAATCCATTTATTCACTTTTTGAGCATAGACCTGAAAATTCAATTTACAACTTAAACGGTCATAAATCTTGAATGCTTAAGTAAAGTTTGGTCTCTTTTTAAAGACGACACTTGGCAGATTGTTGCTGAAGTGAAAAAAGTTTTAAAAAGTAACAGAATTTGACGTTTATTGTTATGAAAAACGTTACTATTTGAAAATTTTATATGAAATATATATTTTTAAAAACATGCGTTACTCTAAAACTGTGAGAAAATCAAAGCCATAATTCTAAACAAGTTGTGTTTAAAATTTGAGCCTGATATCTCAAAAAATGAGCTTTCAGTTAAAGTGTGTGTGTGTGTGTGTGTGTGTGTGTGTGTGTGTGTGGCTGCAGTACCAAACGCTTCCACTAGAAGAAATTCATCTCACATTCATTTCCAATGTGCTCATTTTCTGACCGCGAGGAACACAAGTGTGACTATTTTTTTCAGGATCATTTAACCCAGGGATCACCAACCCTGCTCCTGGAGAGCTACTGTCCTGCAGACTTCAGTTCCAACCCTGTTCCAACACACATGCATGTAATTATCAAGTAACCCTGAACAGTTTGATTAGCTGGTCCAAGTGTGTTTGATTAGGGTTGGAGCTAAAATCTGCAGGACAGTAGCTCTCCAGGAGCAGGGTTGGTGACCCCTGATTTAACCTGTTCCAATCATGTCCATGTTTTTTTTTGTGTGTGTGTGTTCACACAGCAAGTGCCAAAACCTTTACAAAGTTTCGTACCATTCCGATGAAGAAAAAAAGAAATAAAAAAACAAACGTAAAATTTTCCGGTCAAAATTGGCCGAAAAGCACCAGAGGAGAAACCTTGAATATTAATACAGCGAGTCGTTCTGTGAGCGTTTCGGTACAGACGAGCAGATTTATGAACTTGTAGCACTTCTTCACCCCAGAGACGCCCCTCGCCCTCGCCCCCCCCCCCCCCCCCGGACTCGCTCTAATTGTTTTTGTAATCATTTTCTCCACTCTGCTATTGTGACAGGAGGCACTTACACTCTTCCTAACAAATTAACACACACACTAGCAGACAAAAGAGGCAGGATGGCGACAAGCCCGTTTTTACACAGATGGGTGCACTCTACACACACACACACTACACACACACATTGGGGGAATGTATCATTTAAGCAGGATCACATTACAAAGGAGGCGCAGGTGTCGACGACCTCTGTGACCTTGATGTCACACACACACACACACTCAAAACATATTGGCATCTGTTTCTTAGCACATTTTACACCGGTTGCTAAAAGTTTGAAGTCTGTAAGATTTTAGTCTCTTCTGCTCACCAAGACTGCATTTATTTGATCATAAATACAGTAAAAATTGTGAAATATTATTGCAATGTAAATCAGCTGTTTTCTATGTGAATATGTAGTAAAGTGTAATTTATTTCTGTGATCAAAGCTGAATTTTCAGCATCATTACTCCAGTCTTCAGTGTCACATGATCCTTCAGAAATCACTATAATATGATGATTTGATGCTTAATATTTATCATGCTCAGTCATTAATAATGATTCTTATATACAAACATAAGTTTTTCAGGATTCTTTGATGAATAGAAAGTTCAAAAGAAAAGTTCAATTTAATGCATCCTTGCTAAATAAAATAATTTATTTCAAATATATTTAAATTTTAATAATTAAATAACTTAAATAAATAAATGTTTCTTGAGCATTAATTCATCATCTTATGATGATTTCTGAAGGATCATGTGACACTGGAGTAATAATACTGAAAATTCAGCTTTTAATATAGTACTTTTTTTAAAGAATACTTTTATTCAGCAAGGATGCATTAAATTGATAAAAATTGACAGTAAAGACATTGATATTTTATAATGTTACAAAAGATACTATTTCAAATAAATGCAGTTCTTTTAAACTTCCTATAAAACAATCCTAAAAAAAACGTACCATGTTTCCACAAAAATATAAAGCAGTTTTCAACATTATACAGTAAGAATAACTGTTTCTTGAGCAGCAAATCATCATATTAGAATGATTTCTGAAGAATCACGTGACCAAAAAAAAAAAAGCTTTGCCATGACAGGAATCATAACTTTTTAAAATATATTATTATACAATATAACTTCTTAATGTCTAAATGATCTAATAAATGCAGTGTGTGGCTCTAGCGCCGCCAAAGGAAATTGCAAATATAATAATTGTTTTCAAACAGGTTTCTTTGCATGTATTTCTACATTGCACACATCAGCTTTAAAAACTCCACTTTTGTAATGTTTGTTTATTTTACAAGCAACTCGAGGTTTGATCCATTCAAGGTGCATCCCAGTTTGGGAATCACTGGTCTACATTATGTGTGATACATCTATTGATAAATGAATATTAAATATTAAAGCGCAGACAGGCTTGCGTACGCACCCGACTCCGCAGATAGTCCGCCAGGTTTTTCCTCGTGAAGTTTGCAGCCGCTGCCGGGCTGAGCTCATATCCTGACGGAAGAGAAGCAGACATTCATACGTACATAATATGCATGATAAAAGAGAAAATATGCATAAGAAATCTTCTGAAATAAAGTGCGAACATCTCAAATGCGAGACTGAAATTAACTTTATTTTTACAAGAAATTCATGTCAATAATGTTGTTTTTGACATGAATTTCTGGTAGAAATAAAGTTAATTTCAGTCTTTAGTCTGATGCTCTATACAAGTACAAGATAAAAATGAGACAAATTAATGTTTACCATTTCTCATTTTATAGAGCTGGACATTTTTCTGGATGTATTCTGCGAACTGTACGGTGTCTCCGGCTTCTCCCACACACAGGAGCAGGATCTTCTCACTCAGCTTGAACATCTTGTCATAATCTGGTGATCAGACATAACAGCGCATCTAAACATCACGTCTGACACAGTTTACCCCATCTCAAGAATCTGTGCAAGATTTATTCAACTTTTTCAAGGCATTTGTGGTTTTGGACATTTACAGTCTCCTGTATTGACATTATCATAATCCTGTTGCTATAAAATAAAAATAGCCTAGTTTACAATAAAGAAAGTTATTTGCTACTTGCAATGGTTTGTTAGAAGCTGGTGATATTAGAGGCAGGGAAACTGCGGTTCTTCAGGGCATTTTATTCTACAATAAGATCTGTTTTTCCAAAAGAATAGACTGTACAATTTCACTGTATATAGGCCTATATCTGCCAAAAAGTCAAAATTCTCATAAGATGTATGATGTATGCATGTAAGATTTCTTATTTTTTTTTATCAAGTAAGATTTTTATAGACAAAAAAACAGTAACACTAATTTTACTGTTTCTGGTTTATATCTAAACCTTTTGGGGTTCAGAGAATAAAAGTGTCAGAATTGTAAGATAAAAAATTGAGATTCCTTTTTTTATTCTATGGCAGACACATGCAGACACAGACACACACACACACACACACACACACACACACACTCTCTCATTCACATTTACTCACTCGTATATATACAATAAAACACACACACACACCCTCTCATTCACTCACTCGTATATATACAAACACACACATACATATTATAATATAAATAATGGCGCTCTTACTTTCACTTTCACATGTGAATCGCAAACTCATCCTCCATTGACACTCGAGCACAATCACACAACAATAACTGACGTGTTGCTCCCGTTAAAGGTTATTAGTGTAGTCTAACCCGAGTTTAATAAGCTCAGAATCCTGTATCTAAATATATTAATATGTAAATCAGTTCATCGCACAAACTGAGTTAGCACAGAGAAGCTAGCACGGCTAAATCTTATTAGCAGTCGCCACACATTCAGAAGCGGTGAAAACATTCAGATGAAATTAAAACAGAAATGAATTAACAGTGAAATGATGTGAATTATTGTGGTCTACAACACTTTTACTGGTTATAACAACGTGTTCTCTTGCTGTCTGGCCGGTTAGTGTGCTGCTAACATGCTAATCCACATCAAACTTACCGTGTTTCATTTGGATTATACTGCTGGCGGCTATATTATCTGCAGCAACCAGAACAAAGTCCGGCCCTTGAATCCCGATCAAGTATTCCATATTGCAGACTGAGTTTATTCAACAGTCTGGTCAGTAAGTGGACTGGCAGAGCAGCTCTATCAGATATTACACAGCAAAAGCTGAAAGTGTTCCACAGCGGCGCACAGTTCAGACGTCATCAGAGCGTTCGCGCTCTCCTGTCACGTGACGTCAAGCTGCTCTGTCTACATATGACCTGTTTCTTTTACTGTCTATGGTTTCAACTTAATGGACTCTGGAGTATTGTGATAATTGTTGTTAATGTTTTTTGTTCTTTTCTTTTCTTCAAGCATTTAATAAAAAATAAAAAAAAAATAGAGCAGGATGAAAAAACAAACTTATGACCTTATGACATTATAGACGTATACATTTAGTAGTTTGTTTATGTATGTGTAATCCAAAATGCATGGAAATTTTATTTGCAATTCAAATGCATAAATATTTAAGTCCTCCTTATGTCAATGATTGTATCCCTTAAAACTCATCTTTAATCACCAAAATTACATATTAAACGTTTTCCCCTTAAAAAATGTTTTTTCATATCTTAAATGTAATCTATGCCCTTGCCCCATTTAGTATATGCGGTTCTATGAATATGCAAATTATCCCCGCCTCCACTCACTCACAGCAGCTCAGAGATCCACTCGTTGACGATCACACGTTGATCTGGTGTTTCCCAAAAGCATCGTTAGCCAACTATAGTCGCAAGTTCTGTCATTATCAGTTCAACGAGTCGGTGTTTCCCGAAACGAACATTGGCAAACAGCATCGCAGAGTTGTGTGTGTGAGTGACAGATCTCGACCTGCGGTTAGAAGAAGAGTTTCATGTTTGCATGACATGTGGACTCAATAAATCCTGATCTTGAGCAAAATAAGCAAGATGACATTCAGTGCAATCTGTGTCTTTTATTTAGAATACATACAGATGTCATTTACGTCTTTTAGTTTGTCAAGAGATTTAAAGCGTCGTTTTTGAAGAGTGCGCATGTGCGAACGAGCTCTAGTGCGTAAGAACGAGACTATAAATACAGCAAAATAACTGACAAAATGAAAAATAGTCCTCAGATGCCATGTCCGTAATTTATAGCAAAACATATAGCATTAATTAGATCTCAGATTAATTAAAAGAAGTTATTACTCAAACACCTGCGTGACATCATTAACCAACGTGGTTGAACGACCAATTTGCGACAGTATGGTTTCGGGAAACAGTCGTGACTATAGTTGATTTCTCCAACGATGCATCGCACTATAGTAGTGAAGCAGCGAGTTACGGCGTTGTACGGGAAACGTTGATCTGATTGGTTACAAGGTCGTTTGTGACGTCAGAAACACCAGCGATTTCAAAGCGTGTTTTTGAGACTGTCTTTGGTTCACTGCAGTTTTAAGGAGAAAATACTCAGCAATGCTGTCGACTTATGAATTTACACATGGTTTGTCTTAAAGCATATTAAAAACACCACATATAAACAAGCTTGATTATCACCACAGGGGGACTTTAAAATAGTTGCATACTTTCATGTTTAACATTTAATTTTTTGTACTGATAAAGTATGTTCACAAACTGCTTAATTCATAAAATTAAACCTTCATCCATAAATCGGCGGAACCCTTATATACAAGTTACTGTAGCGTTTGTCTTTTTCGAGATGGAAAACAGTGCATCCATCCATGTGATGAAAGTATTTCTCTCTTTAGTTGTCACATGGTTCAGCCTGACTGCTTCGTTAGGACTCATCATTTGCATTCAGATTAATTATCTAATTACCGACAAATGTCCGGCGGCCACCCCGCGCTCCGGCTCGTCAGCTCATGCGCCTGTAATTATTTTAATCATTTACTTTCATCTGGAGTGTTCCTGCCATACTTCTGTGTTTAGAGGCCATTCTTAATTACCCTGCCAAGACACTCTTCCCCTCTTTTCATGTGAGGAAAAGGGGCAGAGAGAGAAAGAGAGAGAGAAAAAGAGAGAGAGAACCCGATGGGGACAAAATCCAGGAATCTTGACAGCATCATAAAAGCTCGGAGCTCTGCTGGTTGTTCACTCTGTTTTCCCTCTTCAACTTCTCTCTCTGTCTCTGACTCCCCCACCCTTCTGCCAACCCACATCTTTCTCCAGTTCTCTCTCTCTCTCTCTCGCCCTCCCTCACTTCCTCCAGTTCCCCTTTATCGCAAGCACACACAGGAATCGCCTCCGGGGCCCGGCGCTCTGACTGCTAATACACTCTCACACACTGTGACATACATCATGCACACGTTCCCCGCATCTATTATCTGTTCTGTAAATCTGTACACCTCTCTCCCTCTCTTTATTTTAGGCACCACCAGCCTGGTTCTCGTCTGCATCTGGTTGGTGTCTGGTTGTTGTTGGCTCAACTCCTTCCATCGCTGCTTTCCCTCTCATATACAAGCTATAATTGAGGCCTCTGGCTGTTTGAAGGATTATTCCGAGTTTGGAATAGCTGGCATTTCATTTTCATGTAGTTCGAACTCATTAGCAAGTATCGAAATTTTTTGTTTCCTATCATTTGAGATGTTCGCACTGAGAAAAAAAAGGGCAGAATTTCTGCTGCGTCCAGATAAAATGAAGGGTTTATTCTCGCTCTATTGTCCTGATTTTGAGATCAGTTCTTCAGCCAGAGACGGGCTCCAGAGGGACTCGTCTGAGTTCGGGGATTATGGACTCGTAGCCCAAGGGTAGTTTGTTAAGAGCAGGGCGTGTTTTGAACTCAGATTAAGAATATATGTGGTGCATGAGGGGGGCAGACAGAGCAAATTAATAGTATTCATGGTTTTTGTGTGAGGCCCACTTCAATCAGTGGAAGTAAAAGTTGAAAATGCTGACTGTGTGGTTGGCGATCACACATATATTCCTATAAAACAAACTACCTAATTTTAGTTTACTACTTATTTTTAGCTACTATGAAGAAACCACAACTGGTATCTTTTTCAATTTCACAATCATTTATTTACAGTATTTAACTGTTAATTACACTGTAATTTTATAATTTACCGTTTTTTACCATTAAAAGTATACAGACATTTTTTACAGTTTACTTTTCCACCTGCTATAACAAGTAACTATTCTTTGTTTGCAAATTATGCCATTGAACACTTTAGAGATCTACTGATTTGGATATCAATAGACTTCTTTATATTTTCATTTTCTGATTGTTACTAGTAGGATTTATTAGCCATTCTGGCTCACATGGCAAGTAAAAAAAGTTACTGTAACTGCAGTAAACTGAAATACCTGATATTTGTAACTATCCCAAAGATACTAGTAACCTATGTATATTTCAGTTTACTGAAGTCACAATTGCTTTTTTTACTTGTCATATTAGTCAGAATTTTAATGTTCAAATAAAAATCTTAAAGTCCCCCTGTGGTGAGAATCAAGATTTGAATGTTGTTTGAATGTCTATGTGGTGTTTTTAATATGCTTTAAGTCAAACCATGTGTAAATTCATAAGTCGACAGCATTGCTGAGTATTTTCTCCTTAAAACTGCAGTGAACCAAAGACAGTCTCAAAAACACGGTTTGAAATCGCTGGTGTTTCTGACGTCACAAACTACCTTGTAACCAATCAGATTAACGTGTGATCGTCAACAAGTGGATCTCTGAGGTGCTGTGAGTGAGTGGAGGCGGGGCTCATTTGCATATTCACAGAACCACCTATACTAAATGAGACAAGAGAGTGAGTTACATTCAAAGCTATTTTAAGGCACAAATGTTTAAATATGTCATTTTGGTGATAGGGATAAAATGATTGACTACAAGGGGACTTTAAGTAAATATGGAGTTGAGAAAGTTTTGTTTACTTCTCATGTATTAGCTACTTTAATGTTCAATTAAAAATATGAATAGATTGGTCCTATATTGGAATAGGCTACACACTAGTATCTATAATTTAACTAGTCAAACTGGAATACCAGCAACAATTGAAAAACAGATGAAAGTGAACCGAGCATATAGAGGTCAATATAGCAAACATTTGCAATTGAATAGTTACTTGTCACTATTGTGACAGCAAAAGAATCGGTAATGAAGTGAAACTGCGATAGATAACAGTTTAAGGGAAAAAAATGTTAAAACGACTTGCCACACACTGTAATATATTCATGTCGTCACGCTTTATCTAGTGAAAGCTTTGATTCTGACCAAAAATGAGGGAAATATGGTCAGACGCGATGCGAGAGTGTTCAACGTTGCGATTTCCACATTTGCATTCTTGAAGAAAAACGCAAAGCCGGTGTCACCGTCGTCGCTTTCTCGGTTTAATCTGCAATTTCACGGAGCTGAGAGCGAGCCGGGTTGAATTCATTGTTCGGTCCTGTCGTCGTTTAGCGGCGCTTTTCTTTTGTTAAGTGGCAGAGGGTTTTCACAAGGACCTGGTCACGAGAGGGACTACTTCATCTGAAGGGGTGAAAAAGAGCAAGCTAAATGGAAGTGACAGCCTCTGAGAAAATTCCTACCGGCAGCTGTGAGGATTTGACATTGCGCGCTCCCCCACCTCATCGGCCCGTGACCCCCGTGCCAGGCACACGCACCTGCCGCTCTGAGGCGCACTCTCCCCGGCGGAGAGATTAACGCGGGGCGTGGTGTGGTCGGGCCTGCCTCAATGGAGGCCTGTGAAAACCCCCTTATGCGTGAAAGAGACCCCATTCAGACGCCTTTGTTCAACACATTTTTATGGGACAACATTGGCCTTTATGAGGTGTCGAGATTTACATGGGACTCCATAGAGGGGTATAATCCTTTCAAGCAGCAAACGAATAAAAGTTTAAACCCTCTGTTTTCATATTTATTAGCTGGTTAATGCAGACGAGGCAGCTGATCCCACTCAAACCAACAGGCTTCAGATATGGGCTCTATAGCCTACTATTAAACAACCAAAATATATCCATTCATCTATCTATCTATCTATCTATCTATCTATCTATCTATCTATCTATCTATCTATCTATCTATGTACCCCAAGGCTGTCAACATCCCTGACTCTGCGACCCCCTTCTCTGTCCGAGCGGATTCTTTCCACGCCAGTTGAGTGCTATAGGCTACTTCACTGTCACACTACATCACAAAGAGGGAAGGATGAGGGGAGAGGTAAGAAAAAGAGTTTAAAATCTTTGAGGGCACACATGAGAAGGGCCATGGTTACCAACATCGATGCCTATTCACATGACTGTGACTGATATTGCCCCCTGGTGTTGAGGAATGATTAATGCATCCATATGGCTTTTACCTAGCCTACCTTATAGTTTCCTTGGGAATTGTATTGTTGGAAATAATTTTATTCTGGAATTGTGCTGCAAAAACAACTTTAAAAACCTTCAACTGTTCACGTTTCAACAATCGGCCTACATTTATGAAATAAGTAACAATTACACAAATACGAATATAATTGTATGGCTAAGTAAGCCCAGTAGAAGTTAGAATGAGTAGCCTACAAATAATAATTAGATGATAGATAGATAGGTATATGTAGATAGAGACATAGATAGAGATATAGACAGATAGACAGACCCTTTAAAACAGCTGTGAACATACAGCATTTATCTTATTTAATATTCTAAATATACGTTGGAAATATTTCAATTCAGCTCACGAGAGAGCGGTGATGCCTATATTAGGCTATAGTTTTGTGTTTGGTTCCACAACGGTTATAGTTTCTAACTAAAGCAAGTAAGTCGGTCATATTTCCCTTTATTTTGGTGAACCCGGCGCTCGGCACCAGAGAAACACGCGTTTCATCCCGAAACTCGCTTCATCTCGTCGGGTGGAGAAGATCTGCTCACCGATGCGTTATTCGCGCCCAGCGGGGCCCTTCTCACTCAGCAGTCTGTCCCACTGCCTACATTATACAGTGTGGCTTTAATTACATATATTATTATTTTTTGTGACGTTTTTCTGGGTGAAGACACACCGAGTCTTCATCAAAAAACACTGCTGAACTTGCAGGATCAACCCACCCATTTCCCCCCGGGCTTGTCCTTAATAAAAGCATGATAGCTTATTTTAGTAATTTAATACACCACAACGATAAGTGACGTAGACTACAGTTTCTTCTAACACAGATAAGTTTTATGTTATCAAGACTTTTATTGAATCTGTCGTCATTAAGGTAAGGGTCTTAAACCCACAAATGAAATTCAAAGCAAGAACGATGTGTCTTTAAGTGATACTTTTAAAATAGGCCTACAGCTTTATATTTCAACAGAGCTTTCAATTAATCACTAAACTTACAAATCACTAAATCTTCAAGTTAAGTGTGGTCAGACGCTACCATTCACCTGAAGAGGTTAATATGGCAATATCCCTCTCAAAAGTTATTATAGGCTATCTGACAGTTCATCGATAAACATGAGTAGGCTACACTGCCATTCACTTTATAAGTATTATTATTCACTTAAGGCCTATATTTAAAGAGCACAAAACAGTTAGCTTAGTTTAAAATGTTTTTTAATAGTTGACAGTTGATGGGCGCCAAAAATTGCGTTGCGCGCGAAAAACCTCAACAGACTCAACTGACGGAAAGTTACGGACTGATATTCGTTTAAAAATCCACCGCTGTTAATGAACGATTAAAAACACTATTCTAAACTGGTGCTATATTCCTCCACTTCGAGCTGTTAGCCTATTTGTTAAACGAGAAATATTATCCCTTGTAAAACACTCGCTTTTTGTATCCTCGCAGAACACTCCGAGACAAAAACGCTTCCAAAGACGTGTAATTCTCTTAGCTCGCACTTTTGATAGTGTGTGACTGAGCCAAAGCCGACAAACCAAATCATTAAACATGTTAATTCTTCTGCTACATTCTCACAGGAGTGTGATAAGCGTGGAAGGTTAGTCGCGTCAACTCCCCGCTTCGGGTGAGAAACCCCGGATTATCCCTCATGTCGCCGCGGGCTTTTGGCTGCCGAGTCGGGCTGGACCTGCAGGCCGAGCCGCTGTTCACCGGCCCGATCGGACCAGGTGTCCAAATCCCTCAGGAACACGAACCAGTAACTCTCACCCTGAAGCTGCTTTTACTGTGGATTATAGGACAAACACTGGTATCTCCACACACACACACACACACACACACACACACACACACACACACGCACACACAGAGAGAAAGAGAAAGGCCAGACGCTTATAGCCCCGGGCCACGAGATTAGAGCCCTGATCAGGACACTTTGACTTAAAACTCTCACCCAACACTATTTCTGTGTGATAAGGAGGAACAATTGAACACTGTATGGTTCTTAAAGAAAGCACTGTCATTAAAGGTCAAGCAGAGGGTCTTGAACAAATAATGTTGAAACAATACCAAGTCTTAGAGCACAAAATATTGTTGACGTCACCACTAAATTTGTCTTAATTTGATATGGCGTAACCCTCCGGTACTGGTTTTATTTCAATGAAATTATTGTACTGGCCTTTCATTTAATATTTTGTATTTTTACGGGATTTTATGGTAACCTTAATTATATGCAGTAGCCTAGTTATAATTCATTTATTCACTTTTTGAGCATAGATTGAATTAAATTTAATTTTCAACTTAAACGGTCATCAATCTTGAATGCTTTGAAGCAACAGACTGAAGTTTGGTCTCTTTTTAAAGACGACACTTGGCAGATTATTGCTGAAGTAGAAAAAAATGTGTTTTGTGCGCAGTACCAACCGCTTCCACTAGATGAAATCATCTCTGATTCATTTCCAATCATGTCCATGATTTTTTTTTGTTCACACTGAAAGTGTCAAAACTTATACAAAGTTTCATACCATTCCGAAGAAGTATAAATATTCTAAAAAAAGAAATACAACGTAAAATTTTACCTTAAGCTTGTGCTGTTTTTACCCTAAGTTTCAACCTGATCTGACTCTTAAAGCTATTTTAACTGGTGTAAACCAATACAGACATTGATTTAGTCACAATGTAAATTTTAATACAAATAAAATAAAATCTTTTCCACATGATGTGCTTTTTTATGGTGATTTAACACACACACACAACTGTGCATTTCACAAAATAACACAATGTGTATTAATTGTTAAATATAATTTATTTGATAACACACATACATACACATAGGCTATATATCATCAGTAAGCATGTGCACACAGCTAAAGGTGACGTTCTGGAGGACTTTTAACCACATTTATGATAGTGATGATAACAATGTGGAACATTAGGGCGCAATAGTTCAGAGACCCAGGGGGTAAATTGATTAAAAAAGAATGATAACTTTCCACATGATGATATCATCAGTTGGTCTCATGATGTGTGTGTTATTGTGCGGCAGTGGCGCTCATGCGCAGGAGCTCTTTTCTGTGTGTGAGGATGATGTCGAAGCTGGACTGGAGCCGGTTCTGCTGCTCCTGGACCCGGTTCTGTAAGGTTCTGAGCCAGCGGATGAGCGCCAGGCGCCGGTACATGATCAGCTGGACCTGATGCTTCTCCATCTCCTGTGCTTTAAACCTCTCTCGCTCCTGAAGAGTCCAAACCGCCTCCATGAGATCCGGAATCTCGGGACACGGATCGGAGTCGGAGTCCAACGACCCTTTTTCAACCAGATCAATGCTTTCCCTGCGCTCCGTCTTGCTCTGGTTTTTCCCGGCGTCCGCATTTTCTGGTGCCGGACGTTCCCGGCAAATTTGGTCCCATATTGAATTGGGTCCGCCGATATCCGCGCTCTCCACGCTGAGTCGGGAAGAGCTTTCAGACTTGTAGCTGAACTCAAACTCTTCATCACTCTCAGCCCACCACTCCTCCTCTTCATCTTCATCCTCTACTTTCTCACTCTCTCCCTGCTCCTTCTCCTCATCCGTCTCTCTCCTGATCTCTTCATCAATCTTGTGTTCCTCGGCTCCATCGGGAGGAACTCTGCCGCCCGTATCGTCTCCGCTCTCGATCTCGGGAAGAGGCTCTAACGGACTCCAGCACGGGAGACGGGACAGCGGCGAGAGAGGACCGGATCCGTAAAACGCCGGATCACGACCCAAGGCTCTCGGACGCACCTGATTGCGATTCTCATCTCCCGTTATCGGATCATCATCCTGACCCAAGAAGTTAAAGTTCCCATCTTTCTCGCATCTCTTCTGACTGTTGCTCAAAGCCGCCGGGCCGCCCAGCGCTTGCCCTCTGAACACGGGGTTCACGTCCCGATCCTGCTGGAGCATTCTCAGCTTGGCTTGAGATTCACTTGCCCTTAGAAAAGAGGAGAGAGAGAAAAAGAGAGTGATTTGACAAAAGACTCCGACCGCAAAGTGATGCATTAATATATTTCGGCAGTGAATATACTTTCAGACAAAACAGAAAAGTGCTAAAAGGCCATGAACACACTGTAAATAATATCTGTGGCTAAAATCCCTAATGCATAAAATATTCAGTGGTGCAATTCCAAGGCCTGTTTCCCATTTCGGTGACATGAAATATTCAGATGTCCTCTCACAGATATAGTCCGCGTAATAACTCCTGTCAATCACTGAGCGCGTGCATGTGGTGCTGCTGAAGAACAGCAACCAGCGATTCAGGGTCGCGCGCCTCAGGCGCAAATAATACAATTATTGAGGACATAAAAGCTGCAATAGTCCAATTCCGCCCCAAGAAACGGACTGAAAATTAGTGCTAACCTGAATTTCGGTATATTTAATAAGCCAGCTGTAATTTACTTGACGACGCACGCCATTCGAGTGGATTTGAAGCGTCGCGTTAAAATAAACGCATAAGATGCATGAAGGAAATTAATGGATATTAAATCAGCAAAGCTGGACTTGCTGCATATAACGAGCAAAAACGCGATCAAGTCAAATGTCATCGCAGATTTAGATAATCAGCTAAACACAGCCAAGAAAAACTATCGATGAGCAGAATTTATATTTAAAGGTTTGATTACGTAAGAGCGCGAGTCTCACCCCATCATACACCGCGCGCGTCCACTGAGAGAATAAACCTCGCTGATATTATATTATATTTAGCTGTTACATAAATCCCTGATTGGCAACAACATCTGAATATCAGTTATTATAAGGCATTGTCTTACGGTTTGTTGTCCGTGTTTCGTCCGCGAATAAGATACAGTGTCCTCCCTGTTTCCCCTCCTCTCCTGCGATGCTGATCTCTCTCTCTCTCTCTCTCTCTCTCTCTCTCTCTCTCTCTCTCTCTCTCATGCACTGCAGCGGAACACTGGACTGTGACTCACTTCCTAAACTGGGAAGGAACCGCATAACTGGAAACCACTGAAATTAGTGGAAAATAGTGTGGGAAATCTTTCTCTAGCAAAGCTTGTTCATTACATGAGTGATACACTATTATTATTGTTTTAATTATTAGTATTAAAAAATATTATCTATCTATCCACACACACACTATATAGGGCCTAAACTGACTTTTTTTTAAATTCCCAGCAATGAAAGTTTTTTTTTGTTGTTGTAAAAACAGGCAGTAATGAGAGCATATATATATACACACACTTACAATATAACAAGGATACAAATTAAATAAACAGTGGTCTGAGTGTAGTTTATGGACAGAAATTCTGTATTATGCTGCTGTCACTTTAAGAGTGAATGCGCAGATCTAATGTACTAATACACATGCATTAACTTTCTCAACTGTTTACATTCACTATACTCACTTTTTTTTTTTTTTTTACATAATTGTGTGTGAATTTGTCCGCTCAAGTGCAAGTAAGCAATAAGGAACTCGAAGCTGTGCTGTATCGTGAATAAGTGACTTATTCACGATATAGCACAGCCTCGAGTACCTTATTGCTTTTATAAAACGGTTACCACACAATCCAATATAAAAGCCGAAAATATGTATCTATGCACTTTTCATGAAGTAATCACTAAAAGCTTTCCTTCCGCTGGAAAAAATAGTCCCTGATTGTAAACAGCAACAGAAGTTACATACATTATTTCGCCAATAGATGGAGACACACACTGTCTTAATGAGTCAGTCAGTAGAGAAGACTTTTAACTTACATTGAAATGACTCAAACTTGTGATCGCGGAGAAGCAAGGAAACTGATAAATGACTAGGACTTGGAAACCCCTTAACTGTTAAAAGTACAAGATATTGCAGCGGACATTAAGAAGTAAAATGCCATCTCGACCAGGGGCGGTTTCTTCATTAGGGGGATTGGGCGACGCACCACCAAAGTGTGAAAGGGACTTTTTCAATCACATTCACAATCTCATTCACCACAGAGTTACGCTAGCCGTCACTGTGCCTCTGGATATAGTCCAATCAGCGTCATGTCACGTTCTGTGGAGTACCGCCTCTATTTGGGCGACTTCACTCTGGCTGAGAATCGCCCAGAGTTTTCCCATAGACTTACATTAAAAGATGTTTTTTTTCGAACTGCAGGCACTGCAATGCATTCTCTATGGGTTCCGGGAGGGCTCGCACTAACGTGCTTAGGTCATCATACGTATCCTTAACTTGTGCAGCGATTGGTGGGAACAAACATACACTATTAAAAATCTTTAAGATTAAGTGACAAACAATATTTGAAAACAATTTTGAATTTGAACAACAAGAAAAAATGAAACACTACTTTAATATCTTTATCAAATGTGATTTAAAAAATAAAAATAAAAAAGAGAACGAGAGCGAGAGAGACTGTTGGGACATCTCGCGAGTTGAGGCCAGTTGAACTTGAACAACATCAGGGCGAACGCAGTTAATTCTATCGTGTCATTAAAAGAAATACCATTCAGCCGTCGTAGTAATCAGGACCAGAGCTCATTTCAGGAGCAGGAGCAAGTAACAAGTTAGCAACAGGAACAACAAGACCTAGGAGGGCCTTGGGAGAAGAAAGACAAGCAGAGGAGGTATTTATTGCTGACCATTTAAATAACAGTTACTCGAGTGTTGGAAAATCTCACTTTGTTTTTACAATCAGTTTAGGAAAGGATGGTAGCAGTCTTTTTTTACTCCTAGCATTGTACTTTGAAATTTGTACATTCCATTCGAGTACCAACACAATCTTTATCCTACACGTCAACGATTCAGTCAACAATATTATTTGTCGCCACCTAAAGTTAGTGGAATCTTTAATCAAATAAACTATCTGAGTGGATTGAAAATGCATTTACTGGCCAAAAACCCTTGTCAAACTTCATTTGAGCTTGAATTTTGGTAAAATGTTAATTAACGTAACACACACACACACACACACACAAATCAGCGCTGTCGGATGGAAGCCTTGTCCAAAACTGTTACTTTTCAGGAAACGAAAGAAAACCTGTTTTAAGTTGATTCCTGCACATCTCAAACCCTAAAGTTAAATCTATTAAAAAGTCTGGATGCGATCAAGTTGATTGAAGCATTTGCCCCCCCTGAGAGATTTTGCAGGAGCCGCCACTGATGTCGACTCGATCTCTCTCTACATGTTTAAGTTGCTAAGAGTGGTTGCTAGGTGTGTTGTGTAGTGATATAGAACCGTTGGGTGAAGCGGTCATAGCCAATCGTGAATAAAACACAGCTATTGACCAATCAGAAACAAGGATTGGAACTAACTGTTTTATAAGAAGATGTAAAAGAGAGCTCAGTTTAGTATTCGCGCGTCTAGGCTACTTGAATATTTAAATGGCAAGGCTTAAACGTTCGATGCAGCGCTGCCCGTCAACTGCCGAGCGTCACGTTTTTCCACATTCATGTAATGTTAGAATTCATAAAAATGTTACCGACCAACTGGCGAGAGACACCATCTCAATGTTTCAGTGTTAATTTTAGGCCCTGTATATTCAAATCAGTGCGTTAAAACGTGCAAGTCGCGATCAATACTCGAGCGCTTTTCGTTTCGATACTGTCAGTAACATTTTCATATGGAATTTAATCACATATATCCGAATTGAACCAAAGGGTTTCCAGGTCTGAATAAAACTGGCCCAATGGCCAATCAAAAGTAGAACAAAACTATCCCAAATATCAAAATATGCCAAATAGGCTACATATTTTAGTCACCATATGAGTTACCCACAATTCAATTTGAAAATCACTATATAATGTATATAGTGCCAATACATCTAGCAGTTATCATTGTCAGAATGTCAAAATGGGCAAAAAATCTCAATACAAGCATTTCAAGTCAAATGAACCTTTAATTATCAGCAACAGTTTAAAAGTTGCCCAGTTCAACGGGAAAACGATATTATCATTATGTATCATTTATTATGGAATTAAATCACAAATATATCACTGAAACGATTGAAGCAATGAGGTTTCTTTACAAAGATAAATTTAGAAATTAACTTAAGTATTGCGAGAAAGTATTGTTATTGCGAATATTATTGTTACTTGTTCATCATTGTGTCAGTGTTTTATTCGCTGACTTTAGCAGCTTCTTATCATGAAGAACAATATAGTGACGAAACGCGTTTGTGGGTTCAGGGCCACCGTAGAAACATGTGGATGTAAGGGAACCCGCGGTGTGTGTAGACAGAAACTGCTCATTCTAAGGTAATAAAAACATAATGCTTCATTAAGTAAGGTCTTTATACACCACTGAAAACATAGTTCTGAATATGATATTGCATTTCTGTCTACAGATCCTCGTACATATTACACGATGCACCTTTAATGTTCCTTCTGGAGTTGTGTTGTTGTCGGTCTACGATGGGTTATCATGAGGCACTGTGTGACTGTTTTGGGTTCTTGCACATCAGACAGACTCAGTAAGGACATTCGCTCCCGATCCCATGACAAGCGACAGAAAAGATCTCTCTGTCCAACAACATCCCTATTCAAGTGTGGCACCTTCAGGCTGTCTGCAGTCTACATCTCTCAATAATAGCCTGAACACATGAAAAATACATCAAATAAAGAGCCTGCCCGCGGCCTCGTCACATGGAGAATCATCGACATCAAGCAAACAATCCGGGAGGATCGGGAGTGAAGGATGAGGAGATGCTCCTACAGATCCTGTAAAATTAAATTACAGGATTTTTAAGCACTACTTTTTTGGGGCTTCCATCAGAGATCTCACTTATCAAACAATATCTTTATTATCTTTCAGATTCTAAAAAAGGTAAATAAAAATAAATCAATAAAACAAAATAGTACAAATAAAGTGCTGCACATGCACTGTATCTTTAACCATTGAAAGGATACTATGACAAAGATATCGCTTTCCTTATTCAAACTGATTTTTTTTTTCATGAATGATGACCTGATGATATGATTGATTGAATAATGAGAGCTGTATCATATACTTGTATATTAATAAGCAATATCACACTCATAGCCTATAGACCTTATGTAGCCCCGCCCCTTTTCAGCGCTGCGCTCGTTGTCTTTTGTCTTCCGGTCTGTATTTTCACAGCGATCTTGTGTATTTATCAATGAACGGCTCGTTTTAAAATCTTCCCGGTCTACTGACATTTGTTAAGACATCTGCTTTAAACATTACAATCCTCATGATAACTTTCGTTAACTTAAGATTAAGTAAATCCACTTCAAAAGATAATTAGTCTTGGACAGCAATGCCATAGAAATAATATACAGAGCGACCGCAAAACCGGAAGTTCAAAGTCAATATTCTAAAGATCTCGTTTCTCTAGCGCATAAGGTCTATATCAGACGGGCGGCAGCTTCGTTTTATGTGTTAAATGTGTACAATTAAATGCTTATTTCACGTATATTGTTTTTCAATAATTCAAGCGCTTTTCAAGTACCTTTTCATAAATATGGCTGTTTTATAGGGTTTTCCAGGACTTAAATTTCAAAAAGTCAAATTTAAGTACTTCAAGCATTTTAAACACCTTGTGGTTCGTACAAGGTGTTTAAAATGCTTGAATTTGACCTTTTGAAATGTAAGTCCTGGAAAACCCTCTAAAACAGATGTAGTTAGGCCATGTAAAGGTACTTGAAAAGCGCTTGGAGTCGCTTCGTAAAACCATGAGCTTTAACATTAGACGTTTGGAGGAGGTTGATAGCACTGAATAACACGTCCCACATGCATGATACCGTGCAGTAAAGCATGGCATTGCCAGAGAGCAAGCTGTTGTGTGTGTGTGTGTGCCTGCAGTTATGACCCATTTCCCTCAGTTCAGTTGCACGTCTCCAGTCGCAGTGTTTGAGCCGTGACAGAATCCCTGAGGGACTCGCTGTCAAACGCCAGAGCACAGATCCAGTGTGGCACATCCGGCCGGCAGCCCAGGAGACACACACACACACACACACACACACACACACACACACACGAATTTGTTTCCTAGTTTGACAAGGTCAATTATGTTCAAAAGAGCATTTTTTTTTTAGAGATCATGGGTTAAAATAAAAATGTTGCATGGTCAACATGTTGCAGAATCCAAAAGCTTGCTTAAAAATGCGTCACAAATGAACCCAGAATTAAATAATTGTGATTTTAACGGTAAAAGACTGTACAAATGCTGTTTTTAATTGGTTAACAAAGTTTCTGCACTATATACAGTGAATAACTGATAGATCTAACCGTACATTTACAGTAAAATTTAGTTTTTGGAGGTGAAAAAGAAGTCATTGTATAATTTACAGTGAAAAACCATAAATTGAGATTCCCACAATTCCCTGAGTGACACTTCACATTTGATGTATTTTTGTTGAAGTAACTATCTTCTAATCAGTTATGTACATTAGGGTTTTATGTTACATTTATTGATGATAAATTAATGTTTATTGCATTTTTAAAATGTCATGTGTTACCATGATGGTGTTTAGTGTGTGTGAGTGACACTGTGCAGCTTCTAAATATTAATATTGATTTTCTTGTGGAAAATCAGCTTGTGATGAGCTTTGATCATGTGACTCATCACCACTGTGATTGTCAGTGTATTACAATGGTACACATTAGTACTTCAATAAGTCGATAAATTAACTTAAATTTACCGTAAGAAAACATATTTCATTAACTGATAAGTCTGTAAAACCTAAAATGTTGCTACTGTAGTTTTTACGGTAAATTTTCTGGCAATCACAGATGCCGATTTATTACCGCAAATTGAACAGAATTATTTTAGTGTATACAGGAGTGGATCTCAACTTTAAAGCCCCACATTGTCCACAACAATATTACAATCTCTAGTCCATATTTTAGAGCCTGGCATGACTAGAAAGATGTAGATCCATTATAAAAATGATAATGATCCACTACCAAAAATAAATAGTGGTCAGGTCCTCTTAGAAGTTTGAGGGCCTCTGGAGGGCCCCGGACCCCTGGTTGAGAACCACAGCAAAACAGCCACAAATTACTGCCTAAAGAAAGCTTGATTAAAAAGAAAAAGAAAAATGAACCCTTTGCTCTAAAATGAAGTTCAGAAAGAGCAGATGAATCGTCACTAGAGGAGTTACAGACACAGAAAGCAGGATCTCTGAAGTCAAACCCACTGATAACAAGACATTACTCGGGTTAAACTTCATTTAAAGCAAGTTAGATGTTAAAAATCATAGCGTAAAAACTCAAACCTCCAAACACGAAAAGGCAGTAAAAATGCATATAGCTGTGATGATTTAAAATACACTTTAATTTACAATTTTATAAAAACAAATAAAATTACATCAATTAAAAGACAAAAATCACAATATGTACATGATACAAATAGTCTAAAACAAGTGTTTAGTATGGACAAAGGGACTTATATAATGATGTACTAATTGTTAGTAATACTGTGAATGCTGTTGGGATGTTCAGTTCTCCAGAAAGCTGAAGATACTCCGTGGAGGTCCGGCGGGTTTGGTGGCGTTCCCGAGACACGGGCGTTTGGCAGCCGGAGCGGGAGAGTCCAGCCCTCGCTTCTTCATCTGAGGAATTCATTTACTCATACTTCAGAAACGATCATCATACACCATTATACAATAAAACATCTATCTGGAGTGCTGAAGTAATGAGACACTGAGTTGTGATAATCATTCTGAGACTACAGCGCCACCCAGTGGTGCAGTCATGAACTACATTCAAGAATTATGAATTGTCAGATTTCCAGGCTCTGGTTTATGTTATTTCAACCCAATATGTAAAGCATAAATAACAAAAATCTTGAAGGATTAGTTCACTTCAGAATCAAAATCTCCTGATAATTTACTCTCCCATCATCCAAGATGTTCATGTCTTTCTTTCTTCAATGGAAAAGAAATGAAGGTTTTTGAGGAAAACACTCCAGGATTTCCTCCATATAGTGACTTCATTGGAGTCCAACGGGTCGAAGGTCCAAATGTGAGTTTCAGTGCAGCTTCAAAGTCTCGACACGATCCAGCCGAGGAATAAGAGTCTGATCTACACAAACCAGCGCACATTTATAACTAAATAAACATTTATACACTTTAGAAATCACAAATGCTGGTCTTGCACGAGCTGTGATGCGACACACATTATGTAATCAGGTTGAAAGGTCACGCGGGTCAGAAATGTAGGATAGAGTGAAAAACTCTCATTTTCTCCTCCAACTTCAAAATCGTCCGACATCGTTGTTTTACCTTTCATTCATTTATATGTTTTGTAAATGCGTTTGACTTGGTCTTTGTAAACACTAGATCTGTTCTTACGCCTACATCACGCTTGACCTTTCAACCTGATTACGTAATGTGTGTCGCATCACAGCTCGTGCAAGACCAGCATTTGTGATTAAAAGAATATAAATGTTTATTTAGTTATAAATGTGCGCTGGTTTGTGTAGATCACACTCTTATTCCTCGGCTGGATCGTGTCGAGACTTTGAAGCTGCACTGAAACTCACATTTGGACCTTCGACCCGTTGGACTCCATTGAAGTCACTATATGGAGAAAATCCTGGAGTGTTTTCCTACATTTCTTTACGACTGAAGAGAGAAAAACATGAACATCTTGGATGACGTGGAGGAGAGTAAACTCTCAGGAGATGTTACTGAAGGACTGGCGAGTTGTACCTGTTTTCTGGGGGCCTGTGACGTCGCCGGCTCTTTCTCCGGGGACAGGGTTTGGAAGAGAAATCCTCGTGAGTTTCTTGGGGCCATCGGGTTGCTGTCCGAGATGTTAGCTAACTTCTGCAACACGGCTCGAGGATGACTGAGCAGCGAGCCTCTCTTCACCTGGACACCAAGAAAAACAAAACTCAAATCTCTGACAGTATATGCTCTTAAAAACGACATTTCTATAGTGATTTAATGCCAAGTCAGCATCTAAGGCTGTTTTAATGACACAAACTCAATTACAAAAATACAAATATCATATAAATACAATAAAACCAAGCAAACAAAACACAAGTCACATTATACAATTTTTTCTTAATTAACATGACAAAAAATCCAAAACCTTTTTCAGGCATTATCTGACTAAAAGTCCTGAAGGCGAGACACGGCAGGCAAAAACATGGATTTTTCATGCACTGGTCAGTTTTGAGATTTTGGGCTAGTTTACTCTAATACGTGTTCTTTCAAGCTGACATTCAGTACGTGTCTCACAAAATGACCCACAGGAAGGAAAAATAAGTTGAAATAATTTAGGCAAACCGCTTCAACAGAAGCTCGTAGCTCGAGCACGCCGGTCTTCAATCATTTAAGTTATCACTAAAACTCTGTTTCTCTATAGAGGAAATGAATGGTGTTTTCTCCCAGAACCCCGAGTGCTTTACACAGGAGTGTGTGTTGGGTTACTGACCACAGCGGGCTGGAACGGCTTCCTGAACTGGTTGGTATTGGGAGCCGCTTTCTCTGGCAGAGGAACAGCTGGAGGGTCTGTGAACAGGAGAAACAACTTCAACACGGGTTAAAGATCTCCAACTCTTTTTATTAGCAGCGTGTCCAGCAGAAAGTCCAAACAACGGCACAGAAAATAACGAAGTCAATATTGATTCTGAAATGTAAGTTTATCTTGTTGTTGTTTAGAGATGTGCGCACCTCTCTTCTGAAGGGTCTTAGCCGTTAGCTTCTTGGCTAGCTTCATAAATTGACTGTCCTCGTCTCCAATCTTTTCTTCATCTTCTGCATCGGCATCTTCTCCCTTTTTGGCCCGAGCTTCAGTCTACAGAACAGAACCCACGTCAGATCGACACCATCATGTACACAAAACATCATTTATGGCTGTGCAACGATTAATCTCATCCAAAGATTGTGTTTACATAATATTTGTGTATGTACTTAATTATTTTGTGTGTATATATATATATATAAAAATACACACACACATTCATGTATACATTTAAGAAAATGTGTTATTTATATATAAAATATTTATATATAATATAAATTATGTATAAATATATATACACAAAATATTCATGCAAATATTTCTTAAATATATACATGCATGTGTGTGTATTTATACAAAATAATTATACACAGCACACACGCATATTATGTAAACAGAAACTTTGGATGAGATTGTTGCACACACACACACACACACACACACACACACACACACCTGTTCCCTCATCCACTGATCCCTCTCTATCCGTTCTTTACGTCTTTGTAATTCAATTTGATCGATTTCTTCATCTTCCTCTTCCTCGTCTCCGTCAGGACCCATTCCACCAAACTCAAAGTTATCATCTGGTCAAAACAGAAAAACTACATGAAAAAGCGGCACAATCATGCTCTTTTTTCCTCCCCCCCCCCCTCTCAATCCCAGCATCCCGAGGTGCGGATCCCGACCTGAACTCACCGATGTTTTTCCAGCGGAACCGACGAGCTCGTCCAGGTCCGTCAGAATGCAGATCTCCATCAGCGAGATAACGCTCCTGATAAAGCCTCAGTTTACGCTTATCATCATCCAAGATCTGCTTCCTGAAGGGAGAAGATGATAATGAGCCTCATGTCCTTTATTCAGGTGCATTTTTAAAGACCATGATGTGTCTGTACAAGAAGTGCAGTTATGATGTCTAAATCTCAAGCCTTGCTAAACCTCATTGTTTTAAGACTTTTCATGCAAATCGGTCATTCGCTTCAGTCAGCTTTGACATTTAAATCTGCACATTTATGATATTTTAACCTTTATAAAAGTTTTAAATATATGCTTCATCTTTCATTTTAAATTCTTAAATTTTATCAATTAAATTACAATAATAAGACACTATAGAGCTGTTACCAATCAAATAAAAAATGTTATGACATGTTTTCAATATTTTTTTAATATACAAATAAGTGTTGGAAAGAATGATACTTTTAAACCTAAACTAAACCGCCAGTAGGTGGCGGCAGGTGACCGTCTAAATGAGTGAGTCATTGAGTCATTTATTCAAACGATTCGTTCAAACGGCTGATTCGTTCAGGAATGAGGCAGTTGTTTATGAATTGGTCATTGAATCTTTGACGTTTAAAACGCTGAATTATTCAGTAATGAATCACTGTTGAGTGTTACTGGATATGGTTCTGCTAGGATCTTTGTTTGGAACTATTTTTGCTGCTGAAACAGAACAAAAACAGTCAAAATGTAAGTAACTTAATACTAAGTAATATTATTAACCGTCATATGAAATCAGTGTCACATTTTCAATCGTGATGGTATTCAGCACTCTTGGTCGTGTGATGTTGCCTAACTGTATCATGTTATAAATAAAGAAACTCCGTTAACATGATTTTTACAATTTTTAAATGCGGTAAAAATAAAAAATGCAGAATTTTAAATGTGAGCTGTGCTCATTTGTTTCCATTTCTCCTCATGAGGCTGCGTGAGCCTCAACGGCACAACTTTGTTACTGTCAGTACATTACATATTATATTATTATTCACTATCAATCGCCACTTACACTAGAAGAATGCAGAATCATTCTTGCGGTTTGGTGATTCGCTAGTTATTTTGTTGTTGTTGATGTTGTAATCAGGCTACATGTCCGGTCGGGAAAGTAAAAATCTTTCACTCGCCCCTTCAAGAAATCCACTTGTCCTGGACAAGCGTTAATGTCGAGCCCTGTTTAGGGCATTTATAACACTTATATGGAGTTGACTGACAATATAGCATGATTGAGCTTGGGTTAATAGGTTGACTCCTCCATGTGGTAAATTAACCCTTCGCAGGGAGTCTGATTGACAGGCGATCCGACCAATCATAATCCGCCATTTTTGTCCGACAAAGCAGTCAGGAGAGTTAGTAGATTAATGTTGGAGGATTTGAACTTAAAAAATGGGGTGTACTGACGTCTTTCCACGATGAAACAACATTTCCAGGTCCAATACCCTCAAACACAAGGACTTAATGTGGGGACACATATCAAGTGAGAGCAAGGTTACATTGTGTTTCCTTAAAAGATACATTGTTACAGTTTTGTGTGCGTGAACGTCATGGCAACGTACAACACAAAGTACCTCACGAGGGAAACTCTTAACGTAATGCGTAAATGCGAGTGACTAACGATAATCAAGCAAGCTAGTGTACATAGGCCACGAAGTGTTGGAGAAATAACACATTAGCGGACCGGAGGGAATAATATGGAATTTGTTACAGAAAACTTCTTGCACAAAATAAATTCAAGCACTTTCAAGGTCCTGTATCTATGCGTGTTTATTTGCAAAAACTTTCCAGGGCCTTGAAATCTTTTTTTCTAGATTCACAAACTTTCAAGGCTTTCAAGGACCCGTGGGAACCCTGTAAAGAGCAACTCAAAGTCAAAGATGACATTTCTTACATGTGAATTTTGTTAACTTGGTCCATCAGTTCCTCATCTGAGGGCAACTCTTCCTGTATCTCCTCCTCCTCGTATTCATCACCAGCTTCATCATCCTCATCCTCACTGCCAACATCACTGCCAGAAAGCTCCGCCTCGGACTCCACAAACTGGGCCAAACGGCTGTTGGGACACAAATAACAAGTATAGATACCAATATACACATATAAAATGTATTCGTTAGGAATAATTCAACGTCTGTCACACTAAAATACAGTAGTCGACATTTGGAGTGGATCAAAACAGTTCTTTAAAGATATAAATGAATTTTGAACAACACCCGTTCTTGTCTTAGGACAACTTTGATTAACTTTTTTGATCCAATTCAGGTTTTGCCTACTGTCCTTTCAAATAAGTTACATTATTCAGAAATCTCTAAAAAAAAATCCTAAATAGACCTACATTTTCTTCTTGCCAGGGCGTCGCCCAAAAACCGCTTCCCGTTCCTCATCTTCAGTTTCATCCTCTTCGGTATCGGATTTATCCTCATTTTCCTCCTTAAATAAAATAAATTGTTAAATTCCCCTTGTCGTGAAAATCCAGCTTTTAATGTTGTTTATGTGTCTATGTGATGTTTTTAATATGCTTTAAGACAAACCATGTGTAAATTCATAAGTCGACAGCATTGCTGAGTATTTTCTCCTTAAAACTGCAGTGAACCAAAGACAGTCTCAAAAACACGCTTTGAAATCGCTGGTGTTTCTGACGTCACAAACGACCTTGTAACCAATCAGATCAACGTGTGATCGTCAACGAGTGGATCTCTGAGTGAGTGAGTGGAGGCGGGGCTCATTTGCATATTCATAGAACCGCATATACTAAATGAGGCAAGGGTGTCGAGTTACATTCAAGATATTTTAAGATATGAAGAACTTTTTATCAAGGAATTTTTTTTTTAATTGGTCATTTTGGTGATCAAAGGTGAGTTTAAAGGCATAAAATGATTGACTACAGGGGGACTTTAGAAAGACTAGTAACAAATACAGGCAAAACAGACAAACATATTCACAAGATTAGCTGCAGTATGTAATTTCTGTGCCACCATACAAAAATCACAAATTATCTAGTTTTACAAATACTCATTTTCTACACCACTGGTTTAACTAATGTTGTCACATTGGGCAAAGTAAACAAGTATTTTCTAATATCTACCTTTTCACTGAGGCTGTCTACGTCTGACATGAACCGAAACTCACAGTCGCCCTCCTCCTCTTGTTCTTCAGTTAAGCTCTTGTCCCTGTTAATATGGGCAAAGTTAGAAGCAATTAGCATTACGAGGGACAAAATACAAACAAAGAATACATGTAAACTGATTATTAGGCTTGGGTATCGTTTAAATTTTAACGATTCTGCTTATCGATTCCAATTTTATCGATTCCTAAATTCAATTTCAATAAGGAAAAAAAAAACTTGGATATCATTCACATTAAGTCTGATTGCAAAACATTTAATTGTAGCTGAATATCATGAACACAAATCAACAGGCTGAAGAACACTTACGCAAGGAACGTTTGCCTGTGGTTTAAAAATACCATAGAAAAAACAATCAGCCTAACTAATATGAATTTCAAACATTATAAAAAACAAGTTAACACTTGATTAAACAAGAACAAATATAAAAAATTAGCAATCACAACAAATAGATACAACTGACTAAAGTTACGATTGAAATAAACTGTTTTAAGATTTTCAGGTACAGAAACTAAAATGTAAAATAACACTGCACTTTCTAAATAAAATATACATTAAAAATATAGTTATAAAAGTTATTTAGTCAAGAACAAGTGAATCTTCTCTTTGTCTTTTGTTGTTTGATTAGTGTTATTATAGAGACAGCAGGAATATTAGGCTGCTGTCACTTTAAGAGCTGCACTGAAAACAGCTTGAAACTGAATGGTTTAAAGTTATATTGAAATGCTCACAAAGGAATCTAAATTATTCGATTCCCGACCCTACTGATCATAGCTTGTTACCTGTTTGTTTCAGACGGCTTTTCAAAGGCAGAACTGGAGACGGATCGCAGTGAAGAAGCAGCTAGAAGAGGTTATATAATACAGTTTTACCTACAAAACTTGAACATACATCATTTGGGTACATTTAATTTAATATTCAATATTATTGATCTTCCTGCATTGACACCATTATATGAGAACTGAACTGGACGATGACATCACGGTTTTCTCCAGAGCGGCTATATATATATATAAAAATTAACTAAATTAATAACTTTTTACAACAAAAATGAAACATCACTGAGCTTACTTAAGCTGGACTGTGACGCTATTTTCTTCTGGAAACAAACTCTGTTGTATTATTTTCCTGTTATCTCAGTAAAGCTGCTTTGAAACACTCTGTTGTTGTTTACACTGAGGATCAAGTCAAGGCACCTTTTATATATACAGTGCTTTTTACAATACAAAGCAAGACTTACACGGGCTCCCGGTGAACTTGCCAGAACAGAGAGCCAGCAGCGTGTCCATGTCGTGGCTCTCTCCTCTCCGCTCCTCTGGCTCTAAAGTCCTGCTCTTCTCCCTGGGCTTCCCGGCCGGCTCCTCGGGCTGAGTGGTGAACGCTCCCGAACACAAACCCATCAGCTCATCCTCCACTCCAGGCTGGGTCTGGCCCGAGCCGAAGGCCCCGGAGCAGAGCCCCAGGAGCTCGCCCATGTTAGCATCCATGGCGTTCTCATCCAGGCTGTCTAGCAGGAGCTGGCGTTTGTGGGATCGGCTGGGAACGCCTCGAGGACCGGCGTTTAGGAAGCCATCGGCATCCAGTAGCTGAGAGTGTGTGTCGTCCTCCAGAGAGAAGCGGCCCTGGGAGTCTCCGGCCCGAGCCACGGCACACTCGCTCGGGGAAGAGGGAGCGTAGAGGTCCTGGGAATCCTCCACCGGGAGCGAGAGCGAGGGTTCGGACAGCTTACCCGAGCTCTGAAGAAGATGATTCACTCATTCAATATAACCAATCATCACGGTCATATACAACTGAAACTCAACTGACCACCAGTTCCTTTTACCATGTTTATACAATGTAGTAAGACCGTAGTGGTGGAACGGATCACAAAATTCACGGTCCTGATCATTTACGGTTTTAAAGACATTGATTGGATCATTTTTCAGATAATGCAAAAAAAAAAAAAAAAAAAAAATAAAATAAATACATTCAATATTATATATAGTAGTTTAATGTAGACCCGTGTCACTATCCATGATACATATTGTTGCATCTTTGTATTGCGATATATTCTGACACGATATATTGTTACAGCCCTACTGTAGAAATTAAATATAGTCTCTCTCTCTTATCAACTGCAATCCGTTTCACCCCTAATATATATATATATATATATATATATATATATATTAGGGGTGGGAATTGTCAAAAATGTGAAGATTCGATAGTATTGCGATATTTGGGCCACGATTCAATATTATTGCGATTCTCAATATATTGCGATACAGCAAGTATTGTGATTCAATTCTGCGATATTGCGATTCATGTCCCCCATATTATTCAAAGGCATTACAAAAAATTAGGAAAATAAGACCGCTCAACTCACTTTAAATGTCACATTTAATTCTGTAAACATTATCTTCTACACAGTGCAAAAGTGCTAGTGCAAAAACTTAGGAGGGTAGAGCAAAAACTTGAAAACTTGTTCTTGAACAATCAGGACACGGGACCTTATTACAGGACAGGACATAATTATTCTCTGAATAGGAGACCTCTCACATGAATGGTGAGCTCTAGGCTTGCTACAATAGTCGGTGTTACCGGTGTTACACGGTGTTCAGTCGCAACACTGGTTTCATCACTTGCCCACCGCGGCACCGCAACAAAAACAAAAAAAGTTTACAGCGTTAAACATGTTTAACGCAATTACGCAGTATCCGTTAAATCCTGCCTGTATTACACACACACACACACACGACCCACAGAAAAGACGCGCGTCAGTATCGAGTTCTCTTCCGGGCTTGAACAAACCATAACACACACACATTATGCCAAAATGTCCGTTTTGTCGAGTGTCCTCATAAGAGTAATCTTAAATTATTTAAATAAAGTCTTAAATAAACATAGAGATTTGTGAGAAAATGGGACGCGTGTCAGATCTCGTCTCTGGCCCACATTGCACTGCATTAACGAATGTAGGCTACAGCTTATGTAACGTTACGCTCAACGCCTGTCCGAATTCGCTCACTTGTTTTCATTCACTCCTTCAAGTGAACAGTATTAGTGGACTAACTTAGGGAATAGGCCTAACTTAGTGAATGAGGGTTTAGGGGGGGATTTCAACCCATGTACTCAAGCAGTGAAAAATAGAGGACACTGACAACGCGCTGACAGACAGGACCGAGCAGGTAATATTTAATATGAATTATGAAACAAACAAAGCTCACTGAGCTCCCAGCACATAACTTAAAATTATTTAAATACAATAGAGTAACATAAAGCAGACATAGAGTAACATAAACCTGAGAATAATCATAAAACCGAAATTTAACCACACTTTCGATTTGAAAGAAGACGGAGCGTCGTGTACAACCAATAGTGAAGCCATTTTCATTTGAATTTGCTGTTGAATGTAGACAACAAAGCACCGCAACAAGCGCCACCTTGTGGATGTAATACGCAAATGTAAATGATCAGATTAAACTCTGAGAAAACCGGAAAGTAAAACAGATAATTTTATAATTAAATATCGCAATACTTTGCGCTACTGTATCGATATAATTGCGTGCGCAAAATATCGCGATACCGAACAGAATCGATTTTTTCCCCCACCACTAATATATATATATATATATGCTTTGGTGTAGCTTTGCTTTTCTTTCTTTCGTTCTTCGATTCCACATCAAAAACTACTAGCCTACCTGATAAAGTTCAAACATGATTAAAAACATGGTATAAAGTCCCACTAGAGTGGAGCAAGTGCGTCACCTTGGAGGCGGAGCCGAGGAAGCTGGGCCTGAAGAGGCAGGGAGAGGGCGAGCGAAACACAGTGCTGGACAGGCCTCGCCCTGCCGCCCGGCTCACTGGCTGGTATGATGGGATCATCGAACCCATCAGCTCAAAACTACTGTTGTGACTGCTGTCCTTCGCCAACGACAGGGCGTCGTCCTCCTCTGTGAAGAGAACACCGTTTCAGTCTGATTTCACATGCATTTCGTATATTAACAGGGTTAGTGACAAATTCCATGATTCGTTTCGATTTACAAGACTCAGGGTTCGTACAGATACGGTAAAAAGAAATTACAGGACTTTTTAAGCACTACTTATTTGGTTTTCAAAAACTACAACCAGATATCTCACTTATCAAACAATATCTTTTTTTTTTTTTTTTACTCAAATTACAGATATAAGATATCCAAAATACAACTTGCAACGTATTACATAATATATATATATTAAATACAAAGCTGATAATCTATTATTGTTCAATAAATAATATTTAATATTATAATGTTGGTGTACTTTGTATGGAGAAAAGGTCTGATGGGGGTTTATCAGATGGGCTGCAGTGTTCATTTTGCGCTAAAATATTGCATTTGTGCTTATTTAGGAAGTTTCATATATATATATTGTATTTAAAAAAATTCAATCACTTTTCAAGTACCTCTTCGTAAATATGGCCGTTTTCCAGGACTTAAATTTCAACGAGTCAAATTTAAGTACTAACAGTACGTTAAGCACCTTGTACGAACCCTAAAGACTGTGAATCAATACATTTACAATTACGATATATTCATGTTGATGCATCGATTACATGAGACAAATGATTTCAGAAAGTTGTTCTGTATCTTTCAACATTCCTTCTGATGTTCATTGATGTTTATTTGCTGCTGTAACAAGTAGTAAAGAGGAAGAGATGATCGTTCAACTGAGGCGCTACATTAAAGAGACACAAACACTTTTATTGCTTAAATTTATTATTAAAATAGACAGAATTTGAGAGCTGAGACTTTGTTTCATATCAAAAGTATGGAAGATTATTGTGATTATTGGATGGCAGGAGCTACGAATAATGTTTAGTGAAGATTTGTTCACGCAAAACATAATAGACTAAAAAATTGTTTCTTGGGATTTAAGAATCAATATCAAAACGAGAATAGATTAAAATTGAGAAATCAATATTTTCAATCCAGCCGTAGTAAAACAAAACGAGTGTGTTTATTAATAACCATATTCACTCACCCATTTTATTGTATGCTTCATTGCCAGCAGCTCCTGATCTTCTCACACCATCCCTGCACAGAAGACATTATATCAGTGTGACTGTAGAAAGTGTGTTACAGCCTGATTGTGAAACGAACACACACCCTGTGCGGGAACAGGAGTTCCCGGCAAACAGCATTAATGTCCCATCGGTGTATGCAGGAGCTGGAGAGGGGCACGTTTTCACCGAAACGTCGTCTTCACCTTCCTCCTTGTCCAATGCCTCATCTTCATCACCAGCACCCCCCAACAGCTCATCAACACCCTGAAAAGGAACGGAACAAAACATTAAATATTTGACTATAAATTGAGAGAAGTCACGTAAAAATACATTGTTTCCCCTAAGATTTGTTTCAGGGGGGGCAAGTAAACTACTAGTGTCCCGGAGCGTGCGTGTTACGGATACGTGGTGTAAAATTTTTAGTAATCAAAAAGCATGTCTAATTAATTGAAATCATGAAGCTTAAAAAATTATTAAACCTATACAAAAAAGTTGTTTTTTTTACTTCTATGAAATGTTTTTTCCCCCCACACAAATTCTGTTTTTTTTTTCCTGGTAATCAAATGAAGACATAAAACATTAATTTAATTTATTTTAATCATATGTACTGCACAATTAGCTTTATTGTTCAAATTAAAACATGGAAGAAAAATGAATTATTCCTTATGCAAATAAATTATCATCAAAACTTTATTTTTTTAGTATTATTATATCATTGAGACGCATCTAAATTCTACTGTACAACAGTAATATATTTCTGTCAAGCTAAACCGAACTTATTTTGACGGATTGTCGTGAAGACCTTTGAGTTTCCGTGCGTTTATGATAGTTTCTCTCAAATGAAGCGGTTAAATGCTCACGAAGTGACTCTCAGAGCGGATCTAGAGTCTGGAGGCGAAGTTCATACATTCATGTCCTCATATAGGCAAACATATTCGTGACAGTGTGTGTGTGTGTGTGTGTGTGTGTGTGTGTGAGGTAAATGAAACTGCGCGTCGTCTGCACCATTCATTCACACACAACATTCAGGATTCATATTTAAATAGTCTTTTTGCGGTTTAATATTCACACACACTAGTCTATATTGCGATTTGATTTCAAGTACACTGAACTGCTTTTTTATTTATTCATCAAAAAATGTACAAATTCCGTGAAATTCTGCGTTATACAGTAAATTTCGTTTTTTTGACTGGATTCAACGATTCCGTCCGCGTTTTCTGCATCGCGAAAATCATAGCCTCTCAAGTCACTACATGTAGCGCACGTGTACGTTTTTTGGTTTTTAAAAATATATATTTTGGTCATTCTTTAACAATGGTCTGAGAAACACTGAAATATATTGATCTATTTCTAGCACCTCTTCATCCTCAGACTCGGTCATCTCTTCCTCCTCCTCCTCCTCGTCGCCACAATCCTCATTATCAAGACGATGCAGAGCCGCTCTGCGCTCCCGCTCCTCCTTTCTGCGAATGGCCATGGCTTGTTGCAAGCGAGACTTCAACAACACCAGTTTCTCACCTAAAAAGATGCACACAAGGAGTAAAAGACATTACAACAGCTTCTATACCGGCAAATCAAAGCATTGTCCCCTAATAACGAGATACTAGGAGACACTTACCAGCAAATTATTTAATTTAGTTGAATACAAAAAAACGTTGCGGTTTTAAAATAGTTCGGCTTCAAACTGTATTTATTTAATAATTATGGAATTATGTGTATTCTAAACATTGAATTAAATGCAAGATTCAATTTATTTAGCAAAAAATACCAATAAAAACCAAAAAACATAACATGGGACTGTTAAGTATAAACAAACCCGAAATAGCAGTTCAAATTTGAATAATTCGAGGGAGCCTTAATATGCGCTCTTACAACATCGAAAACATATCACAATGCAAACACCATAAAGTAAACCGTCATAAGTCATTAACGGTATATCATAAACAATAGTTTGACATAAATGCATGGTATTCATCGAGTGCAAACTGCTCTGAAACGTGCAACAATGCCACATTTTGAAGTTGAATCTGCAGCGCTCACAATAAATCCCCAATAATCACATTAAGCCATATTCATGTTTTACAGCCTCAAATTTAAGACCTCTTGAAATGATACTTAAGACTTTAATAAGATATTTATATTTGACAAAACTGACTTTTAAAAACCTACTTTTTATTCCAAAACACATTTTTCAGTTTGCACTAGGGGTTGAACCGACTAGTCGATTAGTCGACCTTAATGCAATGCCGCGACGCTTTAAGCTTGACGTCGACTAGTCGCGTTGATCATGTGACACTATGATTGCGCTAATTTTGATACTAACATGTTGCAGAGGACAACAGATGAAGAGCCCAGAGGGTCATTGCAGCAAGAAAGCAGCATTGGTACATCAAGTGTGTGTAAATACTTTACTAACCTAACAGATATTGTTGAAAACGAAAGTAAAAGCATGACGCATGCTCACTGTTTTACCGGGAAATGAGAGTTCAGTATCTTTATTAAAATCATTAAAACATTTTTTTTTTTTCATTTATTTATTTAAACATATTAATGATGTAGCCTACCTCTAATTCACCCGCAATTAATTGGAATATTATTTTGTATTACTTGGATCTGTGCATCACTAAGGCGCTGATGTGAATTTATAGCTTTTTTTCCTTTTCTTTTTTCATCCTAAATGATGAAGTAAACAGTGGGCTGTTTACACCTGGCCACTTCATGTGTTTCTGTGATCTGATAGCTATCCGATCGTGAAAAGACCAGGTGTAAATGCCCTCCGAAACGTGTTCCAGGCAGATTTAAATCCGATCGCTCAAACCACTTCAGGAGGAGATCTGGGCCGCTTAACAGACGAAACTGCACAAGTGTAAATGCATCTGGTTGTTGAAACCACATATGTAAATTGGACTTCTCCCAACAATGCTAAAAATAAACGTGTGAGAGCGTATTATAGCGATGAAGCTGCAGCACGCATCACCACAGATGAGCAGCTCGAGCATCTATTCATCAAACCAACGTGCAAACTATCGCAAATCAAAGTTTAAGTAAGTCGCAGACGCTTATTAACACACAATCATCTTCGTTAAAATTAAAGAAACAAAATGATCTTACCAGTGCTGTCTCTCTTATTGCGGTCTTTGATTTTGAAATTAGCTGATGATCAATAAAATGCAGCTCATTACTGTTGCTTTCGGTGACGTGAACTCCGTTAAATCTGCATATAGCGCGTTGTTTGAAGATCGGATTTATATCCGTTTTGCGAAAACATATTTATGTCACCAGGTGTAAATGGAATCGTTTTGATAAATCAGATCAGTAAAAACGCATGAAGTGACCAGGTGTAAACGGCCCCATTATGAGCTGTCTGTCAGCATCTGTATAATTTTCTGTTAATTAATTGCAAATTGTGGCATGTTGCAAAGCAGTCCCATCTCTTGTGTTTTTATGAATGATGTCATCGACTAGTCGACGTCGACTCGACTTTGATGTCATAACAGTCGACTTCAAAAAATCTGAAGTCGTTCAACCCCTAGTTTGCACACATCTATTTTTAGTGGCAAATGCGAGTGAAATGTGGGAAATGATGCGCCTGTACCTGGTTTGACTTTGGCAGGCTCGTCCTCTCCCTCGTTAACGGTGATCGTGATCGACTCCGAGAGCAGCTCCTCCTGTCCTGAGGGGGCGCTGTCTTTCCTCACAACATTCAGCTGCAACGTGCGCTCGCGTTTAGGCCGAGGAGCGGGCTGGACGTGCTTCATGAAGCGTTCCTGTAGTGCTTTCAGAGCTGTCACACACACACACACACACACACACACACACACACACACACACACACACACACACACACACACACACACACACACACACACACAATAAATCATCAATTGAAAGGGTGAAGGAAATTAAAACCAGGGTTTGTACAAATACTGTAAAATATAATTCCAGGACTTCAAGCACTACTTTTTTGGTTTTGAAGGACTAAAATCAGAGATCTCACTTGTTAAATAATATCTTTATTATCTTTCAAATTCTAAAAAAGGTAAATAAGCTAATAAAACAAAATGGTACAAATAAAGTGCAGCACAGGGATGGAAATTAACTTTTTTGTCCACCGGCCACTGTGGCTGGTGGATTTCAAAATCTACCAGCCACTCAATGTTTTTACTAGCCACTTTCTTGTTTTTAACCGACAATGTGTTGCTGCATGTGAAAAATAATACTACAAGATCTACAATAATTAGGCAGTTTAATTAATCTCAAGTCTCAATGAAATACCGACATTTTCTCTTTCTCTCTTATACCATGAACTGATATACATTTCATTAAATGAGTAGGGCAGATTAAACAAAAAACTGCACCGATGCTGAAACGCACTCTATGCTGGAGGTTGCTCTCTCTGCGAGAGTATGCATGTTCTGTCATATTTACATCATGCACTCGCGGCTAGCTCTCCTTTGGGACGGCAATAACCGCCTCTCGCGCTCAAGCCTCAACGGAAGAAGCGTGCGGGTAGATGTTCACACGGCTAGCTCTTTACGACGCAAGAGAGCTACCCCGCCCTGAAAATACACCATGCGCTTGCGGCTAGCTCTCCCTTTGGACGGCACACTGCCTCTCGCGCTCCCACGTTTTCTTCCCTCGTCGAGTCTCGACGGAAGAAGCGCGCGTGTGTTGAAGGTGTGCCTCCTCTAAAAGTGTCTGCCGTCCGGGTGAAACAGTATGCTATTTTTATTTACCCGCCACGGTGGCCGGTAGGTGAAGCGAGTTTACCCGCCACAACACAAAATCACCCGCATTTGGCTGGTGGCGGGTGCTAATTTCCATCCCTGGTGCAGCAGATGCAATGACTGTGGTAACTTCAACCATTGACAGGACACTATGACAAAGATTTCGCTTTCTTATTCAAACAAATTTTTTTTCCTCATGAATATATGATTAACCTGAAGAATGAGAGTTGTATCAAATACTTGGATATTATTGAGCAATATCACACTCATAGCCATGCAAAATGGCTCTACATCTATATCAGACGGGCGGCAGCGTTAATTTTGCGTGAAAAGATTCTTTTATCAATAAAATTAAAAACTAATTTCACATTTTCTTTAAATAATTCAAGCACTTTTAAAGTACCTTTTAATAAATATGGCTGTTTTCCAGGACTTCAATTTCAAAAAGTCAAATTCAAGCACCCTGTAAAACACAATCATATCCAAAATCTAACCTGGGTTTTCCTGCGGCGGCTCCAGCTGCACAAAAGCCCCGTCGTCTGCACACAGCTTCGCCACAGGAGGCGGATCGAGACCCAGCGCTCTCAGCCTGGCTAGTTTATCCTTTCGAGGTTTGAGAACATGAGATGACGTCTGAGCCGGTTGCTTTTCTTGGTCCTCGTCTGAATGTTCAGCTCTCTCGGCTTCTGGCTCAACGCCAGCGTCTTTCTCTTGACCCACAGGGTTGAGTTCATCAGAGCTCATTTCATGATCTACTCGTGCTTCGTTGGAGGTCTGTGGTTTTCCATCATTAGTAGCACTGGTGTCCGAATGGTTATCCAGAGATGACTCTGTTGGAGGGCTTAAGTCCTGCTGAGGTTTTGTGGCTGGATCTGGAGGTAGATGTGCATTAGTCTCTAAAATACAAGCCTGGTACTTGGCAGACCTTGAGGATGGGTGAGAAAGAGATTATATTGGTTATTTCTACTGTTAACAGCACTTTTACAATACAGAGTGTTTCAAAGCAGCTTTACAGAGATAACAGGAAAATAATGCAGCAAAGTTTGTTTCGGCTGTACAGCAGATCCAGAAAAAAAAAAAAAGCGTCATAGTCCAGCTTAGGTACGTTCAGTCCCAGGGTGTCTACAGATATAAACAAGTTAAATTTAAGACTTTAAGATTTTTTTTAATGCCACTTTGAATGAAATTTAAGACCATGTAAGAAAATTCAATGTAACATTTTCAATCTTGAGAATATTCAGCAAAATAGCTCCTGTCATGTTGTTACTATATCATATGTTATAAATAAAAAACAACATTTTGAATTTTTAACTCAGTATGTTTCTTCTGTTAGTTTTTTGTGTGCTGTTATGCTCATTTGTTTTGATTTCTCACTATAAAATCTCCGACAGAGACAGGCAGCGCGAGTCTCAACAGCGCTACCAGAAATACATTATCATTATCAATCGCTGTTTATGTAATAAAATCATAACCTTTATAATTCATAATCAAATTCGATGCTTCACTGGTTATTTGACGGACATTGGGTCCGTCAGACTGGAGAAATTTTTGCGGTAATGTGACCAGAAATATTTAAGACCCATCGAATCTGAATTTAAGATATTTTAATACTTTTTAAGGCCTTTTATTAGGAAAACTTTAAGACTTTTTAAGGAGTTCATTTCTTTTGTAAAAAAGTTATTAATTTAGTTCATATATATATATATAGCCGCTCTGGAGAAAACTGATGTCATCTGTCATGACCGGCTTTGCCGTGTTATTGGGCAGCCTGTGTTTGTCTGTGTTTTATGGTTGCCATTTGTTTGTCTGTTTTAGTCCTGCAGGTGGAGCTGTAGGCTGGCCGTGAATGTAGTGATGGATGACTGGTTAAAAGAGGCTTTCCGGGAGCTGGCGTCTCTCTTTCCTCTTCGGGCCGTCGGTCGGTGCGGCAGGTGGTTGCCTCGCTCGTCGCACTTACCTCTTCTCCCCACCCGTTTCATCTACTGATCTACACTACACTTTTGGTTAACTATGACATTTACTGATACACTTCTATTTTATGTTAAATAAACATTCTTTGTTAAATGTAGTGATCAGTGTGGTCTCCCCTTTTATGTTGCAATCACTGTATGAGCCCAGTGGTCGTAACACATCGTCCAGCTCAGTTCTTATATAATGGTAATAAATCCAGGCAGATCAATAATATTGTTGAATATTAAGTGAAAACTACGCAAGCCAAAAGTGAACCAAAGGCGACAAAAGCGTATGAATGCCTTCATGAGATCATGAGTTCATTAGTGACAGAACTGATAAGACTTTAATCTCTTACTTGAGCAAAGCCATGGCAGGACCTTCGGGGCGAGGTCTTCTCTTGAAGAACTGGTCGATACTCTTGGGTTCTGGCATGTGATATGGCAGATTCAGCATGGACTCTATATGACAAATATATAAGAGAAAGAAATGGAAGGAATCAACTTTATTATTATTAGATGATATTTGCCGTCTACACCTCCATTTATAAGTATGGAGTAATTTTTTTGTTTTTGGAAGTAGTCTCTTCTGCTCACCAAGGCTGCATATATTTAATCAAAAATACTGTAAAATATTACAAATTAAAAAAGCTGTTTTCTATACAGTAAAGTGTAATTTATTCCTGCTGTATAATTTATTCAGAAATCACTCTAATATGATGATTTGATGCTCAAGAAACAGTTCTGATTATTATCAACGTTGAAAACATTATGCTTCATATTTTTGTGGAAACGTGTCCAGTATTTGCATGTAATTGAGTCTTTTAGACTGACCTCGGACCAGTCTCTGACTCTCACTGTGAAGCTGCTTGAGCGCCTCCTTGCTGGCTCTCGCCGCTTTCCTCTCCTGAAAACACAATTTGTTCAGTAAAAACACAAGTTAGTGATGCACAATTATCTAGGGGTGTAACAATATATTGCAACACAAAAATAAAACAATATGTATCATGGATCGTTCACCCAAAATAAAAATTACTGTGTGAGGAAAAAATTCAAGTTTTCAGAGTTTTAGTGTCAGTACAAAATTAAACTGCTATATATAATGTTGAATATAATGCAATGGGGGAATATTTGTGGGTCCTG
Source organism: Gila orcuttii (assembly GCA_026230005.1). Taxonomy (NCBI): domain Eukaryota; kingdom Metazoa; phylum Chordata; class Actinopteri; order Cypriniformes; family Leuciscidae; genus Gila; species Gila orcuttii. The sequence goes on along the minus strand of JAPDVR010000010.1, from coordinate 1,412,551 downwards.
ATAATGCTAAATGTCTTGTTACCAGTAAAAGTGGCCGACATTATTTTAAATATATCTAGTCCGTGACAGAGATCAAGTATATTCGTATGTATAATTCTGTATTTTCAGCTTCAGAATCATGAATATGTTTATTCTGGTGTCTCTATTGTCCTGTGCTTTGGGTTTCCAGCACCAAGAGTATTCATTTACACACACAATGTAATACCAAATTTAGCATTTTAATCAACAGTACATTTTTTGTTAACCTTTTACCACGTCTTGGAGTATCGCAATAATATCGCATCGTGATATAATATTGTATCGTGGCATGAGGGTATCGTTACACCCCTACAATGAACACAATCAACAAGACCGTATGACGTTTAGCACTCCCACCTTTCGCTGTGGCTTGTTCTCTTGCTCCTCGTCGCCACTGAACTCAGACACATGAGGCTATAGACAAGTAATAATAAAATGAAAGCAGCCATTAGTAACGCATTCAGATTTGCGTAGACGTTTTCAACACGGAAACCTGAATTCTGTGCCTACTTTGTGCTTGGCTTTCTTTTTCGCAGCAGATCGGATGGCATCAAGAGACTCTTCATCTTCAGAGTCTTCCTCTAACTGGGCATCGAACAGATCAGAGTCTCCGAGCAAACAGCCGCTGTCATTCAGGGCTTTGATTGGAAGGGCCTCCTGAAAATAGGGAAAAACAAATGAAATTTAAAAAAATAAAATAAAATAAAAATTTGCCTAGTAAAAAAAGAAAAGAAAAAAAAAGTATACTTAATTGTATTTGAAATATATTCCCTTTTTCAATAGTACATTGCAAATATACAAAAAAAAAATGTTTTATTACTTTTATTAAAAGTATATCTTCACGCTTTTACCTATTTTCACAATACAACTTTTAACACACTTTAAAATCATTGTACTTTAGTATATTTTCTAAAAATACATTTTAGAAAAATATACTTGAAGTGAAAAGTTTATTTTTAAAAAGTGTATTTGAACTACTTAAAAATATATTTTAGGTATTTTTTTATCTGTGTGCTGGAAATGATCATTGTAACAATGCACTGAAAGTATACTTTCAAAATACATTATAGTATACAATAGTATATTGTACAAAGTATAGCTAAGTAATATTTGTTTATTAATGTGCATTTGTTACTGAAGACAGTGTTCAAATTTGTAGTATTTGGAATAAGCCAAAAGTATTACTCAGCATTTACTTTTTACTCAAATATAATAAACTAATGATACATCGCTTGTATGTTTCGAAGACACTCAATGAGTTTATAATGTACTTGTAACATAAATAAAGCACACTTTAATATCACTAATCAGTGATGTAATTAGTCCATACACAGGCATATACTTAAAGTATACTAGAAGTTGTTCCAATTTAGCACACTAAATACACTTAAAATTATGGTTTCCTACAATTTAATCACAACTATAATATACTTTCAAAAAAGCACACTTGAAGTTAACTAATCATTAACACACTCGAAGTATACTAAATTAGTACTTTTTTCACCAAGGTTGTGAAACGTTCACAGTTGTTAAATGATCCAAACACTCACCTCTGTTTTTTCTTTCAGTCGTTTAACAAGAGCAGCGTTGCGTTTCTCTTTTTCTTTGCGTCTTTCTGACTTCTCCCTCTTTTTCTTTGCTTCTTTTGGTTTGATTTGAACTTCCGCTTTCTCAAGCTCGCTCTCATCACTGTCCATTGATATCCGGTACACTCGTTTCCCTGGCTTATCTGTGATGCTGTGGGTCTCGGTCTTCGTCTGCTCGTCGCTGGACTCGGACAGAACCAGAGCGTTCTCCATCCCGGCCTCTTCCAGATCCCCGTCGCTGTCGCTGTCCTGCAGGGCCTTTCGAGGGCGGCTCTTACGACTGACAACGATATCTTCATCTGAATCTGGAACATAATGCATCTTTGTTATAAACAATAGATTTAGGCGTCACTAATCAGGGCTGTGTTTCCCGTACGACGCCGTAACTCGCTGCTTCACTACTATAGTACGATGCATCGTTGAAGAAATCAACTAGCTAATCACGGCTGTTTCCTGAAACCATATTGTCGCAAATTGGTCGTTCAACCACGTTGGTTAATGATGTCACCTGCGTGGTGGAGTAATAACTACTTTTAATGAATCTGTTTGAGAATTAATACTAGATGTTTTGATGTAAATTACGGACATGGCATCTGAGGACTATTTCTTATTTTTCTCCGTTGATTCGTTTTATTTCCAGATTCAATCATAGTCTCGTTCTTACACACTAGAGCACTCACACACACACATGCGCACTCTTCAAATACGAAGCTTTAAATCTCTTAAACTAAAAGACGTAAATGACATCTGTATGTATTCTAAATAAAAGACACAGATTGTACTGAATGTCATCTGGCTTATTTTGCTCAAGATCAGGATTTATTGAGTCCAGATGTCATGCAAACAAGAAAGTCTTCTTCTAACCGCAGGTCGAGATCTGTCACTCACACACACAACTCTGCGATGCTGTTTGCGAATGTTTGTTGGAAAGATGGTTTCGGGAAACACAACTCGTTGAACCGATGATAACGATGGAACTTGCGAAACATAGTTGGCTAACGATGCTTTTGGGAAACACACCCCAGAAGTGCCAAAGCATTAATTTAGCTTATTCTTCATGCAGGGTCCGAAATTAACTTTTTGGCTCACCTGCCACAGGGACTGGTAGATGAAAAAATTCACCAGCCAAGCATATTTTTTACCGGCCAAAATATACATATACATACAATATACATTCATTTCAGTACATTTAATTGAGATAAGGTATTATGTTGAATGACTAGAGTAGAAGTCAAAACAGAGCAACAAATAGTAAGACATGGAAGATGTGAGCATCGAACTAGTGCTGATAACAGAACATTTGAAGGTTTTGGAAAACTATCAGATACTTTACCGAAAGTAAAAAAAATTACCGATTAATACTATCAGTTAAACGGTTTAAAAGTATACTGTATATATATATATATATATATATATATATATATTAGGGCTGTCAATCGATTCAAATTTTTAATCTAATTAATTACATACTCTGTAATTAATTAATCTAAATTAATCGCATACACAATCTTACATGTTTACATGGTACAATTTCTGGTAAGCTACGTTTTTATTATTATTGCTTGACACAAATTTCACGATTTCAATTTAATTTAATTCTTGTGATTTGATGCAATATTGACTCATTTGGATAAATAGGTACACAAGATAGGCATTCATTTTTCTCAAGAAAAAATCTCACCCAATGCTGTAAAAATACAGAGAGCCATATCAGCTGGTAGTAGGCCTATATTTAAGGTTAAAGATAGCTCAAATTAAATATAATGCGTGTTTATTACAAATAACAACTTTGATATTTAAGTAAAAATATAATACATATGTAATCTAGTAGTAGGCTACATAAATTTAGAAAAATACTCTCTATAGCTCTTTTTTTTATAGCCAATAACGTGCTAGGTCATGAAATGGCTTTCCTGAGGTAACTTAGGCTAAATGTTATGTGACATTGTTCTCCAGCTGTTTTATTGACCTCTTTTCGCGGTTGAAAAACACTGATTGATCGAGGAATATACATTTCGGTAAGTTTTAGGCTGCCCTACTGTATCTTTCAACATTGTTCATTCGTGTTTATTTACTATTAGCTAGAGATGATCGGTTCACGTGCCGCTATAGGGATATGTCATGTCACATTTACAAGCGCCAAAACGGTATTTATTGTTTGATTTTCATAATAAAATTGACAGAATCTGAGAGCTGAGATTTTTTTTATATCATAAGTAACATGCTCTGTCTCGTCTGTTTCCGTGTCCTCTCTTTGGTGCGCGATTTTTCTGTGCGTGAGAAAATGGTTGTGTGACGTGAGAGCGCGTGAAAAGTTACAACACACACACACACACACAAGCGCGCTTTCTCTCAGGCACACTCACCGACTCACGCACACACTCCTGGATGCTTTGCATTGATGTGGTACGTACTTTAGAGTTGACGAACTCCGTTTGTTATAAGTAAATGTTCCAAACAATGATCCAAGCAGCGCGTTCTTGTCTCCCTCCTTCTTTTTACACGAATAGTGGCTACGGCTAGAACGGCTCCGCAAAGGTCAAAACGGAATGGATTAATCTGCGTTATTTTTTTTTAACGCGTTATTTCCTCTCAGATTAATTAATCGATATTAACGCGTTATTTTGACAGCCCTAATATATATATATATATTTACTATATAATATATATATATATTTACTATATAATATTAATAATATTACTATAAATATATATATATATATTATATATATATATATATATATATATATATATATATATATATAGCTTTTTTGTTTGTTTGCTGCATGGTTAAAAAAAACAGTATGTAGCCTATATTTGTTAAATCACAGGGCGCGTCCGTCGACACGCGCAACAACACGCGCCTAAAGACATATTTCGCAATTCGCAAGCAAAATGAACCAAGCAAAAAGAAGTAGCTACTGTGGCACCATTTCGACAGAAAGATCGACGAATACTTGGAAAATATGCTACGCGGTATTAAAATAAAGCAGTAGGCCTAGTGCAAGTAGGCTACAATGCAATATCACTTGCGATGCAAACATCCACAAGCAAATGAAAGGAGCTTTCCGAAGTTGGCCACTAGCGAGACGTTATCTCTGTATTCCTGGGACATCTGTGCCATCGGAGACCCAGACTAACCCCACATCATGCAGACATGTTACTTTTTTTAAGTAAAAACTAGACAAGCTGTGGATTGAGGTAGGTCTGCTATTTTTATTTGACGAAAAAAACGTAGTCTGATGAAACAAAGCAGTTTTTTCAAAGCTTCAAACTGATTCAGTGTTTTCTTTTTGTCATCTTAATTTGTTAATTATTTAAGTTAAAGAAATATATTTAGTGTAGGTCTATTTTAGGTGTGAAGGTTGTTCACACAAACACGCTTCTTGAGGCACACACGCAATGTCTCTCGCTTTCTCCCTCTCAGGCGTGCACGCGCTACACGGTTTGGAGGACAGTATGTGCGCGCTCTTTCTCGCTCACTCTAGATTCCAGGAGATTTGAACTAATTTGCGGACATAAGTGAGCCGCTATCAATATGCGGGAGACTTGCGATGTCTGGAACATTCACCCGCCAGTGTGGCGGATAGCCTTTTAATATTTACTCGCCAAACGGAAAATCTACCCGCATTTGGCGATTGGCGGGTGTTAATTTCGGACCCTGTCTTCATGGCAGTGAGGAAGCGTCAAATCATCACGCAGTTGATTCTCTTCTAAAGCTGCACGTTATCTTAAAGTCGACATGAAACGGAAGTTGCGATCGTGTTTTCTTCCCTATTGTGATGTACACTTGAGTCCAACAGCTTTTGGAACAAGAACAAATGAATGTTCTTAATTCAAATGGGAGTGGATTTTTGGTGGTGTAAACAATTTATTCTGAAGCAATTTTTCATCAGTGTTTTTATCAGCTTTTACATACTTAAGTCTGCATTTGCTTTGAGAATGCGCAATAGTTCTGCTGGGATCTTTTGTGTGGAACTATTTTCGTTGGCGAAATAGAACAAGAACAGTCAATATTGTGTCTAAAATGTAAGTAATGATAAAGTCAATAGTCAAAATATGTAACATTTCCAATCGTGATAATATTTGGCAAAACAGCTCCCTCGGTTATATCTCCGGTTGTAAGTAAGAAAACTCAACATTTTGATATTTTACCTCAGAATGTTTCTTCTGTGAGAGTATTTATATGTGCAGTTAAGCTAATTTGTTTTGATTTCTCCACGAATGTCTCTCACAACGAGACAGGCGTGACCTTGTAACCAGAAATACACTATTCATTATCAATCACTGTTTCCACTGAAACTATTAACAACAGAATCATTCTTGCGTTTTGATGCTTCCCTAGTTATTTGTGTCACTGAAGTTTTAACCAGGCTACTTTTCCAGTCAGGCAAGTTAAATTCTCTTCCACTCAAATCCACTTGTCGAGCAGTAGATCGGATGTTTGTGGTTTGCAAACATCGATCACACGTGAATGACAGGTAGCCCCGCCCTCGCGCCAGTTAACACATCATCAGAGATAAGATGTCATTGCAAAAGGCTGGGGATTTTAATTAAAAAATTACAAGGGCACAAAATTGTGATGTGCATGGACATTTATAATAAATACAGCACTGTTCCATAAAAATAAGAATTGTCAATTTTGATTTCATGGTGACTTTAAAGGGATAGTTCACCCAAAAATGAAAATAAGCCCATGATATACGCACCCTGAAGCCATCCTAGGTGTATATGACATTCTTCTTTCAGACGAATATAATCGCAGTTATATAAAAAAAATGTCCTGGCTCTTCCAAGCTTTATAATGGCAGTGAATGGCCGTTTCTGATTTGAAAAATCTGTCCATGATAAAATTTATTAACCTTTATTAACCCCTCAGAGCCCGTGGAGCACTTATCATGGATAGATGCACTTTTATGAAGGATAGATGCACTTTTATGAAGGATAGATGCACTTTTATGATGGATAGATGCACTTTTACGATTGATAGATGCACTTTTATGATAGATAGATGCACTTTTATGAAGGATAGATGCACTTTTATGAAGGATAGATGCACTTTTATGATGGATAGATGCACTTTTACGATGGATAGATGCACTTTTATGAAGGATAGATGCACTTTTATGAAGGATAGATGCACTTTTATGATGGATAGATGCACTTTTACGATGGATAGATGCACTTTTATGATGGATAGGTGCACTTTTATGATAGATAGATGCACTTTTATGAAGGATAGATGCACTTTTATGATAGATAGATGCACTTTTATGAAGGATAGATGCACTTTTATGAAGGATAGATGCACTTTTATGATGGACAGATGCACTTTTATGATAGATAGATGCACTTTTATGAAGGATAGATGCACTTTTATGAAGGATAGATGCACTTTTATGAAGGATAGATGCACTTTTATGAAGGATAGATGCACTTTTATGATGGACAGATGCACTTTTATGATAGATAGATGCACTTTTATGAAGGATAGATGCACTTTTATGATGGACAGATGCACTTTTATGATGGACAGATGCACTTTTACGATTGATAGATGCACTTTTACGATGGATAGATGCACTTTTATGATGGATAGGTGCACTTTTATGAAGGATAGATGCACTTTTATGATGGATAGATGCACTTTTACGATGGATAGATGCACTTTTATGATGGATAGATGCACTTTTATGATGGATAGATGCACTTTTATGATAGATAGATGCACTTTTATGAAGGATAGATGCACTTTTATGATGGACAGATGCACTTTTATGATGGACAGATGCACTTTTATGATGGACAGATTCACTTTTACGATAGATAGATGCACTTTTATGATGGATAGATGCACTTATGATGGACAGATGCACTTTTACGATAGATAGATAGATGCACTTTTATGATGGACAGATGCACTTTTATGATGGACAGATGCACTTTTATGATGGACAGATGCACTTTTATGATGGATAGATGCACTTTTATGAAGGATAGATGCACTTTTATGATGGACAGATGCACTTTTACAATGGATAGATGCACTTTTATGATGGACAGATGCACTTTTACGATAGAATGATGCACTTTTATGATGGATAGATGCACTTTTATGATGGATAGATGCACTTTTATGATGGATAGATGCACTTTTACAATGGATAGATGCACTTTTATGATGGACAGATGCACTTTTACGATAGAATGATGCACTTTTATGATGGATAGATGCACTTTTATGATGGATAGATGCACTTTTATGATGGATAGATGCACTTTTATGATGGATAGATGCACTTTTATGAAGGATAGATGCACTTTTATGATGGACAGATGCACTTTTACAATGGATAGATGCACTTTTATGATGGACAGATGCACTTTTACGATAGAATGATGCACTTTTATGATGGATAGATGCACTTTTATGATGGATAGATGCACTTTTATGATGGATAGATGCACTTTTATGATGGATAGATGCACTTTTATGATGGATAGGTGCACTTTTATGAAGGATAGATGCACTTTTATGATGGATAGATGCACTTTTACGATGGATAGATGCACTTTTATGAAGGATAGATGCACTTTTACGATAGATAGATGCACTTTTATGATGGATAGATGCACTTTTATGATGGATAGATGCACTTTTACGATGGATAGATGCACTTTTATGATGGATAGGTGCACTTTTATGAAGGATAGATGCACTTTTATGATGGATAGATGCACTTTTACGATGGATAGATGCACTTTTACGATTGATAGATGCACTTTTATGAAGGATAGATGCACTTTTATGATGGATAGATGCACTTTTATGATGGATAGATGCACTTTTACGATTGATAGATGCACTTTTATGATGGATAGGTGCACTTTTATGAAGGATAGATGCACTTTTATGATGGATAGATGCACTTTTACGATGGATAGATGCACTTTTACGATAGATAGATGCACTTTTACGATAGATAGATGCACTTTTATGATGGATAGATGCACTTTTACGATGGATAGATGCACTTTTACAATGGATAGATGCACTTTTATGATGGATAGATGCACTTTTATGATGGATAGATGCACTTTTATGATGGATAGATGCACTTTTACAATGGATAGATGCACTTTTATGATGGATAGATGCACTTTTACAATGGATAGATGCACTTTTACAATGGATAGATGCACTTTTACGATGGATAGATTCACTTTTACGATGGATAGATGCACTTTTGATGACAGATGGACTTTAACGATGGATGGACTTCAAAACAGAAACTGCCATTATAATAAATGTTTTAATATAACTCCGATTGTATTCGTCTGAAAGAAGAATGTCATATACACCTAGGATGACTTGAGGGGGAGTAAATCAAGGGCTAATTTTCTTTTTTTTTTTGGTGAACTATGCCTTTAACTGTCTTACCTTGTTGGTTCTCATTGATCGTGTTGCTGTCAATCACAGGCTGCTCCATCGGGGAACCCATGCCACTGTCTGAATCACTCTCAGCTGTTCGTCTTTCGGGCAGATCTACAGCCTACAACATAACATTCACGTTTATAATATTTTAAGTGTCAGGGCAAATAAAACCAATAACGTTCAAATTGATGAATCGCGCGCTTTTGAAAACACAACAGAATGTAAACATCGCATTGGTGACTAAAGTTACATAACTATTACGAGCAGAAAGCTAACGTTACCTACAACTGTATTTACTGCTCCTTTCTTTTGCTGTAAACACTATATAGCATATAATCAAATTAAATTTAACATCTGGCAACAACGAGCATAAAAAAGCTAATAAAAAAGTTCACAATCTCCTCAGGCCTTACGTTAGAAAGAACAGGATGAATAGCTAAGCTGGCTAGCTCAACACAAATAACCTGATGAATTCATTCAAAACTTCTATCACCTATGGGGTGAATTATTTCACAACTTTTACTTGTTTAGCGAATGTAGTCATTTATATGCATTTTTGAGGTAATTTGATGTCATTGCGGTCTGATACGTTACCCGCTCACAGAGAAGAGAGCTCATCTTTCAGGTCGAGTCTTGAGCTTTATTCGGCGCAAAACTACATCAATCGCACGAGGAAGTCACGCCAAAGACGTATTAACGCAGTAAACGCAAGCTTTATATTAAAAACGTCATAAAGTTAAAATGTGAATGTTATTTTTACAATGCCAAAACGTATACATCCGACTCCCGCCCGATAGCTATAGAACTTCAGCCTTCGCGCGCTAGGCTCGAGCGCTTTTCTTTAACTGACTCCGTCATTCTTTTCGAGCCTCGCTATTGGACGAACGGTTGTTGGGCGCTCATGGGCTGTGCTGATTGGACAGGACTGTCAGCAGTGAAACACCAATAACGCTTAGGATTGGTCAACGCTGACTGTAAATGGACAACAACAGAGTTCCAGCAAATAATTGTGGGACAGGAAGGATATTTCCATCATAAAACACATCAGATGCAGACTTTTTCAGCATGCTTATGTGCGTACTGTTAAGATAACAAATAAAGAAAATACATTAATTTGCGATCGATCAATCAAGACACGTGCCGAATGTCACTTACAACAGAAATTAAAGGGCGCGTGGCAGATTTTCCCTGGATTTAGATGGTCAACTGAACCATGTGGAGTTCCTAAAATCAAATTAAGTAATAAAACACGCGACTTGATAAGCATTCGTGCGCCTCACCGCCCAAACCTTTATCATTTTCCCTTTGAGTGTCAATGTGCCCGTCCACCAACCGAATTTCGCGTCCTCGCGCATGCGCACTTACAAATCCCATGGATCTGCTTTAAATCACTCAGAAGACAACGCAAGCACAGAGCTACACATCTACGCATCCTTCCATTTCTTAAATTAGCCACTTTCAGCTTCGCGATACCGCCCCCAATATCAGTGTCGGTACGGAGCCGCCAGGCCGGGACAGAGACGGAGAGAGATCCCTCGGCCATGGAAGCGCCCGGACCCGGTAAGTGCTGGAAATTAAGCCGTGTGACAGCGTAGCGCGGGCCGTTGCTCTGCCTCACCAGGGCCCGAGGCTCCGCGCTGTTTAGGCCTCAACGGAAAAAACGAAAATAATCCACTTATCACGCCGCGCCTGTTTGTCAAAACCATCCTAACGACACTTAACTGTTAATAATCGCACTCCACCCTTTAGAGCGAGTATTTGAGAAGCCAACAAGTGTGTGTTTATTACTGAATGAGCGTTAAATGGCTCGAGTCCAGTGCGGAAGACAGGACGGCATTGTGTGGTGGGGATTTAACCACACGCATTTTCCTTCCGCGTCTGTCGTGAACAAGCCTGCATATAAATAAACAACTCGACCTTTGTTTTGAAAACGACGCGCATTCTGGGTTTTATCTCGACTGTTTGTTTGTCAAATATCGTTATGGGTGAATTGCGCGAGCTCGAAACGCGAATAGGACGCGCGCGTGCTGTTAAGTTAAAGCGCGCGCGCGGGGTCTGTTTTTTAATTGCTGGCGCTTTGTTTGATCCCCATGTGCGTTTGTTTATGCCTAAATGTTGACCATCCCAGAGGAAAACGATTGACTGGACTTTCAGAGCCAGTCACGTATTTGACTCCATGCACAGCAAACGAGCAGCCGTTGTCACTGTAAGAATGAACTCGCTGACCCCTGACAAATAGGCTCAGTTATGATCTCAGTCCATGTAATGCACAATAATTATCGGATGTCAGTACGGTATCATCATTTTATTAAAAGCTAGTCCACTTTGACGTCTTCAAATTGCTGTTTTTGAGCACAAGCTGATTTTCTTTTGCTACCACATGCATTTGTTTTCATGTTGTTTGCTTACAAAGTGAATGCATGTGCTTTTGAAAAAAATCTGACGTCTCGCATTTCATGAACCTTGCAGGTCTTCTGGCTCATTAACTTCAGTTTATAGTCATGTTTGTGTATAAGACAATGTGGAAGCCATGTAAATTACTCTTAGTACTTTGTTAGAGAGCACACTTTGTGAGGAAGTGAATAGGGTGTCTATTAAAAAGAAAAAGCATTTGTTGTTGTGTTTTGGTAATGTTTTCTCTGTAAATGTAGCTTTCATTCTCCAGCTGTGAGGTCAGGCCAAAGATCTGCTATCAAAGTGCAAGGGTGACAATGTATGTTTATCGTTGTTGCATAATTCTGAGCTACAATAAAGCTCTGTGGACGCGTTTGTTGACGAGTGTGGTTGCTCCTGCCAAACAGCAGCTTTGTTATTTTTCCCAGTTTCTACAAAAATCAACATGACCATAATTGACCCGCTGGTCTTATTTTCGAATACTTCACTGAAAAATTGGAATCTTTAATCTAAATGTAGTAAATTGCATAACTATTTAGTGATGTTAAACAACTGCCAAATATTGCATTTTAGCAAACTCTTTGTAATTTCCACTTTTCACCATCCATTCAATTCCTAAAGGAGATTTAAATCAAGTAAAATGCACCACATTGAAGGAATAAAATGGGTTGAAAATGGGGATACACGACATATCGGACACCATATCGGTATCGGACAATATTTGTTTATTTTTAATGTTATCGGCCCAATAATAAAATTTGGCAGATATATTAAAGCCGATAAATAATGTATTATTTCCTTCAGCTGAGACGCTTCAGATGCGCACTGTTCAACATGATGGTTTTGAATTGCTTGAAATGTGATTAGAATCACTTAAAAAAAGGAAAATCCAGTAAAGTGCAACATGTGCAGCTCAAGTCTGTCATATCGGCTACATAAAATTATAATAAGAACATTATAATTGTGTGCTTGGGACATGGTTTTAAATGGTGAGACTTTTGTTTTTGTAATCAGGCTCTCAAAAATTATATAATAAATTGGATTTCGATTTATCGGCCAATATATATCGGTTATCGGCATATAACGAGTTATTGTAATCGGCCAAAATGTTCATATCGGTGCATCCCTAGTTGAAACTACCATTCGTGTTGAACTTTTTTGCCATCCTGCGCATTATGCTTTTCATAAGTACCGTTTAACTACTGAAAATGAAGAGGAAACATGAAGGATCAGCAGCTCTTGTGTTGGAGATCTGATGCATGCGTTGATAGATCGTGGCGTGTGATTTCGTGTGCTGGAAACACGGATCCTGTCATGCCGAGCATCCGCTGTATAATCCAGGTGATCTTCCGGTGTCGTGAGACTAAAGTCTTTACTGAGTCACCATCATCATCATTGCTCCAGATGCCCATCAGTGTAAGCCTATCATGCCATTTATCTCGCTGAGCTCACAGCTAAAGCCTGTTGCCCCTCGTTAGGGACACTATATGGACTCTATGCATTTAGTGCACTTCTTTTTTATGGCCAAATTACCTTTCAAATTGTAATGCATTGGATTAAAAATGTGGCACTCGATTTTATAGTGCTGGCTGGTTAAAAAATGACGATTTTAATCGATTCTCATTTTTACGAATCGATAGATTCTTAAATCCCAAGAATTGATTAGGCTAGTCATCCTGTTTTCAGTTGATGTATGAATGGTACATTGTAGCGCGCATCCATCCAATAAATCGCAATAATCTTTGTTTTGTTACTATTGATATGAAAAAAAGTCTCAGATTTCAAATTACGTCCATTTTCTTACGAAATTCAAAAACATAAATACCTTTTTGTCGCTGTGGCGTGAGATCACTCTGGCAGCTCAAGAGAAGCACATGATCTTCTCTTCCGCCTTAATAACACCAGTTACAGCGCGAAATAAACATCAATAAGCATCTAAAAGTGTGTTAGAAGATAGAGTATAACTTATAAAAAAATTCGGATCATGTGACATGGAATCGCTCAATCAGTGTTTCAACCGTGGAAAGACGTCAGTAAAACAGCTTGTTAACAATGTCATGTAACGTCACATTTACCTCAGAAAAACCATATCCAGTGACCATGAACTCGTTAGTCAGCTAGAAAAATTAACTGTAGAGAGGAGCATTTTGCTAAATGTATGCACCATATAACATATTCATTATCATTTTTAATGTTCTTCAATATTTAATGCATGTTTGAATAAATCAAGTTTTTATGACAGCCACAATTTAAATTTTTATTTTTCATATAACTTTATTATTATAAAAGTGTAATTTAAGTGTTTGTATACAAATCAGTAAATTTTTACCTTCAATATTATAGTAGGCTAATGAAGCCTAGTCTAGGACTGACTCCTATAGTTTACAGCATTGGTTAAGAGATTTGTTTTCCTTGAGAAAATTTGCCATGTATTGTAGCCTACCTGATATCCAAAATAATCAATATCGAATCGGAATCGAATTGTGAAATTTGGGTCAATACCCAGCCCTACCATTTTACACCCTCTTGGTTTTTGTGTATTTGCATTTGCCAGATAGTTGCATGATCTTACTATTCATATTCCTTCACACAGTACGCAGATTTTCTGTATGCATGAAATGAGGGATGCATGATATAGCGCCACCATATCGGTGTCAGCCGATATATGTTCATTTTTAATGTTACCGATAATAAAATTTGTCAGATATATTAAAGCCAATAAATGTATTATTTCCTTCAGATGCGCACTGTTCAACATGATGGTTGAAATATGATTGGAATCATTTCAAAAAGGAAAATCCAGTTAAATGCAACATGTGCAGCGCAAGTCTGACATAAAGACTACATAAAATTATAATGAGAAAGATGTGGCTTTAATGGTGAGACTTTTGTTTTTGTAAAGACTCTCAAAAATTATATAAAAATGTGGAATTAGATTTATCAGTCAATATATCGGTTATCGGCGTGCATCCCTACATTAAATACAAAAATAAGTGTATTGTGCAAAATGCATGCAACGCATGATTAGATTTTCACTTCTGCTGTAATTCAGCTTACTTTTTTTAACTTCTCTTTTTTTGATAAAATGTTTGCTTGGAACCACCCAATGTTATGGCATTTTACACAAAATTGATTATTTATAACTACACATGCAATGTAATGGGTAACGTTACTACAGTGTTGTATATACTACTATCTGTAGCTTTTGTGGAACTGATTTGCTTACTATTTTTAAAGTCAAGTCACCTGTATTTATACAGCGCTTTTTACAATATAGATTGTTTCAAAGCAGCTTTACAGTGATAATAGGAAAATAATGCAACAAAGTTTATATATATATATATATATATATATATATAGCTGTTTTTTGATGTTTTAAAGTAAAGTACGTACTATAATAATTTTGAAGGAATTATAGTAATTATATACTATTATTATAGTGTATGCTTCACAGTATTCAGTAAATGCCCTTACTTACACTTCAAATGATTTCTAGACCCTAAAGCTGATATTTGATGTTCTGGATTGAATAAGCAATCCAGTGCCTTTATGTTCATGGGTTATTTTACCCATAATGCAATTGAAAGCATTAGGAGAGCACATTGAGCCCTAGCTTCACACTTCTAGCGTGTGTGTGTGTGTGTGTGTGTGTGTGTGTGTGTGTGTGTGTGCACGAAGGGCTCCAGACTAACTTTTTGCCTTGGTTGCACTGGTGCGCCTAACTTTTTTATTTAGGTGCACCCAAATGTTTCCTCGGCTCGCGTCGCCTTTAACGCCACAATTTCAAGCTCAGCTTTTTATCATGCTCCATATACATTCATATATATTATGTAAATTATTTTAAACAAGAATAAGGTGTAGGTAAATACTTTTTTTTATTTGAAGCACAATTATACTGTATATAAATTTATTTATTTTTTTAAAGTGCTTCACTGAGCTGCCAAACTAACTATTTTGAGTCTCTAGCTCAGGCTCGGTAGGCTCTACCTCTTGAGTCGGATGCCATCTCCGACGAAGGACCAGGGCTTGGCATCTTACAGGGACTGGGGAGACTGGTGGCTGAAGTAGCTCTGTGTCTGGGCTGTTGTCGGAGCATTGACCGGGGAGTAGGGATGGGTATCCATAAGGTTTTAACGGTATTACTACTCTTACCGATACTGCTTATCGATCCGGTACTTTAACAGTATTCTTATCGGTTCTTTTTGTTTTATAAACAAAGATAAACAATTAAACAAAGATGCACATTATATAGGCCTACACAGTGCTTTCATTTCAGGAAGGTCTACTAACA
The DNA here is from genome assembly GCA_026230005.1 of Gila orcuttii. Taxonomy (NCBI): domain Eukaryota; kingdom Metazoa; phylum Chordata; class Actinopteri; order Cypriniformes; family Leuciscidae; genus Gila; species Gila orcuttii. Next base: position 1,396,827 of record JAPDVR010000010.1, on the reverse strand, counting down.
TTACTGTTCAAGTATGGTCTAAAAAGAAATCTAATAAAGTAATCAAATGTAAAATAACACTGCATATTTTATCATAGATAGATAATGCTTATTAAAGCTGAAGTTATTAATTCAAGAGCTGTGAATACAAGCTGGTCATTTTGACATATTTTTGTGTACATTTGATAGTTTAGACGCACATGAAACCCAAAGTATAATTTGCCTGTCTCGTTACGGTCTGTTTCGGAGCGCGCGTCGCATTGGGAACAGCATCTCTTGTGCAGACTTTTGTGCTTTTAATAGCTCTTTTTATTATTAAACGCGTCCCGCAATTTAGCAACAGTAGCTGGACTGCATTTTACAACAATCACGAGCTGATTCTGTCGTTAAGTTTGAGTTTTAGGGAGAAATGACAGCGCACTGCTGCGAAGGGAAGCTGCGCAAGACCGAATGTGGCTGTAGCTTTTAATGGTTTTACCTCAATATTTTTTTTTTAATAATCTTTGGAAGCCGAAATCTAAAATAAAATCAGACTAATATCACAGACCTAAAGTGTAACCAGGCTACGTTTGAATGTTTAGTTCTGCCGTCGTCAATCATTAAGCAGAGCTGTCGTGTTGTGCGCGCTGTGGCTCCGCGTGAGAAATCTCTCTCTCTTTCTCTCTTGGACTCCGAATAGCAAAAATGGTGTAATATTATTATACACAGAAAAGGCTCGCAAGATAAATTCTTTTTTTATATAACGTCTTTATAGTAATAATAAATAGTATGTGTATTTTCTTAATTTCTCCAGTAAGTTACCGACATCAGAACCGATCACGTCCGAGCTGATCGATACAGCGGTCTTTCAGAAGTTGAATACCGGGTTTCCGTACCCATCCCTACCGGGGAGAGTGTTGGGGGAAACAGGCCTACTTTTCTTAAAGAAAAAACTCTATGGGTCTATTTCTTTTCATTGTTCGTCGTCTGTTTTCTTGCGTTTCTTTTGCTGATGCTGATTGCCGTAACTGATTCTCTGGTGCTCAGGTCGCAATTTCAGTCACACAGCACGGAGCAGTGTAGGCCTACCACAGCCAATCAGAGGCAAAGACCCGCCCTATCTCTGTCTCTGATTGGTTTAGACCACGATATGATCCAACCATGAGTGTGAGTTCCGACAAAGGAGAACAAGCGCTTATTTCGTGGAGAGGCAGCGGACGCGAGGACGTTAGGTGTACCGGTGCGACCTTGGAAAAATTTTAGTCGCACCCTTACAAATTTTGGTCGCACTCTAGAGCCCGTGTGTGTGTGTGTGTGTGTGTGTGTGTGTGTGTGTGAAGTGTAACAGCTGAGTAGCCTATATATAGAGTCCTCCTGGTTTGTGATGAATGGTTCCCCTGTCTCCACTAGGGCCGGGTATCGAGATGTTCTGATCCGATTCCCCTCAATGAATATATATTTAATACAAAGAAAAGTGAACATAAGTTTACAAGTGGTTAATTAATAAAATTAATTCTCAATGCAAGATGAGAAATTGATGCTGAATATTGGACATGTCAGAAGAGTCGCATGCCTTGATCAACAGGATCAGGTTATTTTATGTTTAAGATAAAACACACATAAAGTCACTCAGCATTCGCTGTAACACTGAGGCTGGAAGTGGAGGAAAACTAATACTGGCTTTAGGCTGATGGATAAATAAAACGATTCGTGGCCTTTGAGAATCGATTTTGAATCGACCACGTTTTAAAAAACGATTAATCGAAAATTATTTTTTTTGTTCAGTCCTAGACCCCCCCCCCCCAGCCGTGATCACGCTGTGGTTCAGGGCTTTGTTGGCGTTGAGGGGGGGGGTGTATGTGGACGGGACGGTTTAGAGGCTCCCAATTGTTCTTCCCGCCGCTTGTCTTGCTAACTGGAGCGTGTGTGTGTGTGTGTGTGTGAGGGGCTTCGACCCCTGCACAGCCAACGGGTGCATCGTATCACTCCGATGGGCCCCAATAAACATCATCCCCCAAAATACACTGTACAGTTTGAAATAAGGAAGTGATGTTGCATCTTTGAGGCGTTCCTGCTTATCACTGTCCAATAGGGAGAGCCCTGTGAAAGCGGACAGATTTATTTTTTCTCCCAAATTCTGTTTTCCGTTTAAATTTTTCTGGTCTCTGATTTAATAGTTAAATGTTAGTAATAATAAAAAAAAAACATGTCTAAACAATTTAACTAATGGTTTAACAAATAAAATTGGTAACACCTCACAATAAGGTTCATTAGTTATCATTAATGTATTTACTAACATGATTTAACAATCAGTACATTTGTTACAGTATTTATTAATATTGGTAATGTTAGTTAAATCCAGCTGTTCTTTGTTTGTTCATGTTAGTTGGTGCATTAACTAATGTTAGTAAATACAACCTTTGATTTTGATAATGTATTAGTAAATGTTTAGATTAATATTACCTAAGATTAATAAATGCTAAAGAAGTATTGTTCATTCTTAGTTCATGTTAAATAGGTAGATAACTAATGTTTAACTAATAAACTTGTTGATCCCTTCTTGATCCCATTTTAACGGTTTAATTACACTTTGATAATCAAAAAGCATTACAATCAATTGAAGTCATAAAACTTTAACATTTTAATAATTAAAATTAAATTATTCCTGCACTACAGAGGTTGTTAAAATTAAACCGTAGAAGTATAATTGAATACAAATTTATTATCAAAAGCAGTATCAATTTAGCGGAGAAGAAAAATTGTGATTAATAACTTTGTTTACAGTCCTGCTTTTGATTTATTAATGTAAAATTCCATATTTACGATGGATTCTGCGTTTCTGTCTGTTTTCCGCATTGAGAAAATCGTTGGGGTTGTGATGTCATGGTCATCGCATCATCACACCCCCCCATGTGACCCTGCTGCCGTCTGTCTGCGCTGGACACACACACACACACACACTCTTTTGTCTGATGCTTGTGTGGAGGCTGGACACACATGATTGGCTGTTATTGTTCCTTATTTTGTCTGTTTTTTACCCCACTGGTGGGTCAAAGGTCGTGGTGACTGTCATGTTGTCTTGTTAAGTTGCTTGTATCCACGTCATTGTCTGTCGATCAATCTGAAAGCCGAACATTGTGTGTTCATGATGGGAAAGGGCACGTCGGTAGTGGTGGAACGATCACAATATTCACGGTTCGGGTCATTTTTGAGCCACGGATAGGATAATTTTTCGGATATGAAAAAGAATTGTTTTGGGGGGGGGGGGGGGTTACTAAATGTTACTTTGCTTTTCATTTATTATTTAACTCTCACTGGAAGTTCTTCAATACTACATCTAAAACTACAACCCTAACTGATAAAGTTCAAACATTGTTAAAAACAGTCATAATAAAATAATAACAAATACACAAATTACAAGCAGAGATGAATATTACATAAAGTTACATACTCTAATAGTAGTATTCAGGTACAGAAATTCATAATTAAGCCTAAATGTAGAATATAGTCTCTCTCTCTCATTCTCTCATAGTATCTCTCTCTCTCATTCTCTCATAGTCTCTCTCTCTCTCATTCTCTCATAGTCTCTCTCTCTCTCATTCTCTCATAGTCTCTCTCTCTCTCATTCTCTCATAGTCTCTCTCTCTCTCATTCTCTCATAGTCTCTCTCTCTCTCTCTCATAGTCTCTCTCTCTCTCTCTCTCTCATAGTCTCTCTCTCTCTCTCTCTCTCATAGTCTCTCTCTCTCTCTCTCATAGTCTCTCTCTCGCTCTCTCATTCTCTCATAGTCTCTCTCTCTCTCTCTCATTCTCTCATAGTCTCTCTCTCTCTCTCATTCTCTCATAGTCTCTCTCTCTCTCTCTCTCTCTCTCTCATAGTCTCTCTCTCTCTCTCTCTCTCTCATAGTCTCTCTCTCGCTCTCTCATTCTCTCATAGTCTCTCTCTCTCTCTCATTCTCTCATAGTCTCTCTCTCTCTCTCATTCTCTCATAGTCTCTCTCTCTCTCTCTCTCTCTCTCTCATTCTCTCAGTCTCTCTCTCTCTCATAGTCTCTCTCTCTCTCTCTCATTCTCTCATAGTCTCTCTCTCTCTCTCTCTCTCTCTCTCTCTCATTCTCTCATAGTCTCTCTCTCTCATAGTCTCTCTCTCTCTCTCTCTCTCTCATTCTCTCATAGTCTCTCTCTCTCTCTCTCTCTCTCATTCTCTCATAGTCTCTCTCTCTCTCTCATTCTCTCATAGTCTCTCTCTCTCTCTCATTCTCTCATAGTCTCTCTCTCTCTCTCTCTCTCATTCTCTCATAGTCTCTCTCTCTCTCATTCTCTCATAGTCTCTCTCTCTCTCTCATTCTCTCATAGTCTCTCTCTCTCTCTCTCATTCTCTCATAGTCTCTCTCTCTCTCTCATTCTCTCATAGTCTCTCTCTCTCTCTCTCATTCTCTCATAGTCTCTCTCTCTCATTCTCTCATAGTCTCTCTCTCTCTCTCTCTCTCTCTCTCTCTCTCTCATTCTCTCATAGTCTCTCTCTCTCTCTCTCTCTCTCTCTCTCTCTCTCTCTCTCTCTCTCATAGTCTCTCTCTCTCTCTCATTCTCTCATAGTCTCTCTCTCTCTCTCTGCAATCTGTTCCACCCCTAAAAAAAAAATATATAGGTCTGTAATGGTTATATATATATATATATATATATATATATATATATATATATATATATATATATATTCATTAGGGGTGTAACGGTTCACAAAATTCACGCTTCGACACGATACAGTGATGTCACGGTTCGGTATGTTTTCGATACATCAAAAAGAAAGAAATTCCAGAGAAATTTCCTATTTATTAAAAGGAAAATTATTTTTAAATGAGTGAGTTTTCCTACATCTTGAAACTTTCAGTTTTATATATGGGGATAATATTTGAAGGATGAACAAATAATGTTTTGGTCATCACATTAAAAATAACATTTAAATATGATAATATTTGAGTTTTGAAGTGCTGGAAAAAGATGTGTGATGAAGCATTTTATGGTTACAGTGAGTGTTATACAGTGAATCATGGTGAATGTTGCTGATCTGTGGACTTAAAGCCTATAACTAGGTTTCCACGTCAGCGCTGTTTGATCCGTTAATAACGGAGAAATGTTAACGCTTCTCACTAGATCTCGCAGAGATGTTATTACTTCAGTGGCGAACTCAAACTCTTTGTTGACTGGATCTCTCAGCGCTGTGTATAACAGTGTCGCTGGATCACGATCGGCTCGCTGCACTGATGTTGATGGTCCGAACTGATAAACAATCCGTGAAGCACAAAATAATGAGTAGCGCAGTTTCGTTCCGCTTTCATAACGTTTGCCATTTGATGTTGCGCAACGTTGTGGTGATGGATTTTGGCCAGCAGGAAAAATGGTCCAACGAATCGTTCAGTTTGTAATGCGTACCGAACCGAACGGTTCAATACATGTACATCGTTACACCCCATATATATATATGCTTTGGTGTAACTTTGCTTTTCATTTATTACTTAAAGCTCACTTGAAGTTCTTCGATTCCACATCAAAAGCTACTAGCCTATCTGATAAAGTTCAAACATTATTAAAAACATGGGATAGTCCGTGCGGATCAACTGCGATCCGTTTTCCGGATTCAGATCCAGATTTCAGTTTCTGACATTCATGAAGATTCAGACGTGCCTTTAGGCTTCATCTGGAACTGTGTGTGTGTGTGTGTGTGTGTCCTCAGGCCCGCCTGCTCCTCCCTCCCTCTTCCAGCCGCCGCGCCGGCCCGGCTTGGGAACGGTGGGGAAACCGATTCGGCTTCTGGCCAATCACTTCCAGGTGCAGATCCCCAAGATCGACGTCTACCATTATGACATCGACATCAAGCCTGAGAAGCGACCCCGCAGGGTCAACCGGTGAGCTGTGAGCCTTCCCCTCGGTACAGATCACACTGTCAAAACAATTCCAGTTCACATGGACACGCAGAAGCATATATAACTATAATAATATAATAATAATAGCAGTATAATCTGAGTACTGTGCAAAGGAATATTAAAAGTAATTCTGTATTATAATTTTTTTTTTTAAGGCCAGACAAGTAATATGTTGAGGTCAATTTGTAAAGTAAGACTACACGCCTGCACAAATATATATTCAAACGCGCATATCTATAGACTAAACATGTAATACGCATGTGCACGCCGTCAGCGTTTTCACAGATTAGCGTTTTACGATAATCTTTATTATTATTATTATTATTATATTATAAAATCTTACTGACCCAAAACTTTAGAATAATGCTGCATTTATTTAGGGTGTGTATTTGTAGAAATTGAAATCAGTAATGCAGCTATAATTAGCATGATATTATGTAAAATTAGCAATGAGTTTGTGTTATGTTTTATTCATAGAGAGGTGGTGGACACAATGGTGAGACATTTTAAGATGCAGATCTTTGGGGACCGGCAGCCTGGTTACGATGGCAAGAGGAACATGTACACGGCACATCCGCTACCCATCGGGAGGGACAGGGTAATGAACGCATCAACACATGTGACCCTGGACCACACAACCAGTCATGAGTCGCTCGGGTTTATTTGTGGCAATAGCCAACAATACATTGTATGGGTCAAAATTACCCATTTTTCTTTTATGCCAAAAATCATTAAGTAAAGATTAGTGATCGACCGATATTGAATTTTTATTACCGATTATTTGCATGTTTATGTGGCCGATAACCGATATGCAGAACCGATATTTATTCAATATTATAAAATAAATATTTTTTTTTTCTTATTATAAATATTTATTATAATTTATTAATATGAATTTTTTAATATAATTTATTATAAATATTATTATTGTATTATTTTTTACCTAACCCTTTTTTAACCTGAGATCAATTGCTAAAGTGAAGCATTTTTTATCTAGTGAGGATTTAGAAATTGTAGTTCATTCTTTTATTACATCTAAGCTTGACTACTGCAATTCTCTATATATCGGTCTCCCCCAGACTCAGCTTTTCCGCCTACAGTTAGTGCAGAATACAGCGGCAAGGCTTTTAACGGGTGAGAAAGAGAGAACATATTACACCGATACTGCAATCCTTACATTGGCTTCCGGTCAAATTTAGGATTGATTTTAAAATTCTCTTGTTTGTTTGCAAGGCATTGTCAGGCCTTGCCCCCCAGTACATCAGTGATCTTCTTGTTCCTTACTCTCCTTTTAGAGTTCTCAGGTCCTCCGATCAACGACTTTTAAAGGTACCTCGTTGTAATTTAAAATCAAAAGGAGATCGTGATTTCTCCGTGGTAGGTCCCAAACTTTGGAATAGTCTCCCATTCCATGTGAGGTCAGCTCCATCGATTACAACTTTTAAGTCTTATTTAAAAACTTATTTATTTTCTTTAGCTTTTGAATAAAGTATGTCTGTTTTGTTCTATGACTTTCATGTTATTATTCTGTAAAGCACTTTGGGGCAACGTCTGTTGTTTAAAAAATGTGCTATATAAATAAAGTTACTTGCTTGCTTAATGTTATACTTCTGTTTTTGACACAATTATTACAACACAAATGAACTGAACAAACCATTTTATTTATAACAATCACTCCCTCTTTGCATACAAAAAAAACTACTTTATATTTATACACAAATAAATAGAGGGGTCTGAGTCCAAAAAATAAAGTGCACTGTTACTAAGTGTCTTTGTTTAAAAATAAAAGCTTTGATGAGGTAAAAAATAAAGCACAAAAATTATTCTAACATATTGGGGGGAAAAAATCTAAATAACCTGAATTTTTTTTGCATAGCTATTTTAGTAGTGTAACTTAATACTCCCAGTTAAGCAGAACTAGGTTGTAGTGTAGAAAACAGAGTCTTTCAGCATTCTGCCCTGTAAGCCTGCTTCGTTTGCTTTCATAAATCACAAATTACAATAAAAACATTTATATTATTACATTATATAATTTAGATATAAATTATACAAATAATTTATAAGCATCAGCAGCAACAATGTTAACAATAGGCAAAATAAATGTTAAAAGTCTAATGTTTTCATATAGAGAAAATAATTGACAGGAGTCATATCACCTTTGCAGAAATGTAATTAATTTTAAACAGTTTTAGAAGGTTTATGTGCCGTTTAATAGGTTTAAACTAAGAGTGAGGAATAATTCACTGGGTAATATTAATTCACTGAATAATATTAGCTGGAATATAACATTGTCAGGAAAGCAACAAACAAAACAGCATATACATCATTGCATTTTCCAACTAGTATGTTATTAATAATTAATAATATTTTTGTAGGTCTAGATCATGAAATGCTTTCTGACAAAGTGCTGTTTATCTATGCATTTACACAGAACTATATATATAGGCTACTCAAATGCGATCGTGCGTGCAGATAATAAATAATTAATTTCCACAAAGCGGTATATTTAGATGTGTATTAGCAAAATAATTGCTATAGTAAATGATAATATAATCTAGGGTGTTTAAACGAGATAATCTTGTCAAAAGTTTCATTCAGTGGCCGTGCTTGAGCATTCCTGATCATCAACCCAGTGAGTGCTCAGCAATATGAACAAACTTTTTTTTCGAGACTAATGGTGAGCAAATACAACAGATAAACAATTAAATTCAGCGCTTTTATTTTCAACATGCACTCAATCATGTCTGTTTTATTTAATTCGTGTGAAGTTACGTCTTTATTGGGGCAGGACATGATGGATTACGCTACGTGACTCCATGAGTTCGTCTCAATTTTTTAGAACCAAGCTTAATAATATATCATAATATAGCATAAATAAACTATATCAGGCATTTATGTCTCAAATCTCATTTCTGCATGTCTGTTATGTTAAATAAAGTTGAATAATTAAAGCAAGTAGAACATATACTTTACCTGTGCACAGAGTTGTTGTTGACTGATCTCCTCAGACGCGAGCTGCAATGGCAGAATTCTCGAAACGGCCACAAGATGGCGCTGTTTATCGGCGAATCCGATATTACAAAACCGATAGCCGATTATGGGAAAATGCTTAAATATCGGGAAAAATATCGGTAAACCGATACATCGGTCGATCAGTAGTAAAGATCATGTTCCATGAAGATATTTTTTAAATTTCTTACCGTAAATATATAAAACATTTATTTTTGTGACTGAATTCAGCACAATCACGCACATAAATTTACAACTTTAAATTTTTTTGCACCCTCAGATTCCAGATTTTCAATAGTTGTATCTCGGCCAAATATTGTCCTATCCTAACAATCCAAACCATGCATCAACGGAAAGCTTATTTATTCAGCTTTTAGATGATATATAAATCCCAATTTAGAAAAATTTGACCCATGTGACTGGTTTAAGGTCCAGGGTCACAAATGTACAAACTATTGTCCATGCTGTTAAACTCTTAATTGCTTGCTCCTGTTAACACGCGTTGCATAAAAAGTACACGTACTGCGTTAGATTAAACTGGGAAGGGTCATATAGCACTTGCATATCGTTAGTTTCACTGCTTCTATTGTTCTCATTAGTAAGTGGCTTGGGTTAAAGCGTCTGCTAAATGAATGAATGTAATGCTGCAGGTGGATCTGGAGGTGACGCTGCCGGGCGAGGGCAAGGATCAGACCTTTAAGGTGTCTCTGCAGTGGGTGTCGGTGGTGAGTCTGCAGATGCTCCTGGAAGCTCTGTCTGGGCATCTCAACGAGGTCCCGGAGGATTCGGTTCAGGCTCTGGATGTCATTACTCGTCACCTGCCCTCCATGCGGTAAGACGGTCTCACACACGGCAGGTTTGGATTAAAACGATCTCTGGTGCGACTGCTCTGTTAGTGCGGTTCATTTGAATAACGCTGCCATCCGAACCCAAACAATAGTGGTGTGAACCTACACTGGTCTCACGGTTCGGTTACGATTATCATGTCATCGATTCAGTTCAATTCAATATCACGATGCACTGCATCCTCAATTTTAAATTTTACTTAAAAAGTGCGTGTGCGTGTTCGCCTGTTCGGGAAGTCGCAGTGACAGAAACAGTGACATTCCAGTTTAAGTTTCATGGGAGTAAAGCCTGTTTATGCCATTAAGAAAATAAAATTCTGTCAAATCAATTTTGTTTTAAAGAAATGTTCACATACTCAATGAGAGTATGACGGCGCCTCATAACAATACGGTCACTTGCAACACTTGTAAAATTTCCATTTCGTCAGAGGGGGGGAACTACCTCCAATATGCAGAAACATTTGGCCACACACACAGCATGAACAGACTTTAGTCCCATGAAACTTAAACTGGAATGTCACTGTTTCTGTCACTGCGACTTCACGAACAGGCGAACACGCACACGCGCACGCACACACATCACTTTTGAAGTAAAATTGAAAATTGAGGATGCAGTGCATGTAATGCATCGAGATATCGAATTGAACTGAATCGATGAGATGATAATCGTAATCGAACCGAACAGTGAGACCAGTGTAGGTTCACACCCCTAATACTCAGTGCTGTATCAGCGAGTTAATAATAATTAACAAACAAATAAGTTTAAATCATAAGTTCAATAAGTTAATACAAACAAACAAATTTGTTTTTCCCTCACCCAATGAGAATCGATAAGGAATCGAATCGATAAGCAATATCGATAATGGAATCGGAATCGTTATATTCTTATCAATTCCCATCCCTAACGATCATCCATTTATAATCCCGCGTAACAACACAGAATAATTGTAGTTTGACCGTCGGGTGCGGATACTTAATCAGAGAGCGTTATTATGGCAGTGGATGATGTGTGTTTGGCTGTGGATTCGGGTGACGCTGGAGCTCATCCGCTACTCTACAGCCGTCAGACTCTGCAGGCGCTAACAGCTCGCGGTGAACACGGCTAACGTGGTTTATCAAGTTAGTGTATTACCTCCTGCATATTCTATTAGTGCGTGACGTGAGCGCACACAGCGTGTCTTCTCCAGGTCGTGCACCAGGTCGTTCATAAGAGCCGAAATGTGCCCGGATGTAGACTTTTAAAGTAGTTGGAGCATTTTTAATCACTCGCACTCGCGTCTTGCCTCCCTCTGCCAGTGTAATGCTACCGCGACAAAGCACATGCGTGATAAATGACGTCAGAAAAGCGTCAGTACATTATAATCGGTTATGGTCTATTACTGAACCGATACCGAATCGTCCTCGTTTGCATCGTAGAAACGAGTAATTTCTACCAAACAAGCGGACCGATACCCACGCTTTCTTCCAAACTCTGGTGCGGTTCGACTGAGATGTGAATGCAAAGACTTCTAAACAAACCAAAAACAGGATGTGATGATGTCACAAGGTGTAGTGATGGGATCAACGAAACTTTGAATCAACTGAACCAATTGCTTCGGAAAATGATTCATTGTTTTGAAGCGCTCGATGCCGGTGACGCCTGCTGGTCAGAACGGTGTAAAACTCAGATTACACTTTCAATAAAAGGTGTTTTTATGCATGTTTGAGCTATTTAATGCAATTAAAAAAACAACCATTAAATATGAATTGTCTTTATAATATGTTATCTTATTATAAGTGAATGAACACTGCCATCTGGACCCGAACAAGCGGACAGACACGCGTTTTTAGGGTGTCTCGTTCTGCTTCCGAACAAACTCTGGTGCGGTTCGACTGAAATATGAATGCAAACATTGAGCAAAGACTTCCAAACCAACCAAAAACAGGATGTGATGATGTCACAAGATGGAGTGATTGGAGGAAACTTTGAATCAATTGCTTTACCAAAATGATTAGTTGTTTCGAAGCGCTTGAAATGCTGGTCAGAACAGTGTAAAACTCAGCTCAATCATGCATAAAAACACCTTTTATTGAAAGTGTAATCTATTTAATGCAATTAACAAATCAACTATTAAATATGAATTTTCTTTATAATATGTTATCTTATTAAATCGTAGGTTTTGTTTATTTTATGTAACGCTTGGTTAATCACACCAATAAGACATTTTTAATGACAACTGTTCCTTTTTATGTTATTAAACATCCACAAATTTATAAAATTGATCCGGTAAAAATCATATATAGACACATGTTCATGGGTTTAAAGAGATCATCGAAATTTTCATTCTGAAGTGAACTAATCCTTTAAAAGTGTGATTGCTAAGCGAACCAGGTCTAAATGTATAATTTTCATGAAGTGTGAACACACCCTAAAACCTTTGACTCTTTGCTGGACCACAAAACCAGTCATGAGTCGCACGGGTTTATTTTTGGCAACAGCCAACAAAACATTATCGATTTTTCTTTTATGCCAAAAATCATTAGGATATGAAGTAAAGATTATGATCCATGAAGGTATTTAGTAAATTTCCTACCTTAAATACAGCTGAAACTCGAAAAATTAGAATATCGTGCAATAGTTCATGTATTTCAGTAATTCAAATTGAAACGTATATATTATATATCTATATACATATGCATGATTATACTTTTCAGAGGGCCAACATTTCAGTATTTTTTTTTTTTTTTTTTTTTATTAATTTCATGCAATATTCTGATTTTCTGAGATTTTGAATTTGGGGTTTTCATAAGCGGTAAGCCATAATCATCAAAATTATAACTTTTGCACGATAGTCTAATTTTTCGAGTTTCACCTGTAAATCAAAAATGTATTTTTGTGAGTGGATGCAGCACAATCGCCAGCAGAAATGCACAACTTTAAAGGTGATTTTTCTCAATATTTAGGTTTTCTTATCAGATCTTCAAATAATTCTATCTCGGCCAAATATTGTCCTATCCTAACAAACCATACATCAATGGAGAGCTTATTTATTCAGCTTTTATATGATACATGCATCTTAATTTAAAAAAAAAATGTACCCATAAGACTGGTTTTGTGGTCCAGGCATGTGACTTGTGTTTGACGAGCTGTTTCGCTCCGCTTGACGCAGGTACACACCCGTGGGCCGGTCCTTCTTCTCGCCGCCGGAGGGGTATTATCACCCGCTGGGAGGAGGGAGGGAGGTGTGGTTCGGCTTCCATCAGTCCGTCCGTCCAGCAATGTGGAACATGATGCTCAACATAGATGGTATGTGTCGTCTTCTGAAGCTTTCTAATCATTTGTTAACAAACAAGTATTCATTACTTCAATGAGCTTGCTGCTTCTGCCTTGAATTAGTTTAAATTAATACATTTATAACTAACTATGATTTTGTATATGTACATTTCTGAAATGCATAACTTAGACGGTTACCTCTGATAACAGAAAACTCTAAATTGTAAAATGGACTTTTTCTGTAAAGCTGCTTTGAAGCTGTGTATTGTGAAAGGCCCTATACAAATAAATGTGAATTGTATTCAACTGAACTATGCGTATAATGCAAAATTTTATTTCACACACTCCAGTGTCAGCTACAGCCTTTTACCGAGCCCAGCCTGTCATCGAGTTCATGTGCGAGGTTCTGGACATCCAGAACATCAACGAGCAAACCAAACCCCTCACAGATTCACAACGTGTCAAGTTCACCAAGGAGATTCGAGGTGAGGACTGGAAAAGGTTCATTATGTCATTTATTGTTCAAAAGTTTGGGGATTGTATGATTCTTTTTATAAAAATGTCTTTGAGGCTCTTCTTGCTCATCAAGGCTGCATTTTATTTGATCAAAAATACAGTAAAACAGTAATATATTTAAGTACTTTCAATTGTAATATATTGTAGAGCTGCACAATTACCAATTGTCTATTAAACTTTTGACAAGTACGATCACAGCGAACATTGGGATCTGAGTTGGCGCTGCCGCTGACCCAGAGAGAGCAGGTGTCATATATAGGTATGAAACAGCTTCACAAAGTCTTTTTTTTAACCACACAGTATCATTATTTCTGTCTTGCAATCATTAATAATTAAGTTTATAGTCGGATATAAACACTGATGTTTACAGTAGCAATCAAAATAGAGTAAATCACCTTTTGAAAGTAACTTGACGCTTCAAATAAAGATTGTATCAATTTCATCGTTACACCAGTAGGTGGCGACAAGTGACTGTATGTCATTGAATCATTCATTCAAGAGATTCGTATAAAAATACTGATTCATCCAGTTATGAGTGAGTCATTGAATCATTCACTCAATCTGATTTAAAAAAAAAAGTATTTATAATTAAGTATTTTAATAAAATATTTTAAAAATAGACTGCAGAAATTATAACATTTTGAACCTTTATTTAGTGAATTACACGTTATTTTGTTTAGTTGTCTGTTCAAAATCGAGATCTCTATTTTAAACAAACAAACACAAACAAAAATCATAATTCTCAATTAATCCAGAATTGTGCAGTTCTAATATATTGTAAAATGTGTTTTATTCCTATGCAAAGCTGATGTTGAAAACGCTTGTGCTGCTTCATATTTTTTTTTTTTTTTTTGTGGAAACTTACTTTTAATTTTCCAGGCTTCTTTGAATATAAATGGAATATTTTGTAACATTATAAATGTCTGTGCTGTTGCTTTTGATCAATTTAATGCATCCTTGCTGATTAAAAGTATTATTCTTTTATTTAATTTTTTTGAAGTTGCACTACATCAAGGGCCAAGACTGCTTAAATTCTGGTTGTGTATTGATTGCTGAGTTAATATCATTGTGTGTTTAGGACTGAAAGTGGAGGTCACACACTGCGGGCAGATGAAGAGGAAGTACCGTGTGTGTAACGTCACGCGCCGCCCAGCCAGCCATCAGACGTTAGTGTCTTCAACATTTTATCAGTGTTTGCTAAAAATGTATGCATTATTATTTACCCACCAGTTACATTTCCTCCGCATGTTCCTGCAGATTTCCTTTGCAGCTCGAGAACGGACAAGCTATGGAGTGCACCGTTGCCCAGTATTTCAAACAAAAGTACAGCCTGCAGCTCAAATACCCCCATCTGCCCTGCCTCCAGGTGGGGCAGGAACAAAAGCACACCTACCTGCCCCTCGAGGTAATATAATATAATCATATGAGGTGCTTTCATATATACAGAAATGAATGTGATGACACTTGTCTTGTTTCCTCCATAAAGGTTTGTAACATAGTGGCGGGACAGCGCTGTATAAAGAAACTCACAGATAACCAGACCTCGACCATGATCAAAGCTACGGCCCGCTCCGCCCCAGACAGACAGGAAGAGATCAGCAGACTGGTAATTATTATTATTTACTATTATTATTATTAGGGATGCACGATATATCGGCCACCATATCGGTACCGGCCGATATTTGTTCATTTTTAATGTTATCGGCCCAATGATAAAATTTGTCTGATAAATAATAGATTATTTCCTTCAGATGTGCACTGTTCATCATGATGGTTTTGAATTGCTTGAAATATGATTGGAATCACTTCAAAAAGGAAAATCCAGTTCTGTGCAACGCATGTCTGTCGTATCGGCTACATAAAATTATAATGAGAACAGCATAATTGTGTGATTGGGATGCGGCTTTTAATAATGACTTGTTTTTGTAATCAGGCTCTCAAAATTATAAAAACTTTGGATCTATATTTATCGGCCAATAAATCGGTTATCAGCTTTCCAATATAAAGAATTATCGGTTCGGCCAAAATTTTCATATCGGTGCATTCCTAGAAAAAAGGTTTCAGTCGATAAATAATGGGTAATTTCTTACATCTGAGACACTTCAGATGCGCACTGTTCAACATGATGGTTTTGAATTTTGATTGGAATCACTTCAAAAAAGGAAAATACAGTAAAGTGCAACATGTGCTGCGCAACTCTGTCATATGGCTCTTTAAAGATATATAAAAAGTTGGATTTAGATTTATCGTCCAATATATTGATTATCGACTTTCAAATATAAAGAGTTATCGGTATCGGCCAAAATGTTCATATCGGTGCATCCCTAATTATATATTATTTATATATTATATAAGAATGTTGGTAACACTTTACAATAAGGTTCATTAGTTCACTACCTTAGTTAACATGAACTAAGAATAAACAATACTTCAGCATTTATTAATCTTAGTTAATATGAATTTCAACATTTAGTAATGTGTTATTAAAATCAAAGGTTGTATTTGTTAACATTAGTTAATGCACTGTGAACTAACATGAACAATGAACAGCTGTATTTTTATTAACTGACATTAACAAAGATGAATAAATGCTATAACAAATGGATTGCTCATTGTTAGTTAATACGTTAAAATGAACTTTATTGTAAAGTGTTACCAGAATGTTGTAGTTGTAATAACATGATTCACTGCAAAAAATGCTTTTCTTACTTAGTAAATGCATCTTGTTTTAAGAATTTTTTGATATTTGGACTGGAAACAGGACAAAAATACTAAGGAAGAATACTAAGAAAAAAATGTCTTATGGCCTTTTACTACTTAAGCAACAACTCACTTAATTTTGATTTATTTCCCCACAAAACAAGACATAATATCTTCATAATGGCCTTTTACTTCCTAAGTAAATGCATCTTGATTTTTAAGAATTTTAGATATTTGGACTGGAAACAAGACAAAAATACTAAGAAAAGCATTTTATGCAGTGTTCATAATGTAACTTGACTGCTTTCACCACTAAAGCTCCTGTTAATCATTCCAGGTCAAAAGCAACAGCATGGTGGGCGGGCCCGACCCGTACCTGAAGGAGTTTGGGATCGTGGTGCACAATGACATGACCGAGGTGACGGGGCGGGTCCTCCCAGCGCCCATGCTCCAGTACGGGGGCCGGGTGAGTACTGACACCGGGAGGGACTGTAGCAGGGTGAGTACTGGGGCTCGGGTGCGGGTGTGTGTGTGTGTGTGTGTGTGTGTGTGTGTCGTGGGTAGGGCTGGGTATCGATTCAGATGTTTCGATTCGCAAGCTTTTGATTCGATTTCGACTCAATGAATATAGATTTAATAGAAATCCTATATTTATATTAAAAAAAAGTGAATACAAGTGGTTCATTAATAAAAAGAAATTAAGAGCCACAAACCTGTATATTAAACTTTTTATTTTAGGTACTTTAAAACAGAAGCCAAATCTATATTTCAAATGCATACTATGAATAGACAGGATTTTAATGCAAGATAATAAAAATTGATGCTGAAAATTGGATGTGTCAGATGAGTCGCATGCCTTGATCAACAGGATCAGGTTATTTTATGTTTAAGATAAAACGCACATAAAGTCACTCAGCATTCGCTGTAACACTGAGGCTGGAAGTGGAGGAAAACTAATACTGGCTTTAGGCTGATGGATAAATATGGGGAAAAATTAATTGTGGCCTTTGAGAATCGATTTTGAATCGACCACATTTAAAAAAAACGATTAATCGAAAATCTATATTTGTACCCAGCCCTAGTCGTGGGTGAATGGACTAACCCAAGGCATGATGATCAGACTCCACTGGTGTTTCAGCTCGTGCTGTTCAGCAACTGATGTTGAGGACCTCAAGTCTGATGCAGTTAGAAAATAAAGTCCCCCTGCGGCGAAAATTTAACCTTTTAATGTTGTTTATGTGTCTATATGGTGTTTTTAATATGCTTTAAGACAAACACCATGTGTAAATTCATAAGTCGACAGCATTGCTGAGTATTTTCTCCTTAAAACTGCAGTGAACCAAAGACAGTCTCAAAAACACGCTTTGAAATCGCTGGTGTTTCTGACGTCACAAACGATCTTGTAACCAATCAGATCAACGTGTGATCGTCAACCAGTGGATCTCTGAGTGAGTGAGTGAGTGGAGGCGGGGCTCATTTGCATATTCATAGAACAGCGCATACTAAATGAAGCAAGGGTGTCGAGTTACATTCAAGATATTTTAAGGCATGACTTTTTTAAGGGAAAAAACATTTATATATGTCATTTTGGTGATCAAAGATGAGTTTTAAGGGATACAATTATTGACTACAGGGGGACTTTAAGACTAAAACTGTGCGTAAGCATCTATGCATCATTTTTCATCTTAATATTGTGATTTTTTAATCTCCCAGTAGAGTCTGATATTCATTCCTGTGATTAACCTCTTGAGTGATTGCTCTCTCTTTGCAAACAGTACCGTTGTTTTGCTTGGGCTGAAAAATTTGTATTTTAGGAGATCTGCAACATCATGTCTTTGCTACTACAATTTACTAATCACTGTCGCTAAATTTATACTGTGCATTAAAAGGGTGGGCAGTCAATATTGTCACTGCAATTAATTTAACGAGCTCAATTTAAAATTGAGTTATTATTATCACTAACGTCTTGCTTGTGTGCATGTTATAAATGCTTTTAAATGAAATGTGTGCTTCAGTCTTCAGGGATTTTCTTGAAAGGTTATAATATAGTATAATATATGATAAATATATTTGTTTATATTATAATTTTTCATTATATATGATTATAGTACATTTGATTATATAATATTTTTGATTATATTATTTTTGATTGTTTATTTGATTTTATTATATATATATATATATATATATATATATATATATATATATATATATATATATATATATATTATATTATGTTATGTTTTACTATATTTGGTTATATTACAGTAGTCAACATTTGAAGTGGATTTAAAACCTTTCATCAAAGTTATACATGAATTTTGAATAATACCCGTTCTTGTCTTAGCACAACTTTGAACTTTTTTGATCCACTTCAAATGTTGACTACTGTACATTTGATTTATACTTTATTGCGATTTAAAAACATCTGGAATTGAAACTGTTGACCACTGAACGCGGTGTTTCACATTTTTTCCATTTATTTTGCCAATTTTTTCACCATTGCATTTAATTATATAGTAAAAATATGCTTTTTTTTACTATTTTGTCTTGCTTTTCAGAGAAAAAAAATCAAATTGCAAAAATACAATTTATTTAACACTGAATTTTTTTCTAACATTCCAGCAAATATTATTTAAACAAAGCACAATATAACTTAAAATAAATAAATTAGTAAAATAAAAAATATATTTTTATTTGGCCATCTTTGAAGCCGCCCTTCTTGAATAGCCTATGTTAGGCCTATAACTGCTGACTGCTGAAAAAATGTAACTAAAAGAGTGCATTGAAAAGTGCAAAAAAAAATGTGGATGAACCCACAACAAATTAATAACTGTCGTAGACATAAGCCTACTTTTGCGGTTTACATACACTTTATCGTGGGCGTTGACAGGTTTGC
Source organism: Gila orcuttii (assembly GCA_026230005.1). Classification (NCBI taxonomy): domain Eukaryota; kingdom Metazoa; phylum Chordata; class Actinopteri; order Cypriniformes; family Leuciscidae; genus Gila; species Gila orcuttii. The sequence continues at coordinate 1,377,728 of JAPDVR010000010.1, read as the reverse complement.
ATGGATTGCCTCAGATCGTTTCAATATAGCGCGCGCTCTCCGTGGCGATTAGCAGATAAGGAGTTGCCATGAGAACGACTGACATCTCTCTCTTTTCATACAGATTACATAAACAGAGAATATTTGTTTTCGTTTTGAATTAGATCATTTAAAAGTAGACAATTAAATGATTATAAAGATATATTGCCTTTGCCTGTGTGACTAGTATTGGCTGAGTTTTGTTTAAGTTTAGAGACGTGCTCCAGAAAAAAGTTGACGGAGAGGCAGAAAGCACACCCTGTTTATTTTCTTTATTTTACAAAAGCACAGTTTTGTTTCGATTGTAAGTGGACACAAGTAGACATTTAACAGTTTATTTTTTCATATTTCTTAAGTCTGCATTTAAGTGACCATAAATGACGGAGTATTTAAGTGTATTTTGCTGCTATGTGAAAAAAATCCAGCAAAACGCGACGGCGCGTTTGTCAACTACAGAGGGTTAAAAGACGCTTTAGTGCTGCAAGTAAAGGTATGTCTGCACAGATGCATCAGACGAGCTTCTCTTTTGTGATCTGCTCAAAGGGGGCATGTTGGCTGCATTTATAAAGCGCGCGCCTCTCAATCTACGCTGGTTACTATTTGATCGCATCATCAAAAACGTCATTGTTCGGTCCAATTTATTCGGTCTTTTTACTTATTCGGCCGAACACCGAAAGTGCTTTTTTTGCTATTTTCGGCCGAATAATTTCGGTTGCCGAACATTCGGTGCATCCCTACTATTTTGTGGTAATAGTGCGTTCAAGTCTTCCTGGGAAGTTCGTACGCGTTTACGACGGCTGGTGCGTTCAAGTCACTTTCGTTGGAGTAAGATGGAGTAATTTCTCTTAATTACACAAAAATACAGCAAGGTTCTTAAACTCTAGTTCTAGAAAATGAAGAACAAAGAAATGTGCATCAGGTGTACTTGTTTTTTTAATTAATTTATGAAGCCACTGCAAACTTTATCGTCACTTTAATGCCATCATATTCTGTGCAGGCAATTAGCTTACTTCACTGTAAATAGAAAAGCCTGACAATATCACTGCTAAATACCTTTAAAGGGGTGTTGATTATGATTTAACTTTTCTAAATTTAGTTAGTGTGTAATGTTGCTGTTTGAGCATAAACAACATCTGCAAAGTTACAATTCTCAAAGTTCAAAGCAAAGGGAGATATTTACTTTTAACGAAATAGCTTTTTAAGGACTACAACAAACGGCTGGTCGGGACTACATGGCATTCCTCCCGGGTTAGTGACATCACCAACCATAGAATTTACATAAACCCCGCCCCCTGAACACGATTTATAGATTATCATGACAGAATATGCTAATCAATGACTAGATAACTACACAAAAGCTACATAAATTCATCAACTAACCATTCACAAATGTCCTGTTGCTTCTACGTGTTGTCACTTCTTCTTGAGTCTCTCCATTTTTCTGACTTTGAACATAAAAGGCTAAAAGTTTTTGAAATTTTCAGTGCATGTCTGTATAAAAGGACATGAGCTGTTGAAGCTCCGCCCCCTGTGCTGGGAGCAGCAGCTCTTTTGCATTTAAAGGGACACACTCAAAACGCTTTTTTGCTCACCCTCAAACTTTAACATGCTATATAAAAATATCTGTGGGGTATTTTGAGCTAAAACGTCACATACACACTCTGAGGACATCAGCGACTTATTTTACATCTTGTGAAAAGGGCATTATACCCCCCCCCCCCAAGTATTTTGGTGTTCCGCCATGTTGTTCACTGACACGCCCCCAACTCGTAAAGATCGGGGCTTAAAGAAAATCCCAAGCTTCCCACTGGAATTTACAACATTGTGGTGGCGTTCAAGTGCATACAACTTGTAAATACGAGCTTTACGAGATGACTTGAACGCACCATTAGTCCAGGCCTGCAGAGTTGGGTGTGTGGGGTTTGATGGGGTTGGCATGTTGGGTTTGATGGGGTTGGCATGTTGGGTTTGATGGGGTTGGCATGTTGGGTTTGATGGGTTGGCATGTTGGGTTTGATGGGTTGGCATGTTGGGTAGAGAGCCGAGGGGTTCACTAAGAGTGTAGGGACTCTCTCCTCAGAACAAGACGGTGGCCACACCTAACCAGGGCGTCTGGGACATGAGAGGAAAGCAGTTTTACGCGGGTATCGAGATCAAGGTTTGGGCCGTGGCCTGCTTCGCCCCGCAGAAACAGTGCCGAGAGGATCTGCTCAAGTAAGATCACTCTCAACTCTTCCCTAGTTGCAGGGTTTGTGTACAAGTGCTTGAAGTACTTTGACTTTTTACAATTTAAGTCCTTGAAAAACCCTGAAAACACACATTTATGTAAAGGTACTTGTATATTGTCTTTCAATAATTCAAGCATTTTTCGTGAAAGTAGTGTTTAATTTATTTACATTAATAAAATGATTATATGAGCATGATATTGCTCATATAAATATCCAAGTATATGATACAGCTTTCATTCAATCATATATTAATGGGAGAGAAAAATCCGTTTGAAAGAGGAAAGCGATATCTTTGTCATAGTATCCTTTCAATGGTTACACTTACCGCAGTCATTGGATGTGTTGCTCTTTATTTGTACCATTTTGTTTTATTTTTATTGATCTACTTATCTTTCAAATTCTAAAAAAGTAATAAAGATATTGTTTGATAAGTGAGATCTCTCATTGTAGTCCTTTAGCCAAAAAAGTAGTGCTTAAAGTCTTAATTTCATTTTACAGTATCTTTACGAACCCTGTTATTGCCTTCTAATAATGTGCTTTGTTTCTCCATTGTTTACACCTGTTTTTCATAGACGATAATATAAACGAAATGACAAAGACTGATGATTTTAATCAAAAGACACCGTTTTCCACCAACTTTGTTGGTTTAATTTAAAGTAACTTAGATGCCTTTATTTTGTTCATTGAGACTTAAAATTTGACTCTGGTTTTAGTTTCAGTTAACTAATAACCCTGGTCATGATGAGCTTTTGTTAAAGTTCCCTCAAGTTGTTTCAAACCTGTATGAATCTCTTTCTTCTGCTGAACACAAAAGAAGATATTTTGAAGAATGTCGGTAACCAGACGCTTGATGGACCCCATTGTATTTGAATTTTTTTTTCTACTGCAGAAGAAAGACATTCATACAGGTTTGAAGCCACTTGAGGAAGAGTAAATCATTTTTAAGTGAACTATTCCTTTAAAGATTCGGTGTGTTTTTAGGAGTTTCACTGACCAGCTGCGCAAGATCTCCAAAGACGCAGGGATGCCGATCCAAGGCCAGCCTTGTTTCTGCAAATACGCCCAGGGCGCAGACAGCGTGGAGCCGATGTTCAAGCATCTCAAGATGTCTTACGTGGGACTACAGCTCATTGTGGTCATTCTGCCTGGGAAAACACCTGTCTATGGTAAAGGGATTGGAAGCAAAGACATTAGGATGGGAATCTTTTTACGATACGATTCGAATCGATTCTTGAGGTCATGATTCGATTTAAAATCGATTCTCGATTTTGAATCAAATTTCGATCCGATATGTGCATTTTGATTGTAGTTTACTGTTTTGTTTCTTTTCTTATTTGACTGCGGTAGACAGGATTTTTTGCCCTTCTAGACCTATTAAACTACTGAATCAAATGGGAACCTGGAATTTATTTAGTTTCTCTTCACATTTTAGTCGACCCAATATTATAAAACAAATGCTCTTTAAGCTGACTGAAATCTTCTAGTCTTCTGTAATAAAGCAAGGCAGGCAATTTTGTTTAATTTTTGATATTAAAACTAGGAACAAAAAAAGCTAATTTCAAACAATAGGACACACATAATAGAATAATATACAAATTAAATAAACTTAAGTTTTTCAGGTACAGAAGCATAGGTTTATCAAACATGTATTAAGACTACTGAAATTGAACAATCAAATGTAAAAATAAAACACTGAATGAACTGTATGAATTATATATAAATTGATTCATAAGGATAAAAAAGTGATTGTCAAAAGCAGTCTTTATGAACTTTAATGAAACGCATCCGTTTTTCTCTCATTTGTTTTCGTTCGCATAGGACATAACAGATTCTGTTTACATTGAATACTCAATGTGCATTTTGACATAATTGTGTGTGTAGCTGTGAAAGAGAACGTAATAAATGAATCTCAGAGTATTTGACCGTGTAATGCTGAAGCTGTTGTGTGTCTCCAGCGGAGGTGAAGCGTGTCGGGGATACTCTGCTGGGAATGGCCACTCAGTGTGTGCAGGTGAAAAACGTTGTGAAAACGTCCCCTCAGACTCTGTCCAACCTCTGCCTGAAGATCAACGCCAAGCTCGGGGGCATCAACAACGTGCTGGTGCCACATCAGAGGTGGGTGTAGCGATAGGTTTGTTTATTATGCTATAAAGGATGTTATGTTGTCTATAGTACTTCATATCGAAAAGATTCAGATCTTTGAGTTGCAATTTGAACGAATCCCTTTTTTTTTTCTCTATTGTGATTCAGATTGAAACATCAAAAGATCATGGCTGAAACAATGCTTGCATAAAATGTCAATTTTTAGACACAAAAAAAAACATCACCTAGCAACAGGATTGACTATCGTAGGCTTTAAAGACCATATGATGCCTTTGTTGTTTTCAGGCTCTACTGGAACAGGTTTTCCTGCTTGAATGTTGATTATTTTCCTCATATTCTCCATTGTTGCGGCTCCTCTCTTCCCAGTCTGTCAGTAACGCTCTGTTTACTTCCTGTCTCTATGAAGCCCCTCCTTCTGAAAAAAGTCACTGTGCTCTGACTGGTCTGCTGGAGCAGTGTGTTGTGATTGGTCGAGTGTGTTTGGGAAATGTCCCGCCCCTTACCATAACCACCAGTTTAACACACTACTAACTAACTCAACCAGGCCCCGCCCCTTTATTTAAATGAGGAATATTGTGACGTGTTCGTTCCCGGAAGAAACTCAATGGAGGCCTTTCAGGAGTTCAGAAACACTGATATAGAGAAGAACTGGAGCTTTTTCATGCTCCAACACTAAAGAGAGCAACTATTGTGCTTCATGTTGATCTCTAAGTAAGGAAAGCTTGCCGTGTGTTTGTTCCCCAGGCCCTCGGTGTTCCAGCAGCCGGTGATCTTCCTCGGGGCCGACGTCACGCACCCGCCGGCGGGCGACGGCAAGAAGCCCTCCATCGCCGCAGTGGTGGGCAGCATGGACGGGCACCCGAGCCGGTACTGTGCCACGGTGCGGGTGCAGACCTCACGCCAGGACCTGTCCCAGGAGCAGCTCTTCAGCCAGGAGGTCATCCAGGACCTCACCAACATGGTGCGAGAGCTCCTCATTCAGTTCTACAAGTCCACCCGGTTCAAGCCCACGCGCATCATCTACTACCGCGGAGGCGTCTCTGAGGGCCAGATGAAGCAGGTGAGATACAAGAGGCTGATTAAAGCCACTGTTCACCCATAAACCCTGTCATTTAGTGTTCATTGTATTTTTAATGAAATCTGAGAGATTTATGTCCATTTGTTGAAAGTCTGTTCACCCAAAATGGTGGAAGCTTGTTTCTGCTACTGAATAAAAAGATAATTGTGACTTCTTTCTTACGATTGCGAGATATAAACATGCAATTCTGAGAACTGCACGTCAGAACTGTAAGTTTATTTCTTGCAATTGAGAGTTTAGATCTCACAATTTGACTTTATAACACGCAATTGCGAATTTACATCTCTTTTTATCTCAGAATTGCGTGTTATAAAGTAAAATTGTGAGATCTAAACTCTCAATTGCAAGAAATAAACTTACAGTTCTGACGTGCAGTTCTCAGAATTGCATGTTTATATCTCGCAATTCTGACTTAACACGCAATTCTGATTTTTCTATCTCGCAATTCTGAGAAAAGATGTCAGAATAGTGAGATGTAAACTTGCAATTGTGAGATAAAAAGTCGCAATTATCTTTCAAAAAGTTTTATTCTGTGACGGAAACAAGCTTCCATACTAAACCCAGTTCAAAATGTTCATTCATAGAGAGATTGTAAAATAAATCCATATGAGCAGAGTGGTTTAATCGAAGTCTTCTGAAGAGATACGATCATTTTATTATATGATGAACAGATTTAATTTGAGGCTTTTATTCACATTGATCAATAAATATAAAGCGATGCTCAACCATACTTTATGTGAAATACGAACCTTCTGTTTACCATATTTGAATGCTGTAAAAATCATTAAAATGACTTAATTTGGGTTCTGAAGATGAACGAAAGTCTTACGATTTTTTTTTAATGACATGAGGGTGAGTAAACGACAGAATTTTCTTATTTGAGTGATCTATCCCTTTAATTCAAACTCCAGCTGCAGTGATGATATTTAAAAGCTGGTTTTATTGTAATGTAATTTATCCGTCTTAAAATCATTATTAATGTTTTGTTTTTTCTTCTTCGTTTGATCTTGTTAATGGTCTTGTGCAGGTCGCCTGGCCAGAGCTGATCGCCATCAGGAAAGCGTGCATCAGTCTAGAAGAGGATTACAGACCCGGAATCACCTACATCGTAGTGCAGAAACGCCACCACACTCGACTCTTTTGCTCTGATAAAGCCGAGAGAGTGAGTTTCCAGATCTTATTCACTTCATCTACTATGTGGTTTGTGATTAGTACCGTTAAAGGAGTCCTTCACTTCAGAGTTAACATCTGATAATTTACTCTCCTCCACATCATCCAAGATGTTCATGTCTTTCTCTCTTCAGTCGTAAAGAAATGTAGGAAAACACTCCAGGATTTTCTCCATATAGTGACTTCAATGGAGTCCAACGGGTCGAAGGTCCAAATGTGAGTTTCAGTGCAGCTTCAAAGTCTCGACACGATCCAGCCGAGGAATAAGAGTGTGATCTACACAAACCAGCGCACATTTATAACAAAATACACATTTATATACTTTAACCACAAATGCTGGTCTTGCACGAGCTGTGATGCGACACACATTACGTAATCAGGTTGAAAGGTCAAGCGTGATGTAGGCGTAAGAACAGATCTAGTGTTTAGACCAAGTCCAAGTCAAACGCATTTACAAAACATATAAATGAATGAAAGGTAAAACAACGATGTCGGACGATTTTGAAGTTGGAGGAGAAAATGAGAGTTTTTCACCCTATCCTACATTTCTGATCCGCGTGACCTTTCAACCTGATTACGTAATGTGTGTCGCATCACAGCTCGTGCAAGACCAGCATTTGTGGTTAAAGTATATAAATGTTTATTTAGTTATAAATGTGCGCTGGTTTGTGTAGATCAGACTCTTATTCCTCGGCTGGATCGTGTCAAGACTTTGAAGCTGCACTGAAACTCACATTTGGACCTTCGACCCGTTGGACTCCAATGAAGTCACTATATGGAGGAAATCCTGGAGTGTTTTCCTCAAAAACCTTCATTTCTTTTCCATTGAAGAAAGAAAGACATGAATATCTTGGATGATGTGGGGGTGAGAAAATTATCAGGAAATTTTAATTCTGAAGTGAACTCATTATTTAAGTGTGCATTACCAGTCAAAAGCAATTCAGAGCAACGCAGCCAACTATATAAACCAAGGACTGATCAAATTTACTGCATTCACTTCCAAATCTTGCATACAAGTTTCTTTGCATTGACTCAGGTGGGGAAGAGTGGGAATGTCCCAGCAGGCACTACAGTGGACAGCACCATCACACACCCCTCAGAGTTCGACTTCTACCTGTGCAGTCATGCTGGGATCCAGGTGAGCCGGCGCTGATTTGTTGAATTATCCAGTGGTTGTACAAGGTGCTTGAAGTACTTGAATTTGACTTTTTGAAATGTAAGGCCTGGAAAGCCCTTAAAAACAGCAATATTCCTGAATAGGTACTTGAAAAGTGTTTGAATTATTGGAAGACATTTGTATGTATGAAATAATAAGTGTTTAATTATTTTTTTTTAATAAACATGAAATATTTAAATATTTCAGCCCGTCTGATACATATGCTACATATGATAAACATGCTTGGAATAATGAGAATAAATTCTTATATAATAATATAATGATATCCTATTTCTTATTTGATTAATAAACCTCCGGTTTAAAAATGGGAAGATAGACGCACTATAGTTGAAATGTTTTTCTGTTGCATTTTAACTCAAAATAACACATTCCTGCAAATTTCCCCATTTTTAAAATGACTTAACACAGCCTCTTATTTACTTGTACCATTTTGTTTTATTAGTAGCCTATATTTTTTTATTTATCTATAATCTTTTTTTATAAATTGAAAGATAATAAAGATATTGTTTAATTTATACCACTTATACATTAATACTAACACATTCTCTTCTATATCTATTAAAATAAAGAAAAGTACATGTACTGCTTTAGATTAAACTGGGAAGGGTCATCATAGCACTTGCATATTGTTGTCCTGTTGTTATTTTAACTGCTTCTATTGTTCTCATTTGTAAGTCGCTTTGGATAAAAGCGTCTGCTAAATGAATAAATGTTTGATAAGTGAGATCTTTACTTTTTTGGTTTTCAAGGACTAGTCATTGCTTAAAGTCCTGGAATTGTATTTTACAGTATCTGTACGAACCCTGATTATCCAATTGTCCATTCATGGCATTTCATGCATTTGCGTTTCCTCTTCCTCCCATAGGGCACGAGCCGCCCGTCTCACTATCACGTCTTGTGGGATGACAACTGTTTCACCGCCGACGAGCTGCAACTGTTGACGTACCAGCTCTGCCACACATACGTGCGCTGCACGCGCTCCGTGTCCATCCCCGCTCCTGCTTACTACGCCCGGCTCGTGGCCTTCAGGGCCCGCTACCACCTCGTGGACAAAGACCACGACAGGTACACCAGCACGAAAGTAGGAGGTGCTTGTGAAGTTAAAGGGAAAATGAAAGTTACCCCATGATTTACTCACTCTCAAACCATCCTAGGTGTATACAACATTCTTCTTTCAAACGAATACAATCAGAGTTATATCAATAAACACCTCGAGCCTTCTGAGCTTTATAATGCCAGTGGATTGCAACCATCAGTATAAGGCTCAAAAAAGTGCATACATCCATGATAAAAGTGCATCCATCCATCCATGATAAAAGTGCATCCATCCATCCATGATAAAAGTGCATCTATCCATGATAAAAAAGTGCATCCATCCATCCATGATAAAAGTGCATCCATCATCATAAAGTGCATCCATCCATCATAAAAGTGCATCCATCCATCATAATAGTGCATCCATCCATCCATCATAATAGTGCATTCATCCATCAAAGTGCATCTATCCATCATCAAAGTGCATCTATCCATCATAAAAGTGCATCCATCTATCCATCATAAAAGTGCATCCATCCATCCATCATAATAGTGCATCCATCCATCATAATAGTGCATCCATCCATCATAATAGTGCATCCATCCATCATAATAGTGCATCCATCCATCATAATAGTGCATCCATCCATCATAATAGTGCATCCATCCATCATAAGTGCGTGCATCCATCCATCATAAGTGCGTGCATCCATCCATCATAAGTGCGTGCATCCATCCATCATTAGTGCATCCATCCATCATTAGTGCATCCATCCATCCATCATAAGTGCGTGCATCCATCCATCATAAGTGCGTGCATCCATCCATCATAAGTGCATCCATCCATCATTAGTGCATCCATCTATCCATCATAATAGTGCATCCATCCATCTATCCATCATAATAGTGCATCCATCCATCTATCCATAGTGCATCCATCTATCCATTATAATAGTGCATCCATCCATCTATCCATCATAATAGTGCATCCATCCATCATAATAGTGCATCCATCTATCCATCATAAAAGTGCATCCATCTATCCATCATAAAAGTGCATCCATCCATCCATCATTAGTGCATCCATCCATCATTAGTGCATCCATCCATCATAATAGTGCATCCATCCATCATAATAGTGCATCCATCCATCATAATAGTGGATCCATCCATCATAAGTGCATCCATCTATCCATCATAATAGAGCATCCATCTATCCATCATAATAGTGCATCCATCCATCAATCATAATAGTGCATCCATCCATCAATCATAATAGTGCATCCATCTATCCATCATAATAGTGCATCCATCTATCCATCATAAGTGCGTGCATCCATCCATCATTAGTGCGTGCATCCATCCATCATTAGTGCGTGCATCCATCCATCATTAGTGCATCCATCCATCATTATTGCGTGCATCCATCCATCATTAGTGCGTGCATCCATCCATCATTAGTGCGTGCATCCATCCATCATTAGTGCGTGCATCCATCCATCATTAGTGCGTGCATCCATCCATCATTAGTGCGTGCATCCATCCATCATTAGTGCGTGCATCCATCCATCATTAGTGCGTGCATCCATCCATCATTAGTGCGTGCATCCATCCATCATAATAGTGCGTGCATCCATCCATCATAATAGTCCATCCATCATAATAGTGCATGCATCATCTATCCATCATAATAGTGCATGCATCCATCCATCATAATAGTCCATCCATCCATCATAATAGTGCATCCATCTATCCATCATAATAGTGCATCCATCCATCCATCATAATAGTCCATCCATCCATCATAATAGTGCATCCATCTATCCATCATAATAGTGCATCTATCCATCATAATAGTGCATCCATCCATCTCTCCATCATAATAGTGCATCCATCCATCCTTCATAATAGTGCATCCATCTATCCATCATAATAGTGCATGCATCCATCTATCCATCATAATAGTGCATCCATCCATCCTTCATAATAGTGCATCCATCCATCTATCCATCATAATAGTGCATCCATCTATCCATCCATCATAATAGTGCATCCATCTATCCATCATAATAGTGCATCCATCTATCCATCATAATAGTGCATCCATCTATCCATCCATCATAATAGTGCATCCATCCATCATAATAGTGCATCCATCCATCATAATAGTGCATCCATCTATCCATCATAATAGTGCATCCATCTATCCATAATAGTCTATCCATCTATCCATCCAATGGATAGATGGATGCACTATTATGATGGATAGATGGATGCACTATTATGATGGATGGATGCACTATTATGATGGATGGATGGATAGTGCATCCATCCATCCATCATAATAGTGCATCCATCTATCCTTCATAATAGTGCATCCATCCATCTATCCATCATAATAGTCCATCCATCCATCATAATAGTCCATCCATCATAATAGTGCATCCATCTATCCATCATAATTGTGCATCCATCTATCCATCCATCATAATAGTGCATCCATCTATCCATCATAATAGTGCATCCATCTATCCATCATAATAGTGCATCCATCTATCCATCATAATAGTCCATCCATCCATCATAATAGTGCATCCATCCATCCATCATAATAGTGCATCCATCTATCCATCATAATAGTGCATCCATCTATCCATCATAATAGTGCATCCATCTATCCATCATAATAGTGCATCCATCTATCCATCATAATAGTGCATCCATCCATCTATCCATCATAATAGTGCATCCATCCATCTATCCATCATAATAGTCCATCTATCCATCATAATAGTGCATCCATCTATCCATCATAATAGTGCATCCATCCATCTATCCATCATAATAGTGCATCCATCCATCTATCCATCATAATAGTCCATCCATCCATCCATCATAATAGTGCATCCATCTATCCATCATAATAGTGCATCCATCCATCTATCCATCATAATAGTGCATCCATCAATCTGTCCATAGTGCATCCATCCATCCATCATAATAGTGCATCCATCCATCCATCATAATAGTGCATCCATCTATCCATAGTGCATCCATCCATCTATCCATAGTGCATCCATCCATCTATCCATAGTGCATCCATCCATCTATCCATCATAATAGTGCAGCCATCCATCATAAGTGCATCCATCTATCCATCATAATGGTGCATCCATCTATCCATCATAATGGTGCATCCATCTATCCATCATAATAGTGCATCCATCCATCTATCCATCATAATAGTGCATCCATCCATCTATCCATCATAATAGTGCATCCATCCATCTATCCATCATAATAGTGCATCCATCCATCATAAAGTGCATCCATCTATCCATCATAATAGTGCATCCATCTCTCCATCATAATAGTGCATCCATCCATCATAAAGTGCATCCATCTATCCATCATAATAGTGCATCCATCCATCTATCCATCATAATAGTGCATCCATCTATCCATCATAATAGTGCATCCATCCATCTATCCAATAGTGCATCCATCCATCTATCCATCATAATAGTGCATCCATCCATCTATCCATCATAATAGTGTATCCATCCATCCATCATAATAGTGCATCCATCCATCATAATAGTGCATCCATCCATCTATCCATCATAATAGTGCATCCATCCATCATAAAGTGCATCCATCTATCCATCATAATAGTGCATCCATCCATCTATCCATCATAATAGTGCATCCATCAATCTGTCCATAGTGCATCCATCAATCTATCATAGTGCATCCATCCATCTATCCATAGTGCATCCATCCATCCATCATAATAGTGCATCCATCCATCCATCATAATAGTGCATCCATCCATCCATCATAATAGTGCATCCATCCATCCATCATAATAGTGCATCCATCCATCCATCATAATAGTGCATCCATCCATCCATCATAATAGTGCATCCATCCATCATAATAGTGCATCCATCCATCATAATAGTGCATCCATCCATCTATCCATCATAATAGTGCATCCATCCATCTATCCATCATAATAGTGCATCCATCTATCATAATAGTGCATCCATCCATCCATCATAATAGTGCATCCATCCATCCATCATAACGGTCCATCCATCCATCATAATAGTGCATCCATCCATCATAATAGTGCATCCATCCATCATAATAGTGCATCCATCCATCATAATAGTGCATCCATCCATCATAATAGTGCATCCATCCATCATAATAGTGCATCCATCCATCATAATAGTGCATCCATCCATCATAATAGTGCATCCATCCATCTATCCATCATAATAGTGCATCCATCTATCCATCATAATAGTGCATCCATCCATCATAATAGTGCATCCATCTATCCGTCATAATAGTGCATCCATCCATCTATCCATCATAATAGTGCATCCATCCATCCATCTATCCATCATAATAGTGCATCCATCTATCCATCATAATAGTGCATCCATCCATCATAAAGTGCTCCACAGGCTCTGGGGGTTAATAAGCGAAGCCATGAGTTTGTGTAAGGAAAAAAAGACATATTTAAAACTTTAGAAAGTAAACTATACACTTAAGTCAGATCCATATGTTCGTTTGGCTGTAAGCTAGTTATAAAGTATAAAGTGCAACTTATGAGAGTAATGTGACATACTGCTGATATTTACGCTACGCCATGACGCACTAAAGCTACTTCCGACGTCATGAGTTGTGCAAGTTGCGCTTTAGACGCAAGTAGAGACTGCGTTTGGCCGGAGGCTAGTTATTTTTCTTTGTGTAAGAAAAATATTCATATTTAACACGTTACAAAAGTATCGCTTCAGAACGCCTTTATTAACCCCCGGAGCCTGTGAGGCACTTTATGATGGATAGATGCACTTTTATGAGCTTCATACTGATGGTTGCAATTCACTGAGTTATATTAATAAACACCCTGACGCTTCCGAGCTTGATAATGGCAGTGTATTCGTCTGAAAGACACCTAGGATGGCTTGAGTGTGTGAAATCATGGGGTAATTTTCATTGTAAAGTGAACTACTCCTTTAAAGAGGACCTACGAAGTCTTGATTTTGTTTTTGGGCTCTACTAGAATAGGTTTTCATGCACGAATGTTAAAAAAAAGCAATATTTTTTTCCATATTTGACATAGCACCTCTCCTCCCAGTCTGTCAGTAACGCTCTGGTGAGTTAACGCACTGCTTAACCACCCAGTACGATGCATCGTTGTAGAAACTAACTAGCTAGACTGTTTCCCCCTGTCATTTGAACCACGTTAGTTAAACAGTGTAGAACTGTCGTTAATGACATCACGTGCAGGTGTTTATTAATATTTGAATGGGATGAAAGAAATAGAATGTGCTGAATGTTAGCTTGCTTATTGTGTAAGAAACAAGAAACTGCTTCTACCCGTGGCTTGCAAGTTTGCGACGCTGTTTGTAAATGTTTGGTTTCTGGAAACGCCAAATCACTCTCCTATGTTGGTAACGACGGAACTTGTGACCATAATTAGTCGATGCTTTTGTGAAACACCCCCCTGTTTTAGTTCCTGTCTCTATGAAGCCCCTCCTTCTGAAAAGCACACTGTGCTCTGATTGGTCGGCTGGAGCAGTGTGTTGTGATTGGTCGAGCACTTCGAGTGTGTTTGGGAAATGTCCCGCCCCTTACCATAACCGCCAGTTTAACACACTACTAACTAACTCAACCAGGCCCCGCCCCTTTATTATATTTAGAAAGGATTAGAAAGGGAATGGGGATTGGAGCTTAAAAAAGGATGTAATGATGAAGAATGTCCGTAATGATGAAGAAATACCATAATACCGCAATGATGTAGAAATACCGTAATGATGTAGAAAAACCGTAATGATTAAGAAATACCATCATGATGTAGAAATACCATCATGATGTAGAAATACCGTAATGATGAAAAAATACCGTAATGATTAAGAAATACCATCATGATGTAGAAATACCGTAATGATGAAAAAATACCGTAATGATTAAGAAATACCATCATGATGTAGAAATGCCGTAATGATGTAGAAATGCCGTAATGATGAAGATATATCATAATGACGAGCTGTTGTTCCTGTTGAATAAAGTGTGGTATAAACGAGTGTCTCGTCCTCCTATAATCCTGCGACTTTGGAAACCCTTTTCATGCTGAAACTGCAACATTACACAGTAAAGAAAGATGAAGATGGGGAAATCATCATAGATCCTCTTTAATGCTTGCGTTCTCTCTCTCTGTCTGCAGTGCTGAAGGCAGTCACGTGTCCGGACAGAGCAACGGCCGAGACCCTCAGGCCCTGGCCAAGGCGGTCCAGATCCACTATGACACCCAGCACACCATGTACTTCGCCTGACGCCGGCCAGCAGGAGGCGCTCTTCTACTTCTACACTCCCTCCTCTCTCTCTCTCTCTCTCTCTCTCTCTCTCTCTCTATCCGTTTCTCTATCGCGGCGTCGTCTGCAGCCAAGCTGTTCTGAAACTCATCTGTCAATCCAGGCGAAATATAGAAATATACAGGCCTCGGAAGAACCAACCTCTACCAGCAGTCCTGCACTGAGAGGCTTCTGGCCTCCAATGCACAGAGAAAAAATCAATTTGAGCCATTTTTAACTTTTCCTTTCTTGTTTTTGATTTTGAATGTTTTTCATGTGTAATATACACTGAGTGTGAGCAAACCTGCGCCATTGGTCAGGGCAGCTCTGGCTCTCTTAGCTAAGCTGGACTCTGTCTACTTTTACCTCAAGCCACCATTGGCTGAATCTTGTCACATGTCTATTAGGGCGGGGGCGGGGCTTGCATGTTTGCCCGGGTGGGTGTGTGTGTGGGGGGGTACATGTTTTGTCTCCTTTTTATGGTCGTATTTGGACTCTCCTCTCAGTCTTTTACAAACGAGGTGACCTGGGTATACATACCCATTAACCGCTACAGTTTTGTGTGCGTGTGTGTGAGTGTGAGTGTGTGTGTGTGCGTGTGTGAGTGAGAGTTCATGTCTCATGGCAGGCCACTGAATTGTAAAGGGAAATCTAGGAGCGAACTGCTGTAAATGCCTCGTTTTTTTTATATTAACACACACAAAGATATATAAAAAATATATAAATATTTACAACTCTATAAGCATATTCCACTTGATCTAATGGGCTTTCATAAGCTGATGGTTTTGTGTAGCAGTAGCATTACCCGTGGGCAAACCGGCTCGGTTCTGGTGCCATTGTGCCCGTGGCGAGACCGGAACGCATCTTGTTCGGATGGTTATTATTTTACAGGGTTGAACGGTATGGCCATTGCACAGTTACTGACTAGGCTTGCAACATACAGCACTCTCCCTTCTTTTATGCATTTATACATAAGATTCAAATCAGATTTGTAAGAGTTTAATATAAATGTTTTTTGTGGTAAACTTTAACAGTTTGTTAGAGTAGATAACCGTCGTTCTTGTCGTTTTAATGTCGATATTGATCAGTTGTCTGAAAATCGGTCGCGTAAATAATTAGGAGGCATTGTGTTTTTTTTTATAAAGCTTAATTTCTTGTGGCAATGGTAACGAGGGCCCAAATTGCTTTGGTTTGTCCTTTTTCATGTTCGAAATTATCAGTTTGAGTTTTAACTCCAAGAAAGTGACAAATCTGAACTTTTTAGAGAGGAGTTAGCAATGTTCAGCAGTTATATGAATTTTACACTTTAAGTGTGTTTATTACTTATCTTTGTGTGTGTGTGTGTGTGTATATGAACGTGAATCGAGGATATGAATCTGAATGAACTTTCTCTTGCGTATTAAAGATAGGACACCGTGCATGAAGACACAGGAGCCTTTGGTTTGAGGGTTTCCAACGCACACGCCTCGTCAGGGAGGACGCTCTCCAAAAAACCTTTTGTAATAAACCATCCGTAAAGCAGCAGGTTTGCTATGAATGAGTTTGAGCACCAGCCTGTCGTGGGCGTGAACGCTGGCCCCGCGGAAGAAGAAGAAACGGGAAAGGGCATCACATGCAATAAATTGGATTTAGGCGTTGAATAGGTTACTCAAAGTCATGGCTTCCAGAGAATACCGCGTTTGAGTAGTGTATGTCTGTGTCCTTTTTAGGCGGTTTGCTAAATTGTTACATGACAGTTTCTATCATGATATCATTGCAAAGCAATATAACCCAAAATCCAGAACAATTTAAGAAGCTGTAATCGTCGATGTGGCTGTCGGTTGGAATCTTATTGCCGTTTGTTTATGTACTTATTTTGCTTGTATCAATCAGTGGGAATGTGCATATGGTGGACTAGCTCTTTTAGGCTATGTGGAAAAATGTTCAAATTTTAACTGTGCTCGCCTGCATGCCAGAGTATTGTTATGAAATATTTATTATGGCGCGGAAATTTCTTCACTTTTTTTATTTTTTATTTTTATGCGTAAATCAAATACAGTGAGACTGTTTGGAGTAGCGGTGTTGTCCGGGATTTTTAAAGTTTTCTCTGTACATGTCAGTAACTCTGAGGGACAGATGTGGGGGCTGAAGGGGCGAGGGTTTCTGTCTTTGGGAGCTCGAACCCAAACGAGGTACTTTCTTCAATCACCGGGTCACTAAGACGGACCTCCTCGCCCTTTCGTTCCGGTTCCCTGTTTGTTCTGTGGCGCCGCCCTGGTGGCTCCTCCACACTTCTCTCTGCGAAAGAATTACCTCTTTTAAACCTCTTGTTTTGTTTTTAAGCCATTCTCTGCCCCGATTTAAAGAGCATGATTTTTTTTTTAATTCCTATTTGATATATATGGCTTTGTTATTTGAAAAACGTGTATTGTAATTTAATTTTTTGGTTTCTATTACTGGTGTGTAGCTTTTTTTGTGCGGTTCTATTCTCGTGTTCTGAGCTGTGTGATTTGTCCGATAGCAATAGCGGGCACTTTTTCTTTGACCTGCTGGGAACGCCTGTAGGTTCTCCCATTCGAGTGCCCGTCAGTTGCTGTATTGCTTTGTGACATTTAAAAAAAATCTCCCCTCCTTTTTTTTTTTTTTAGCCTGCAGGGAATATTTGTGTTATTGTGCAAAGTAATAAATTGGTATTTTATGCCTATAACACACACCTATGTGTCCTGTCATTATTGAAGTTAGACTACTTACTTTTTTCTGTCAGTATATAGTAGTTAATTTATCATACAAAAATCAACATTTAAAAACAAAAGTTAAGGGACTTTTTTCCAAAAATAGATTGATTTCCAAGCCACTAGATGGCATTGCCTGCTAATATCTAGAACTTAAACATTCAACAAAGAAAACCATTTACTCTGGATAGTGCTTCATCCCAATATTAAGTACAAATGATTTTCTAATGCAATAAACCAACATTTTAAATTCAGCAACACTTTATTCTGCAGTGTCCTTGTTACATATGGTACATGTACAGAAGTAATAACAGTACACTTGTTACATTTGTTAAATGTACTTTAGTAATAACAAACTTGTTACTTTAACAAGTTAACACAAAAATACTTTAAATCAGAATGTCCAAACTGCTCTTTACCACACAGTGAAAATAAATGGTGCCAAAATCTGAAAAGCAAGATTTTCAGAAAATAAGGTTACACTTTATTTTAAGGTGTCCTTGATAGTGTAATTATACATTTGAATAATAGTACTTGACGTGTACTCACTATAGGATTAAACTTAGGATTTACTGTTATAACTTAAGTACATATACTTTAGTTATAACAGTAAATTGTTACATATGTTACATATAGTTTAGTAATAACAGTAAACTTGTTACATGTGTTACATGTACTTCAGTTATAACCGTAAACTTGTTACATGTTACATGTACTTCAGTTATAACAGTAAACTATAACAGTAAACTTGTTACATGTACTTCAGTTATAACAGTAAACTTGTTACATGTTACATGTACTTCAGTTATAACAGTAAACTTGTTACATGTACTTCAGTTATAACAGTAAACTTGTTACATGTTAAATGTACTTCAGTTATAACAGTAAACTTGTTACATGTACTTTAGTTATAACAGTAAACTTGTTACATATGTTACATGTACTTCAGTTATAACAGTAAACTTGTTACATATGTTACATGTACTTCAGTTATAACAGTAAACTTGTTACATATGTTACATGTACTTCAGTTATAACAGTAAACTTGTTACATGTTACATGTACTTCAGTTATAACAGTAATCTATAACAGTAAACTTGTTACATGTACTTCAGTTATAACAGTAAACTTGTTACATGTACTTCAGTTATAACAGTAAACTTGTTACATATGTTACATGTACTTCAGTAATAACAGTAAACTTGTTACATGTTACATGTACTTCAGTTATAACAGTAAACCATAACAGTAAACTTGTTACATGTACTTCAGTTATAACAGTAAACTTGTTACATGTACTTCAGTAATAACAGTAAACTTGTTACATGTTACATGTACTTCAGTTATAACAGTAAACCATAACAGTAAACTTGTTACATGTACTTCAGTTATAACAGTAAACTTGTTACATGTACTTCAGTTATAACAGTAAACTTGTTACATGTACTTCAGTTATAACAGTAAACTTGTTACATGTACTTCAGTTATAACAGTAAACTTGTTACATATGTTACATGTACTTCAGTAATAACAGCAAACTTGTTACATGTACTTCAGTTATAACAGTAAACTTGTTACATATGTTACATGTACTTCAGTAATAACAGCAAACTTGTTACATGTACTTCAGTTATAACAGTAAACTTGTTACATGTACTTTAGTTATAACAGTAAACTCGTTACATATGTTACATGTACTTCAGTTATAACAGTAAACTTGTTACATGTACTTCAGTTATAACAGTAAACTTGTTACATGTGTTACATGTACTTCAGTTATAACAGTAAACTTGTTACATGTACTTCAGTTATAACAGTAAACTTGTTACGTTAAATGTACTTCAGTTATAACAGTAAACTATAACAGTAAACTTGTTACATGTTACATGTACTTCAGTTATAACAGTAAACTTGTTACATGTTACATGTACTTCAGTTATAACAGTAAACTTGTTACATGTACTTCAGTTATAACAGTAAACTTGTTACATATGTTACATGTACTTCAGTAATAACAGTAAACTTGTTACATGTTACATGTACTTTAGTTATAACAGTAAACTTGTTACATATGTTACATGTACTTCAGTTATAACCGTAAACTTGTTACATGTGTTACATGTACTTCAGTTATAACAGTAAACTTGTTACATGTGTTACATGTACTTCAGTTATAACAGTAAACTTGTTACATGTACTTTAGTAATAACAGTAAACTTGTTACATGTTAATGTACTTAAGTTATAACAGTTAACTTGTTACATGTTACATGTACTTCAGTAATAACAGTAAACTTGTTACATGTACTTCAGTTATAACAGTAAACTTGTTACATGTGTTACATGTACTTCAGTAATAACAGTAAACTTGTTACATGTGTTACATGTACTTTAGTAATAACAGTAAACTTGTGACATGTTACATGTACTTCAGTAATAACAGTAAACTTGTTACATACATGTACTTCAGTTATAACAGTAAACTTGTTACATGTTACATGTACTTCAGTAATAACAGTAAACTTGTTACATGTGTTACATGTACTTAAGTAATAACAGTAAACTTGTGACATGTACTTCAGTTATAACAGTAAACTTGTTACATGTACTTTAGTAATAACAGTAAACTTGTGACATGTACTTCAGTAATAACAGTAAACTTGTTACATGTGTTACATGTACTTCAGTTATAACAGTAAACTTGTTACATTTGTTACATGTACTTTAGTAATAACAGTAAACTTGTTACATGTACTTCAGTTATAACAGTAAACTTGTTACATGTGTTACATGTACTTTAGTAATAACAGTAAACTTGTGACATGTACTTCAGTTATAACAGTAAACTTGTTACATGTGTTACATGTACTTTAGTAATAACAGTAAACTTGTGACATGTACTTCAGTTATAACAGTAAACTTGTTACATGTGTTACATGTACTTCAGTTATAACAGTAAACTTGTTACATTTGTTACATGTACTTTAGTAATAACAGTAAACTTGTTACATGTACTTCAGTAATAACAGTAAACTTGTTACATGTGTTACATGTACTTCAGTTATAACAGTAAACTTGTTACATGTAACATGTACTTTAGTAA
Organism: Gila orcuttii; assembly: GCA_026230005.1. NCBI lineage: Eukaryota > Metazoa > Chordata > Actinopteri > Cypriniformes > Leuciscidae > Gila > Gila orcuttii. Next base: position 1,356,738 of record JAPDVR010000010.1, on the reverse strand, counting down.
TAACAGTAAATCCTAAATTTAATCCTATAGTGAGTACACATTAAGTACTATTACTCAAATGTATAATTACACTATCAATGACACCTTAAAATAAAGTGTAACCTTATATTCTGAAAATCTTGCTTCTCCGCTTTTGGCACAATTTATTTTCACTGTATGGTAAAGAGCAGCTTGGACGTTCTGATTTTTGTGTTACACTGAAGAAAGTAAGTCATAAAGCTATGAAATTAGGATTTTAGTTTTTGCTGTTTTTTCGGTGTCATTCGAGAACTGCATTCTGTTTGCTGAGACTGATGCCCACAGATCAGCTGCTGATATTGGCGTGCTCATTTCTTTATTGCACAGCTTGCCTGTTCAAAAGCTGCATCCTTGTATGATTGTTAACCCACACCAGAGCTTCTCTGTGGGTCGTCACTCTTTCGTCTGCTCTTTGTTTTGTGTCCCCTCTCTCATTCCCCGTGTCCTGTGCTGTTGTCATGACCACTGTTGCCAAGGAGAGCCAGAGAAAGGAAACTTAAACCAGGGATCTTGTACCCATAATATTTAATTCATCACCACAGACGCTAATGTCTGCACATGGATCTGGACAAAACAAGGGCGAAATGACACAATTTGAAACCATTTATTAGTCTCTTTAGAAAATTCAATTTTAAAATGTAAGTTATCCCCCCAAAAAATACAAATCACCTTGCAAGGTAACCTGCTGTGATTGGTTAATAATTGCAAAAATATCCCTACAATTTCACAGAAATAGAAATTCACAGTCTTCTACTTTTTTGTGTGAAATATATCCAGCAAAAAAGAAAATTTGACGTGCATACTATTGCAAAGTGTGAGGATTTTGCTGTCAGAAATGGGCAAAAATGTTCTTTCTTTCTGTCTCATAAAGGAAAGCTAGCACTCGTTTGCAACGGCCCTTCAAAAGGCTTGAGCATATTGTTGACGGCCCATAGATTGTCTTTGTGTTAATTGATTCGCTCGCCCTCCCTCCCTCCTCTGTTTCGCTCTGCCTTTATATCCCTCCATCCGCTCTTTCCTTTCAGGTTGAGAGTGGCTTTGCTCAGCAGTGTTTCCGAACGGCCACACTTGAATCACCTGTAAGTGTTATGGGGACGCCCAATAGGCGATCGCCACTCTGAACGCAACCAACCAACCTGAGAAGGTTTCGTTGCAGGGAGGAATCGCTTTTGTCTTTGCGCAAGTGTCCTGAAGCACAGAACCCTTTTACTTTCTGCTCTCGAAAAGTAAACGTAAATTCAATGGAAAGATCTTGAAAAAGGACAACGTCTTCACTCCTCAACGGCTTCTATCCTTTCAGGTGTAATAGACTTTTCAAACGAAACTGTTGGATAATTTACAGAGGACTTTGCCACTGTTTGACGTTTGTTGGGTCCTTGGAAGTAATGCATCTTTGACAGCCACGTCACGGTATCAAATTCAATCGCCGTGACCCATTTGGGAAAGGCAACACCGGACTGGTTGGCAACAGAGACACATGTCCCTGCGATAAGAGAGGATCTTTCTTTACTGAGGAGACTTTACAGCGGTGCAAGACCGACTTCTCCCCTCCGGACGGGACTCTCATTGAAGTTTGATCAATCCCATGTATGCGAGTTGAGACAAGTGCTCTGAGTTCTTCAATTATTCATCACCTAAAAAAAAGACCAGGCGAAAGTGAACTAGTCTGATAGACCAAAAGACGGACTAGAACGAAACTTTGCTCTGAGAAAATTGAAAGACAAAACTGGCAGGGAACTTTCAAGAAGGGCTGACCGAGACGGACTGGCAAACGTGACCGGCTAGAATGTGGTTGAACAAAATTTTGCTCTGAGAAATTGGAAAGACAAAACCAAGAGGTCTGATAAGAAATTACTAACCAAAGCTAATTGCTGAGGATTGGCGAACGTGACCCAAAGACGGATTAAAACAAAATTTAGCATTGAGAAATTTGAGAGATTTTTCAAGGACTGAGCGACGCTTCTGGCTGAGGATTGGCAAACTGGACCAAAATTTAGCATTGAGAAATTTGAGACGACACTGACAAGGAACTTTCAAGGAGGACTGAGTGGACTTCTGGCTGAGGATCGTCAAGGAGGACAAGGAGGACTTCTGGCTGAGGATCGGCAAACGTGACCCAAAGACGAACTAAAACAAAGTTTGCATTGAGAAATTTGAGACAAATCTGGCGAGGAACCTTCTAGGATTGGCAAACGTGACCCAAAGACGAACTAAAACCAATTTTTGCATTGAGAAATTTTAGAGATTTTTTGGAGGAGGACTGAGTGACGCTTCTGGCTGAGGATTGGCGATCGTGCCGACCTCGGTGGCCAAGTAGGGCTGAGGCAATTATCCATAGTTGGAGCACCTGCAGCGTAAAGGTGTCGTCGAGGCTGTGGCCCGAGGAGGCGTGGTACTCAGAGGGTGGTGAGATGGTGAACACAGGTATGCAGTTGATCAGCTTCACCTGTGCTGTGACCGGCTGGGTGATGGCCATCGCAGTGACCGCGCTTCCCCAGTGGAAGGTCACGGCCTTCATCGGCAGCAACATCTTGACGTCGGAGATCGTCTGGCAGGGGATCTGGATGAACTGCATCTACCAGACCACCGGCCACATGCAATGCAAGACCTACGACTCCATGCTGGCTCTCCCGCCCGACATCCAGGCGGCTCGAGCGCTGATGTGCATCGCTATCTTCTTGGGATGGTTATCCTGCACCGTTTCTTGCTGTGGAATGAAGTGCACCACATGCGCCGGGGATGACCGTCATGCTAAGGCGGGTATAGCGCTGTCCGGCGGGGTGCTCTTCATCCTAACGGGCCTGTGCGTTCTAGTCCCGGTTTCTTGGACTGCAAACACTGTGGTGCAAGACTTCTACAACCCTAATGTTCCCCTCCAGCACAAGCGAGAGCTGGGTCAGGCTATTTACCTGGGATGGGCGTCTGCGGTGATCCTCATGATTAGCGGGGCGGTTCTGAGCAGCACTTGCCCACACATGGAGAGAGGAGGGTATAGACGCGGGTACATGGGTCGTAGCTTTGCAAACTCCAGGCCTTCTGCTCCCGATCTTCCCAAAACTATCACCACCAGTACCCTTCCTCTCAAGGAATACGTATGATGGAGGGAAATTAAGGCGTGGCTCAACGGGGACAATAATTAAAGATGCACTCAGTACTTTTTTGTTTCAAAGGACGGATGCATTTTGTGGCAATTGAAGTCCGAACTTTTATCTACTCTGTTTGTTTCTTCGCTCATACTCCTTGTGTTTGGTAAATCGGACACATGATGCTGTTGACTTTTTCGTTATGTTGTCCTTAATATGCATATTGTTATACTGTTGGGTTTGCTTTTGTTTAAAGGCGCTTTATATTTACAGTCCCCCTGTAGTCAATCATTGTATCCTTTATAACTCATGTTTGATCACCAAAATGACATTTTTTCCTTCAAAAAAATCGTAATTCCTTAAAATATCTTGAATGTAACTCAACACTCTTGCCTCATTTAGTATGCGTGGTTCTATGAATATGCAAATGAGCCCCGCCTCCACTCACTCACTCACTCAGAGATCCACTTGTTGACGATCACACGTTGATCTGATTGGTTACAAGGTCGTTTGTGACGTCAGAAACACCAGCGATTTAAAACCGTGTTTTTGAGACTGTCTTTGGTTCACTGCAGTTTTAAGGAGAAAATACTCAGCAATGCTGTCGACTTATGAATTTACACATGGTTTGTGTTAAAGCATATTAAAAACATCACATAGACACATAAGCAACATTAAAAGCTGGATTTTCACAATATTTCCTGCGTATCTAGTGGCACCAAAATGCAATTGCAATCCAATTGGATCAACCAATGCTGCGAGTTTGGAGCGGGACTATCAGTTTGTCTGAACAATGGTGAACAAGAGTGTTTGAAAATAATTTTTGCAATTCTGTTTGGTGACACTTTTAACTTTAAAGATGTAGCTTTAAAATATGTAATTTCTGCACCACTAGCAGAAATGAAATTGAAAAAATAAATAATGATTGCCAATTATCATTGGCAAATAGATTGGCTCACATTTTAACTTAACTGAATAGTGAGACACAACATGTGAGTGTACATCATTTTACATGTCAAATGCATTATTAATTTCTCTAGGAGTAAAACTTTTTAACGTGGGAAAATTTACTGAGTGCACCTTTAATTAAAGACGGTCTAGTATCTAGAACGAGATCTTAGTGTTCGAGTGGTAATTTTGCAGTTGGTCCGAGAAACATTTTCTTTCCCTCGTGTGTGTGTCACTCTCTGCCTATTACTGGTGTTCATTCAGGTCCTATTTATGAGTACTTTATTTAGATTTTACATCTTAATTTGACTTTAGTCTGGGGAACATATTCACTAATAACTACGACTTTTGCCTCAAACTTATTAATAGTTAGTAGGGTAGTTGTTAAGGTTAGGTATTGGGTGATTAAGGGATGTGGAGTATGATCATGCAGAATAAGGCATTAATATGTGCTTTATAAGTACTAATAAACAGCCAATATCTTAGTAATATGCATGATGATAAAGAACTAGTTAATAGTGAAAATTGGTCCCCAAAATAAAGTGTTAATTGGTTTTTAGACCAATAGTATTATCTATGGGCTAACTGAACTCTTACGCCCATTTTGCAGTGTTTTTTCTTATGTAAATTGTAATTTATCTTGTGTTTTGTAGACAAATGTCAACTCAATGCTGTTCACTGTGATTTCCCTATTTATTGAAAATGTGTGTCTTTGAACCATTTTAGGAATAAAAAGGATGTGATTTGACTTTCAATAAAAGTGCAATCATTTTGTCAATGTAAAGAATAAAAAGCATAAAATAATCTTCCAGTGCTCTTCGGTCATTCATGACCGAAAAATATTACGTTTTATTTTTTTAAGAATTTTTTACTTCATTGGAATGGTACGAAATTTGGTAAAGGTTTTGTCTCTTTCTGTGTGAACACAAAAAAACTTGTGGACATGATTTGAAAAGGGTAAATGGTCCTGTAAAAAATAGTCACACTTGGATTGTTTATGGTCAAAAATGAATGAGTTTCATTTCAAGCTCATATTTTGAGATATCAACCTCAAATTTGGAAGACAGCTTGTTTAGATTTATGGCTTTGATGTTCTCACAGTTTTAGAGTAAAACTTGTTTTGGAAAATCTATATTTCATATAAAAATTTGAAATCGTATTTTTGAGCTTTTTTCATAACAATAAATGTAAAATTTTATAACTTTTTTCCAAGTTCACTTTTCAAAGCTTCATCAATAATCTGCCAAGTGTCGTCTTTAAAAAGAGATCAAACTTCAGTCTGTTGCTCCAAAGCAGTGTTTCTCAACCTCTCCTGCAGGGACGCCCTGACAGGACATGTTTTTGTTTTAACCCTGAAATGGCACACCTGATTCAATTAATTAAAGGCTTAATGTGTAGCTGACTAATTGAATCAGGTGTGCCATTTCAGGGTTAAAACAAAAACATGTCCTGTCAGGGGGTCCCTGCAGGAGAGGTTGAGGAACACTACTCCAAAGCATTTAAGATTCAAGACCGTTTAATTTGGACATTTCATTTTCAGGTCTATGCTTACTAAGTGAATAAATGGATTATAACTAGTGCATAAATATATTTTAGCACCATAAAATCCCCCAAAAAGACAAAATATGACATAAAAACATTGAACTAAAATATAGAACATTCATTTAATTGAAATGAAATAAAATTATGAACAGTACCAGAGGGTTAAAAACGCACATTTATTAAAATAGAGCCCTGCTCTTACAATGATGCTAATGTACAGTCCAGCAAAGAATGCGTTTAGCTAAATAAAATTAATTCAGGAGTCTGAGTTCCATGGAACTAGAAGTGCATCCAGAATACAAACTCTCTTTATTAAGGATCTGAGAATAACTGGATGTGGAAATGACCTCTTGATAATCACACAACTGATATTCATTCAGTCTCCATGAAGAATGATACGTGACACAATGCATCTGAAACACACAAAAAATATATAAATATATACTACACATGGTATAAAATGTGTCTCTTATGATCACAAAACATTTTTTACAGCTGTATTGAGTGCTAACCACGTGTAATCCGAGACAGACGTGACAATGGGCCGAAGAGTGTAATGAACAGAGCAAATACCTGCGATTCTCTGTTCTCCACTCGCTGAATGTAGAGAGTCCCATCTCTCCGGTGCCGTTTCCATTAACACAAGATCACCGGGAGTCAGCGTCTGCAGGAGGATCCTTCTCTGCACTAATCTGACCAGATTCATTCAGGAATCCATCATTGCATGTGTTTAATTCACAGACGCTACGGAGCCTTAAAGTGACACGGGAGGTAAAAATGTATTTCAACGCTTTTATATTTACTCGCAAAAGCTTTACGATCCCTAACAAAACCGCATGCAAAGAGCAGTGACAAATAATTTTTCCTAGCATTTTACTTCCGTAAATAGATGCACAAAACTATTACCAAATGACCAACAAGACTTCGTCGGCATGAAACGGAAGTTGCGTTTTTTTTTCTTCTATTGTGACTCGTGAAACTTTTATCAAACAAGATCAAATGTAGGTCATCAGAGAAGAGGAAGTTATTCAGATTCAAGATTACCAGAAACATCAATTTAAAGTCCCCCGTGGTGAAAATCCATCCATTTTTAATATGCTTTAATTCAAAGCATGTGTAAATTCATAAGTCGACAGCATTGCTGAGTATTTTCTCCTTAAAACTGCAGTGAACCAAAGACAGTCTCAAAAACACGCTTTGAAATCGCTGGTGTTTCTGACGTCACAAACTACCTTGTAACCAATCAGATCAACGTGTGATCGACAACGAGTAGATCTCTGAGTGAGTGGAGGCGGGGCTCATTTGCATATTCATAGAACCGCGCATACTAAATGAGGCAAACGTTTAAAAATGTCATTTTAGTGATCAGAGAGGAGTTTTAAGGGATAAAATGATTGACTACAGGGGGACTTTACAACAATAATGATGTCAATTTTGGTTTCATGGTGACTTTAAAGGATACTGTATACGAAAGTGTCGTTCTGAATCCTGAAGCCACTCTAACATGTCTGAGATGGAGGGACACACGGCTGATCTGGACACACACGCAGCGAAGTCAAGAGTGTGTGTGTTTCTCTCATAGAGCTGGAAAACAGCAGAAACCCGCTGAGCGATGGCATCTCGCACTCGCTGGAGAGCATCCCTGGAGACAAACACAGTTACACCAGCAGGGCTATCATCAGGAACAAACTCATTTACTTCAGTACACTTTTTGAGTATATGTACTTTACTTGTGTATTACTTATTCTGGAAACTTTTTACTTTAACCTCACTACATTTGAAAGACAAACACCATACTTTTTACTCCACTACTGTCAAGGTTCTTGAGTAGAAACTAGGGCTGTGCTTTTACTTAAGTAAAACTCGGTCTTTACAACTTTTAACTTCACTAAAGGAAAGGAAGTTGTGTACTTTGTCCACCCCTGTGTGTGTGTGTGTGTGTGTGTGCACTGAAATGATCATCAGGACTCACATGTTCTCTGCTAGTTTCCCGAGCGCTATATCCACAGCCAGAGAGAGTTTGTAATGAAGGCGTTCGTGTAAACCAGGGAAACTAGCGAGAGGAGTGTCTGCGAGCTGGACGTGTTTCAAAGCCTTTAACTGCACTGCAATGTTCCCTATAGAGCTCATGAGAGGCTCACAGTCCGCTAGTGCACTGTCCCACACGGCTTTATTCGCTTTCAGAACCGCAAAACATTGCTTGAGCTCTTGGTGCAATGATAATAAAATTGAACTTGACATTTTTAAACTCCGATGTTATTTACAAAGAATTTACATTAGAAATGTATTAAAGATGGAATTTAAAGCTCATCCAGATACTTATTTTATCTGATAACTGACTGAGTGTATAAAATCATACCGTTTCCACATGTGAGAATAGCGCTAAACTTCTTCCGGGAAATGTATCATCAACATCATCATCCACCAATCCGCGTGATTCTCTCTGTAGCCGTAACAGTGAAACACTCAACCATTGGCCAGATTCTTCATGCACTGATCTTATTGGTCAGAACGCGGAGCTATTTACAAAGCGAGGGTCAAAGCTGCATGCTGATTGGCTTAGAGATGTAGCAGCGTTAAATTTGAAATCCTGTTTCCTAACCGCCTCAGTCAGCTAGACGTACCGTTAAAACCAACACGGACAGGGGTTAATTTGAATTGACTAAGGCCTAGTCCACACAGACACGGGTATTTTTATAACCAGATTTTTCCTCCTGCGTTTAAAAAAAAAATCTCGTCCACACATGCTCGGTTTAAAAAAAATCTCCGTCTACATGAAACAAATATAGGTCTCTGCAGACAGTAATAGGAGTTACCGAATCAGTGGGCGACAGAGGGGCGTTTTCAACCGCGTTACCTGATTTGCCCATGTCACAGTGAGGGTAGGTTTAGGGGCGGGGTCAGGTGAAAGGCATAATTTTCATTGCATGATTTATAAACACCCACCAGTTTGAAAACTCCCACAAATTTAGAAACACCCACTTTTGTTCCGCAGAGACCCCATACCATAGACATAATTATGTCTATGCCCCATACTCACATGAAAACCGCAGCGGCGCACAATCTGACGTCAAACACAGCGGATAACGGCGCACACTCTGACGTCGCAAGGCAAAATTCCCGGTTTTACCCATAGGATTTTATTGTCTACACGACAACAACACTGCACCCGGCGTTTCTGAAATTCCCTTAAGTTACCCAGGCAGGGGTTTTCAAAAATGTTCGGTTTCAGTGACCTGATACTGCGGTTCCGTGTGGACGAACGGCCGAACCGCGTAAAAAAAGTCACGGTTATAAAAATACCCGTGTCCGTGTGGACAAGTTATCGTCGTGAAGCTGAAGGAGTTTGTCGATCAGTTTCACCATGGCGCCCAGAACACGCTCACAAAATGCTAAACCCAAGAAGAATCCCAAAACTCCCAAACTGGAAACTTTTCTGCTGGATTTTGACGACGAAGGTTTATTACTTTACTCGCTGTATTCTGAATACACAATGTTTAGGCTGGATTTTGTCTATATTTTCTGATTATTCTTTGTTTTTAGTTCATACCATTGTTGAAAGGCTGAAGGAGAAGACGAACAATCTTCTGAAAGATGCAGATAATCTTTATAAAACGGCTCTGATCAAGCTTCCCATGGCCGTGAGGAAGATGAACTGGATCCAGTACTGTAGTAAGATATTATTCTTTCTGTTTCACCACATCTGTCAAAATATGAGCTTTCTTACAGTGTCAACATTTGAAGTGGATCAGAACCTTTAATCAAAGTTATACATGAATTTTGAACAATACCCGTTCTTGTCTTAGCACAACTTTTATGAACTTTTTTGATCCTCCTCAAATGTTGACTACACTATGACATCAATTGCACCATTTTTTAATTAAACAAATAGTCCATGTAACTTAGTCTCTCGGTTATGGTCATAAGAGACATGCATAATAATGTAAACAACTAGAAAAATCGCAAATTAATAAGAATATCATGTAACTATACTTTGATATTCTGACTCATGATTCTCATTTTACCTTCAGATATAGAGAAGCCAAAATCACAAGTGGACGATTCAAAGGTATTTCCACTAAACAAGTTGATTACACCAATGTTTCTGTCAAATCCATCACTGTTGTTATTGATTTCTCTCTCTCTCTCTCTCTCTCTCTCTCTCTCTCTCTCTCTCTAGGTGAGGGAAGAAGCTGCTCAAGTGGAGCTTGCTATTGCTGAGAATCATGCGATTCCCAAATGTGCTGGAAAAGGTACTTTTTGTCCTCCGTCAACTTGTAAAACATTCTCTCCGGCATTTTCAAAGCTGATTTTCTCGCTTTCGCCTCATTTGCAGAAGCTAAAAACGGTGCAAACTCAGAGGATGAAAACATCGCTCCTCTGAAGTCTACAGTGAAGAAGGTTTGTGCTAGTATGCAGGGATGCAAACAGCGCGCTTTTCGGCGCCTCACGCTTTTTTCACGTCAGTTTGGGTGACTTGGGTCTGAGACTGAGAGGGTCTTATTATAATTTCACAAAGTCATCTGAAGCTATTACATAGCTTAATGTGAGGGACTGAAGTCTATTTACATCATTAAATTAAAGTTCCCTCCTCTGCGGCTGTCAATCATTCTCCGTTCAGTATAACAGCGCGCGCGCCTCGTCCGGTTACCGCAGGATGCACGGTAAAACTCTCTCCAATATGATATATTCACATTATAGTGCTTGATCTGTAGATAAAAGGCTGTGGATTTGCATGAAATTACTTTATTTTGTGTATTTGTATATTATGTTTGTTGCTGTTTTTAAACGACTCGCTAACGTTACCGTGCCTGTTAGCACAAGGACTATGAATCGGCATCAAACGCACAATAACTGGAATTTAAAACAGTGAAGAAACAAATGATCAATAAACTGTTGGACAGATATACACTAAGATTTGTGCGCTCGACATTTCTTCGCTTTGTGCCGTGAACTTTTAAATGCGCACTTGCGCAGCGCTGCACACTGTGGGTGCTTCTCAATATCCCTCCTCGTCTCCTCGCTCCTCTGTCCTCCATCCTATGACCCGGAAACCAATTAAGCACAGCCATCTTGAAGGACATCTCAATTCTCTAATTGCACCGCGAGGAGTGAGGAGGCTCTCAGAGGAGTCATGAGCGAGGATACACAGGTGTATCCTATGCGGAAGTGTTTTATTGACTAAACGTGACGCACATATACATTCTCCTCCCCCTTCACATCGGTCACAATAATTTGAATTTATACTTTACCTTTGCAGTTTATATAAACCACACATCTCACATATTTCAACAGGGTATCTTGCTTTATTATTATTCATTATGAATTTCTTAAATAAACAAACTTCAACAACATAAGGGCAGATCCTTTGAGCGCTGCTGATGACGTGACGCTCGAGTGATCAAGTATTCCAATGTATAAAAAAAGCTTTCATTCGATTCCTCTGTCCTCATTTTCTTTCCTTGCGTCCTTCCCTCACATCCTACAGGGGGAGGAGCTGAGGCGCTAGGAAAGGAAGCGAGGATGCACAAATAAGAAATGAGAAGCACCCTGTGACTCCATGTTGCTTTGAGCACATCATTCTGCACCCGCGATGCGCATACGCGCTCTGTTTTGAAGCGTTCATGGTTTTGCGCACTGAAAGATTATTAAAAGCCTATATATTTTTTTTATACCTATCATGCACAATACATTTAAAATAAGTATAATTTAATTGTATATTATTTCTGTGTAGTGTAGTGTAGGCTATATAAATATATACACTTCTGAATTCTTGACATTCATATATAAATATAAAATTGTGAAATGTATGATTGCATGATTGAATTTTATAAGAGTACTTATAGTAATTTGTTGTTATTAACATGTTTAGTTTTTATAAAATTAATGTGCAGATTTTTTCAAGAATTACTTTTTGCTGCTGATTTATACACTCATTAAGTTTAATAAAAATACATAATACATTTATGTAATATTTAAAGGTGTTAACTGTAATCTTACACTGCAAAATGATAACTTACAAAGGATTAAATTCATCACAATTAGGGATATTTGCCGCGGGGCGAGGGCTTCGATAACCTCTCTCTTTTTTGACCATACATGTGTTTGCATCACTGAGTATGGGTTTGTAATCTACATAACTGGCATTCAAGTCATGTCTTAAGTTATTGTATTTACATAAGCACAGATTCGTCATTATAAATCTGTCACCTGTGAATAAATATGCACATCTAGATTTAAACATACATTTTAAAGCCCTATTTGGACGGTAATTGTTCCTCATGGAGTCGGGAAGTATTTTCAACATTTATAGGGGTTAGTCTGTGATTTTATTGCTGTCCGAATGCAAAATGTCCGTTTTTCTCCCCCCACCCACATAAAAATCCCAGACTGAATTACCTACAGTTTTGACACACACAAGGTCGTGTTGTAAATAAATTGCCGTCTGAGTTTTCAAGAAGAGATCACTTCAAAATTCAGTTTAAATCCTTTTTGATCACTGCCGATCACCGTACGTACGATAACGGCTGCGCTTTACTGTAATTTGCATGCATTTTAAATACACTTTTATTACTGAAATGTTCAAAAGTATTTACAAAAACAGTATTTCATCAGCGCTCCACCTCAGCAAACAAAAAGGAGAAAGAGAAAAAAGCATGTAAACATTTGAAACGGGCTGTTATTGTGACAGCAATAAATATGATACGGTTTTAAAATATGTAGACTATTATGCACAACATTAAACACAAACCATGCAGCTTTATTTCCTCATGTTAATAAGAGGCTGCATTAACTCGTTAACGCTAATTTTCTGTAGAGCTGCTGTAAAGCCTAAATCTGTTACTTTAATTTCCTATTATTATCTCTGTAAAGTTACTTTGAAACGATATATATTGTTAAAAGCACTATATAAATGAAGGTGACTTTATTATCATTGATGAAATGGGTGAAAAACTCTCACAGACCTTATCTAAACATCAGAACATATTCTCTGTTCACACAAATCTGATTGGCCGTTCAGATCGTGACTTGGCGTTAGCGGTAGCGTAGTCTATGCTTATGTTTATGCATTTGACAGATAATTCAAGGTATACTTCTTATCAGTTAATGCGTTCCCTAGGAACCAAACTCATGACCTTTCCCTCCCAGGACTCATGCTTCACTGTTTAAGCTGCAGTTATTTGTGTTTAAGAAAACGCTTTGTGTACAGAACTCTTTCTCTTTAATGTGTCTGATGTAGAAGAAAGCGTCAAAGAAGGCTCCTTCCACATCCAAGAAGGCCAGAGCTCTTTCCATCAGCAAACAGAGCAACACCATCCAGAGGTACAGCATACCATCATCACACTTTTATCCCCGACGCCAGTGTTTGCTCTCCTGAAGTCTCCATCCGCTTGCTTTCTGTCCGCAGATCTACGAGAAAGCCTCTGATCACTCCTGCGCGGAGTTTCCTCGAGTCCTCGGTCATCGGCTCCACGCCGCTCATCACGCCGCGCTTCGACCCCAGGTGAAGAACTGCACATTAGATTAGATTATATTTAATGGCTTTTTACACAAAGCAATCGACAGTTTTTTGTTTTTTTACTGTCAACAGACAAACATGTTTTCACCATATTTTTAGGAATAAAATGTCCCGTTTCCTCGAGTCCTCGGCCACCGGCCGCACGCGGCGGTTCGACACCAGGTGAATAACTGCACATTATATTATATTACACAAAGCAGTCAGTGTTTATTAAGACAGTTTTGCATGTTTAATATGCTAATGTTACTGTTGCACACTTTTGGTCTGATTGCTTCTTTTGTTCTCCTCATTTGTAAGTGGCTTTGAATAAAAGCGTCTGCTAAATGTAAATTCAAATGATGCATTATCTAATAAATCTGCACTATTTTTTACATAGATTTCCAGAACAGAATTCTGAACATTGGATAAAGCCAAGAAAATATAGAAAAGTCAAGAAAATATAGAAAATTTGATGTAAAAACTGTATAGTGATTAAAGGAAAACCCCAGCTGCCGGAATTTTACCGTTTTTCTACGGGGATTTAAATAAAGGAAATTACTGTAATTTTACGTGTTGGTTATATTCTGTAATTTTAGGGGTTTTTACCATTGTGCTGAAGAGCCTGTGGTTAGGTTGACGATTGGCTGAAGACCATTAAGAGTAGACTATAATTACTATATTTTAATAGTAATGACTAGGAGCACGATATTTAGTGGTTTAAAGGTTTGCACATATATTGCAGGTTGCATATTTATTATGTATTCATATATTTTAGATTTTACATGTGTATATGTACATACATTGTATGTTCTCATATATTGTGCATACATTTTACAATATATATGTACATATATTTCCATATAATTTTACATACACTTAAAATATATTCTACCATATAATAAACATACATGTGACACTATATCTTTACATATATTATCAATACATTTTCCCATATAAATCGGAATACATTATGGTGGATATTTATAAATATAAAATTGCATATATTTTAGGATATATAAACATATATTATATATTCATGTTCATTATATTGCAATATATTGAAAGCAGCAATCATTTGTATATTTTGCAATATATTACATGAATATATATCTATCATTAATATATTATTCCATGTATTTCCAATATATAATATATTGGAAAATGGAAAGGAAAAATAATATATTTCAAGTAATATATTGGTTTATTTTCCTTTCGTAAGGGTTATCAAACAAGATCAAAAAGAGAAGAGGAAGTTATTCAGATTCAAGATTACTAGAAACATCAATTTAAAGTCCCCTGTGGTGAAAATCCAGCTTTTAATGTTGCTTATGTGTCTATGTGATGTTTTTAATATGCTTTAACACAAACCATGTGTAAATTCATAAGTCGACAGCATTGCTGAGTATTTTCTCCTTAAAACTGCAGTGAACCAAAGACAGTCTCAAAAACACGCTTTGAAATCGCTGGTGTTTCTGACGTCACAAACGACCTTGTAACCAATCAGATCAACGTGTGATCGTCAACCAGTGGATCTCTGAGTGAGTGAGTGGAGGCGGGGCTCATTTGCATATTCATAGAACCGCGCATACTAAATGAGGCAAACGTTTAAAAATGTAATTTTGGTGATCAGAGAGGAGTTTTAAGGGATAAAATGATTGACTACAGGGGGACTTTACAACAATAATGATGTCAATTTTGGTTTCATGGTGACTTTAAAGGATACTGTATACGAAAGTGTCGTTCTGAATCCTGAAGCCACTCTAACATGTCTGAGATGGAGGGACACACGGCTGATCTGGACACACACGCAGCGAAGTCAAGAGTGTGTGTGTTTCTCTCATAGAGCTGGAAAGTAGCTCTATTTTGCATCTACCATTGATAGTTGTATCTCAAAGTTGCAGGAAGCATTTGTAATGGTTCAGCGTAACCTCCTCTCTTTAAAATTAGTTCTGGATGAAAAGAAAACAAAATGCATGGTCTTTTCTAGGAAACATAAGTGTGAATTTTTTCCATCACCTCTTTACACTCTGCAGGGTAAATCTATAGAACTGGTTTCCTCCTACAGATATTTAGGTTTTATGTTGGAGGGGGGCTTATCATTCAAGTTACATGTTCAACAATTGCTATCTAAGTTAAGGTTACAGTTGGGGTTTTATTTTCGGAATAGTGCCTGTTTTTCACAGTCGGCCAAGAGAGAGTTGGTGGAAGCTACTTTTTTACCTGTTTTAGATTGAGATGTTTTTTTTACAAAAATAGTACTAAGGTTATTTTACAATCATTAGACTCTGTTTATCATTCTGCTCTAAGATTTATAACTCGTACAAATTATAATACTCATCATTGTGCACTTTATGAAATGGTTGGTTGGCCTTCACTTAAAAAGGTACAAGCATTGGCTTATACTTGTGTATAAGGCCATAGTTGGTCAGCTTCCTTTGTATATGACTAGTCTTATTAACTGTCAATAGTCAAGGGTATAATTTGCGTTCAAGTAAATAATTCTTTTAAATGTTCCCTTAATGAAGACAGAGTTTGGAAAAACTGCTTTTATTTATAGTGCATCAACTGCTTGGAATGAGATTCAAAGATCATTGAAACTTACTGTATTTATCTCAGTCAATGAGTTTAAGTTATATCTTAATCAAACATTCCAATCTGTCTGCACCTGCTCTTAATTTAACTTAATTCATACTTTGTATTATGTTTATTATGTGCTGCTACCTTGGCCAGGGCTCAGTTGTAAATGAGATGCCTATCTCAATGTGATTTTCTTCCCTGGTTAAATAAAACTAAATAAACCGCAGAAATCCGCTGAGCGATGGCATCTCGCACTCGCTGGAGACAAACAGTTACACCAGCAGGGCTATCATCAGGAACAAACTCATTTACTTCTGTACTTTTTGAGTATATGTACTTTACTTGAGTATAATTTTTTTCTGGAAACTTTTTACTTTAACCTCATTACATTTGAAAGACAAATATCATACTTTTTACTCCACTACTGTCGAGGTTCTTGAGTAGAAACGTTAGTCGGGAGGATTTTGGTTGGAAATGAAAGTCGGGTTGATGTCAGAACCCGATGATTATGGCTGTCTATTTTTGTGTCAATTCAGTTGTTTAATTTCTATAGGTTTTATAACATTCTAAACGCTCTTAATTCCACAGATACTACCAACTGGTGTGTGTACACTACGTTGCTTCAGAGGCATAAGGTACTGTAAGTATTACATACAACAATAATAAAACAATGCATTGCCATTTACTCTTTACTTTTGACACTTAAGTACTTTTAAAAACGAGTACTTCTGTGATTTTACTTAAGTAAAACTCAGTCTTTACAACTTTTAACTTCACTAAAGGAAAGGAAGTTGTGTACTTTGTCCACCTCTGTGTGTGTGTGTGTGTGTGTGCACTGAAATGATCATCAGGACTCACATGTTCTCTGCTAGTTTCCCGAGCGCTATATCCACAGCCAGAGAGAGTTTGTAATGAAGGCGTTCGTGTAAACCAGGGAAACTAGCGAGAGGAGTGTCTGCGAGCTGGACGTGTTTCAAAGCCTTTAACTGCACTGCAATGTTCCCTATAGAGCTCATGAGAGGCTCACAGTCCGCTAGTGCACTGTCCCACACGGCTTTATTCGCTTTCAGAACCGCAAAACATTGCTTGAGCTCTTGGTGCAATGATAATAAAATTGAACTTGACATTTTTAAACTCCGATGTTATTTACAAAGAATTTACATTAGAAATGTATTAAAGATGGCATTTAAAGCTCATCCAGATACTTATTTTATCTGATAACTGACTGAGTGTATAAAATCATCCCGTTTCCACATGTGAGAATAGCGCTAAACTTCTTCCGGGAAATGTATCATCAACATCATCATCCACCAATCCGCGTGATTCTCTCTGTAGCCGTACCAGTGAAACACTCAACCATTGGCCAGATTCTTCATGTACTGGTCTTATTGGTCAGAACGCGGAGCTATTTACAAAGCGAGGGTCAAAGCTGCATGCTGATTGGCTTAGAGATGTAGCAGCGTTAAATTTGAAATCCTGTTTCCTAACCGCCTCAGTCAGCTAGACGTACCGTTAAAACCAACACGGACAGGGTTATTAGGATAAGAAAAACATTAATTTGATTTAATTTACTAACACATACGAGCGTTATCGTCGTGAAGCTGAAGGAATCTGTCGTCTTTGTCAATCAGTTTCACCATGGCGCCCAGAAAACGCACACAAAATGCTAAAACCAAGAAGAATCCCAAAACTCCCAAACTGGAAGCTTTTCTGCTGGATTTTGACGACGAAGGTTTATTACTTTACTCGCTGTATTCTGAATACACAATGTTTAGGCTGGATTTTGTCTATATTTTCTGATTATTCTTTGTTTTCAGTTCATACCATTGTTGAAAGGCTGAAGGAGAAGACGAACAATCTTCTGAAAGATGCAGATAATCTTTATAAAACGGCTCTGATCAAGCTTCCCATGGCCGTGAGGAAGATGAACTGGATCCAGTTCTGTAGTAAGATATTATTCTTTCTGTTTCACCACATCTGTCAAATATGAGCTTTCTTACAGTGTCAACATTTGAAGTGGATCAGAACCTTTAATCAAAGTTATACATGAATTTTGAACAATACCCGTTCTTGTCTTAGCACAACTTTTATGAACTTTTTTTGATCCTCCTCAAATGTTGACTACACTATGACATCAACAATTGCAAATTAATAAGAATATCATGCAACTATACTTTGATATTCTGACTCATGATTCTCATTTTACCTTCAGATATAGAGAAGCCAAAATCACAAGTGGACGATTCAAAGGTATTTCCACTAAACAAGTTGATTACACCAATGTTTCTGTCAAATCCATCACTGTTGTCATTGATTTCTCTCTCTCTCTCTCTCTCTCTCTCTCTCTCTCTCTCTCTCTCTCTCTCTCTCTAGGTGAGGGAAGAAGCTGCTCAAGTGGAGCTTGCTATTGCTGAGAATCATGCGATTCCCAAATGTGCTGGAAAAGGTACTTTTTGTCCTCCGTCAACTTGTAAAACATTCTCTCCGGCATTTTCAAAGCTGATTTTCTCGCTTTCGCCTCATTTGCAGAAGCTAAAAACGGTGCAAACTCAGAGGATGAAAACATCGCTCCTCTGAAGTCTACAGTGAAGAAGGTTTGTGCTAGTATGGGTTTGTAATCTACATAACTGGCATTCAAGTCATGTCTTAAAGGGATAGTTCACCCAAAAATGATAATTCTGTCAGTAATTACTCTCCCTCATGTTGTTCAACCCCGTAAGACCTTCGTTCATCTTCGGGACACAAATTAAGATATTTTTTATTAAATCTGAGAGCTGGATCACTCCTCCATAGGCTTCTAAGGGATTGAAACTTGTTCCCCGAAAAGTTATTAAAGACATCGTTAAAATAGTCCAAGTGACTACAGTGGCTCAATCTTAAGTTTATCAAACGACGAGAATACTTTTTGTGCGCAAAAATAACTAAATCTAACAATTTAACGATGTCTTTAATAACTTTTCGGGGAACCAAGTGTCAATCCCTTAGAAGCCTATGGAGGAGTGATCCAGCTCTCAGATTTAATAAAAAATATCTTAATTTGTGTTCCGAAGATGAACGAAGGTCTTACGGGTTGGAACAACATGAGGGCGAGTAATTACTGACAGAACTTTCATTTTTGGGTGAACTATCCTTTAAGTTATTGTATTTACATAAGCATAGATTCGTCATAAATCTATGCAACTGTGAATAAATATGCACATCTAGATTTAAACATCTAAAGCCCTATTTGGACGGTAATTGTTCCTCATGGGATCGTGAAGTATTTTCAACATTTATAGGGGTTAGTCTGTGATTTTTTTTTTTTTGCTGTCCGAATGCAAAATGTCCGTTTTTCTCCCCACAAGCTTTTTATCTAAAGCCAAAACAGTCTGTTACTTTAATTTCCCTTTATCACGGTAAAGCTGCTTTGAAACGATATATATTGTTAGGGCGTTTTCACACCTGAAAGTCCGCACCAAGGTCCGAACCAAAGTTCACGTTTTGATACATTTTATACTTTCAGAAAGTTTTGGTTTGGTTTCACACTGCAATTATGCGAGCGCACTAAAGAACTTTACGTGACGTGCGTCCTGTCGTCATCTATGTGGGCTGCATCTCGACATTGATTGGTTTGTAAATGGACGTGCGTCTGACGTCAGTGTGTTGTTAATTCGGCGGGTAACTTTGACAACATGAATGAACAGACGCATATCGTTGCAACTGAATTGTTATTTTGTCATCAGACCATACTTCAGTTACAAACCTTGTCTCCTCCTCTCCCCATGTGCTACCACGGCTCATTTTTCCTGCCACCTTCTGTTTTTTCGGCTATGCGGGAACCACCGGAACTTCTTGTAAAAGGTCTGAAATTCAGAACCATACAGAAATGCTTTCACACTAGAAACGAACCAAACCTTTGTTCAGTTTGATCCGGACCGAGACTACCTCTTTTTGTCTGACCAAATTTCGTCTGTTTGGTCCGGACCGGGGGAGGTTTCACACCTGTAATTTTGATTCGGACCAAACTGAAAAGTCAGAAAGTCCGTACCAAACAAGGTAGGTGTGAAAGGGCCCTTAAAAGCACTATATAAATGAAGGTGACTTTATTATCATTAATGAAATGGGTGAAAAACTCTCACAGACCTTATCTAGACATCAGAACATATTCTCTGTTCACACAAATCTGATTGGCCATTCAGATCTTGACTTGGCGTTAGCGGTAGCGTAGTCTATGCTTATGTTTATGCATTTGACAGATAATTCAAGGTATACTTCTTATCAGTTAATGCGTTCCCTAGGAACCAAACTCATGACCTTTCCCTCCCAGGACTCATGCTTCACTGTTTAAGCTGCAGTTATTTGTGTTTAAGAAAACGCTTTGTGTACAGAACTCTTTCTCTTTAATGTGTCTGATGTAGAAGAAAGCGTCAAAGAAGGCTCCTTCCACATCCAAGAAGGCCAGAGCTCTTTCCATCAGCAAACAGAGCAACACCATCCAGAGGTACAGCATACCATCATCACACTTTTATCCCCGACGCCAGTGTTTGCTCTCCTGAAGTCTCCATCCGCTTGCTTTCTGTCCGCAGATCTACGAGAAAGCCTCTGATCACTCCTGCGCGGAGTTTCCTCGAGTCCTCGGTCATCGGCTCCACGCCGCTCATCACGCCGCGCTTCGACCCCAGGTGAAGAACTGCACATTAGATTAGATTATATTTAATGGCTTTTTACACAAAGCAATCACTGTTTATTAAGACAGGTTTTTGTTTTTTGGGTGGATTTTTTTTTTTTATCCCTCCATGAATCGGAAAATACTGTCAACAGACAAACACGTTTTCACCATATTTTTAGGAATAAAATGTCCTGTGAATTAGGGGTGGATATTGGCAAGGACTTCACGATACGATACATGGATCACGATACGATAAATATTGCGATATTCCACACAGTGAACTAAAAATGTAAAAATAAAATACAAGTTACGATGTGCCATCTGAGTAGTCTTACATCGGATCACATTGATAAATGACCTAAAATAATACAAAAAATAAAAAATTTCCTTTCCATTTTATTGTTTAGCTGCCATAAATAAATAGACTTGCACTTTTAACAATGGACACACTGATATTGAAAACATTAAAATAAAGTGCATTGGTTGACTTACCAAAAAAGGCCAATCAGGATGCTCTGTCTTTCATGCGCTGTCTTGCATGCACTTCACACGCACACACATGCACGCAAGGTCTCTCGCTCTCTCCCTCTCCGCCGTGCGTGCGCTATACGGTTTGGAGCCGTTTGGAGCTCAGTCTCTTCTGTCTCGCATACGCGCTCTTTCTCGCTCGCACTAGATTCTGGGAGATTTTAACTAATTTGGGGGCATCAGGGAGCCGCTATCAATATGAGGGAGACTCCCGTAACTTCCGGGAGACTTGGGATGTCTGCAAGTCCATGCTCGGTTTGTTTTAAAACCGAAGTGCACCCACACATCGACTTTATATTGTGAAGGGGCCGAAGTAATTTTGTCGGCTGAGTCTGCCATGCCGCTTCCAGCTTTCACTACCAAAAGTGGCGCTCTATGGTGGCAGCCAGCAAGTTGGGGAAAACTAAAGCCGCCGTACTGCGACATCTGCAAGACGGAGGTTGTAGTTCAAAACGTGATTTTTTTTTTGTGACATCGATTTTTTTTAGCTGGAAATCGATGTAGTATATCCTGAATATAAAAATCGCGATGTATTGCTGTATCGATTTTTTTTAGCACACCCCTACTGTGAATCAGTCAGGTGATGTATTAAACAAACCTCAATAAAAACTGCTCAGAAACTAAACTTTACAATCACATTTCAGCCTATTAAAACACACCCGGCATTATATGGTGACCAAAAGTCCTCAACAAAATCTAAATAATTTTTGCAAAATCCACAAATCCAATATAGGATATGTAGATATAGTTCGTTCTTGCTTCTTTTTTTACTTTCTGAAAAAAATTAAATGAATTTCACTATATATAGTCTAAAGTATGAAAGAAATGTATGTACATTTTTAGAATAACTAATTTCTACATAAAACACAACGAAACGCCATCGCGTTCGCGACTCTCCTATGATTAAAGGCGACACTTCCTGTTTTCTTCCCACCGGAGCCTCGCTTTCGATTTCAAAATAACGGCTGCGTGAAATAAGCGTATTGGCGTAAGCACCCGGATGTTGGCGTGTTCGCACCGCAGGAACTAGGAACTCTTTTAGAGGAACTAATTTACTCCTCCTTCAGAGTCGGTCTAACCCAGCGCTATAGGAACTACAGTGACGTTAGTGTTCGCTGATTGGCCGAACGCATGAGAAACACCAGCACACGCCATTTTTAAAAAAGCTGTTTAACACACAGATGATAGCCTATATATTTACTCCAGAAACTAACTCTCTGAACATGTAAAACAGTGATAGATGAGCCTCTTAATCTTTACACTGAGGAGAAAACCCAACGCAACTTTGAGGAGACCGAGAGAAACATGATTATGTGTTTCTGCTCAGCAACACTGGACATCAAACACACGCCACACGCTAATAACTTTTCATCACTGTCTACTTTCGATGTATAGCAGTTCTATCTAATAACGTATGAGACAGGACTGTTAGACACATCGTAAACTAATGTCCTAGAACTACCCGCTGCGAAAGCCCTGTTAAGGACTAATGTGTGTGTGTGTATAAGAGCGGCACTATTCTGGATAAATTGAGAATCACAATTTTTTAGAGATCATGATTCTAAAGAGACGGCTACACAAAATAATATGTAATTTACTAGTTTCTGACAAATATTTTTGTAAATGTCTGTGTTAAAAAATAATTAATCTGAGTTATGAATTTGATTCAATGACCCACTCATAAATAATTGTTTCATTATGGGTTGAATCAGCGTTTTTGAATGAATCTTTTAGGTGAATGATTCAATGACGAACACATTTAAGTCACTTGTTGCCTCTTACTGGGGCCGATTTCACAAAGATAGACTTTGACTATGGCTGAGATATTGTAGATAGTCAGACTTCAGATAGACATCTAAATCAGACCGTTGCACAAAGCACTCAAGACCCTGACTATCTTAAGTAGGACTACACTGCAATGCATTCTGGGTAAAATAAGACACTTTTCAAAACAAAAAACATGGCGGATCGAGTAAGCGCATTCAACCGCTCAGTGCAGTTTAGAGGGCTGCATTGGGATTGGGTCCCACGGGACCCAACGCAAATCTCGCGGGAGCGGGCGGTTTGAACCTTGCTGCGGGCGGGAATGGGCGGCTAAAAAAAAAACTGCGGGATCGGGAGGTAGCCTAGCGAGTCGACATGATGGAGAGATGTCAATAAATGATGTGGAAAAGAACCTCAAACAGGTATACAGCACAAAACCTATAAGCAAGGCTGCCATTTGGACTACTATTCATCTTCCTGATCAGTGCGTCAGAATACATGTAGGCCAGGGAAACGAAAACAACCCCATGAATCTCTTTAATAATAGCAATAGAAATACGTGTTTTTCCTACGGGACGGGAGAAGACACAAAATCAATGCATTTCTATTATTGTGCGGGAATAAATTCTCAAAGTTCTGCGGGCGGGAGTGTAACACATACGTTGCGGGAGCGGGCGGTAATGGTCAGAAATTCGGCGGGCGGGAGCGGGATGAAAAAAACAGTCCCGCGCAGGGCTCTAGTGCAGTTTACTAAAATATGTGTGTGTTGGAGGAGGATAACACTTACAAGGACATTTTACTTTGGAAATTTAGTGGAGAATGTAGTAACAAGAAGAAATGTTTAATTTGGAAAAAGATTGACAGTTAACAGCGTTAATCCGACCGTTGAGCGTTAAAGACGTACAGTAAAGAAAAGTCCTCATTATTATATATTTCCAGTATCACTGCGGTCCCTAAAAACCCTTTCCCTCCTCATATCTCTCTCCATAACGCCGTCAGCAAACCACAAATTATGAGCATTTTCCCTTTTCTTTTGGCTGTTTGTACTGTAACTGATTGTTACTGCTGGTTGCCAAGGTAACAGAGTCTTAGACCTGGGTTAGCCTGGTGGTCTAATGTTTTTGGTATAAATTAAGTCAGTCTTTATTTTTGTGAAACAGTCTAACTTGCATTAGACGAGTCTATGAGCAGATTTTAGACTTGTCTAACACTATAGACCGGTCTAAAACAGCTTTGTGAAACCGGCCCCTGGTTTAACGATGTAATTACAGTTATTTGAAGCATGATGTTCCTTTCAAAAGGTGATTTTACTCTATTTTGATCGCTGTGTTTATATGCACACACTAAACTTTTATTCCAGTGCTTCTGTGATAATCTGCATGATTGTAAGACAGAAATAATGATACGGTGTGGTTGAAAAGACTCTGGATCTGAATGTTCGCTGAAGCTCGAGTGTATAAGTGTGTGTTGTCTGTCAGATTGCCGAAGACTCCAGGATTGAGACTTGCGCGTCACCGGGAGAAGATCTACAGCATGTCGGTCAACGGGTCGCCTATCGCCGGCGGTGGACAAGACCTGGTCATCAGTGTGCCGCTGGGAAACGGAGAGGTCAGAGACGTGCTCATAAAGACTCACTCTACTGACCAATCGTGGTGATAAAGATAAATCCAAGTGAACAACAGCCTTTAAAATGACTTAAAATACAAATATATAATTCATAATTGGTTCAAATAAAGTATCAGAGTAAGTGATCATATGTTTATTGAACAACACTTAAAATACACCTTGTAAAATAAATGATATAAACATGTGTACGTTACGTATTATAACAAATGCCTACAGAAGCGCCAATGGCCTTGTGATAGTTGTTACATCACGGCATGATCAAATCCTTTTTTAATATTGGCCAAACAACATTTAATTCAAATGTTGACTTAATCTTTAATATTTGGTCAATTCTGAACAATTGAAATGCAACAAGATCATGTGCACATCAAAACATGCAAACTCAGCGAGGGTTTAAACTTTTATTTTGATTGAGTTGCATATTTAGAAACATTTATGTATTCTCCTGTGTTGGAGTAGATTTACAAATTAGTTGCGTTATGAATCTTGTGGAATGGCACACACGCTGTTCCCAGATGAATGTTATAAGCAACACACACTCACAGCATGCAGAGATGGAGTTTGAGAAACCCGAGACGCTCCACGCTTATAACACTGACACTATGAAACGCAAACCGCGTCTGACTGTTTGTTAGGGATGTCCCGATACCATTTTTTCTGAACCGATCCGATCCAAAAATTATGAGAATCTACCGTTAGTGATCCGATACCAGCACAGTTTTTTTTTTTAAATCAAGTAGAATTTCTATAACTCTGTGTGTTGAACTGATAATCACTCTTTTGTGTGTTAAACACAATCTACTTAATACAGACAACTTCATTATAAAGAAAAACAACAAATCAAAAAAAAAATGATCATAACCTATGACAAAAATTCTATTATAAACTAGATTAGTGAATAACTCAGCAGTAAAATTTAGTCTAGAAAAATCACAAGTGCACAATAATTGTATAAAATCTGAACATTTAGTGAAAAAATACATTATTTAGTGGGGAACAAATAAGAGACAATAAGTGTAGCACTAAATCTGGTAAAACGTTACACATTGCTCTTTGTATTGTTGTAAAATACATTCATGAAAAACAAGATAACAAAAATCAAAAAGATCAATTATTTTATATATAGTCTACTATAAAATTAAGACATATTTTAAATGTACAGCACAGCTGTTTAATGAGGCAGCAACATAAGATAGATAGAACAGAACAAAAAAGGCTATTAATAATCTTTCATTGCGCAAAAGTATTATGATATGATTATGAAAGGCTGCAATACAGTGCGGCACAAAGTGCTTATGCGCATCCCGAGCGCTGAATGATGCGCTTGAAGCAACACAGAGTCACAGCGCGCAGCGTCCGCATTGAACAGTTCAAAGCACAAAGGAAAGACATGATGCATAGTGTATTATACAGTATCTATCTATGCAATAGTTTATTGAACCTTTTCCCCTTAACAATTTTAAAATTCAGTTACTGTGCGCGTGAAGAAGAATTATAGTGCTCTCCAGTGTTGTGATCTAACAGACACACGGTAGAAACGAACATGTTTAAGGTACAGCAATAAAGTCCAGCAAGATAGTCATTTAATGCGAAACCATAGAGCTTTATCTACAGATCAAGTATAATAATAGTAACATTGAATCATCTTGGATAGTTTCATCGTTGACTGTCGTAACCGAACGCGACGCGCGGTTTGAACGCTGAATGGAGAATGACTGACAGCCGCAGCGGAGGGAAAAGTTTACGTGAACTTGAATTTAACGACTTAAATATGAATTTCTATCTTACATTATATTATAAGTGTTCTGAAGCCATACTATAGTATAGAGCACGAAAACCTTATGGTGCTTTATGCTTTTGTGAGGCTTAACAATAACAGAATAGTAAACGCACTATCAGATTTGGATCGGTCTCATCTGACCGATACCCGATCCGCCAAAAATGGCAGTATCGGAGTCGATACCGATACTGAGTATCGGATCGGGACATCCCTACTTTTTGTGTTCCCAAATGCACATTATTGAAAACCTAAACAAACGGCACATGCAGAGACTGTGTGTGTGTGTGTGTGTGAGCAGTGTTTACTGTGAACGAGCTTAACATGTAATCTTATTCTGCACACATGTAAATTAAAGCGTCATGCTTCCCTGTGGAAAATAAATAGCGCCATATATTTAATTGAATCGCAGCCTTTGATTTCACAATAGCACTATGCTATATTATGATTTTAAATGGTTTTAGTCTTAGAAACCGGTGTAATAATGCGGTTCATTGGTTCTCGTCCGTGGAACGATCCACTTTCAGTATTTTGCCGGTTATGTTCTTTTATGAAGTTATTGCACTTTAGTTCGATTATGCCTGAAAAGTTTATTTTTTATAAGTAAAAAAATATCAGCGCGCATTTAAAAAAACAACGCGCATTTTCGCGTTAAGGGGGTCGCACTCCGGACGAGGAGCACCGCACCATGTCTTTAAAATGCGAACACTTTATTCTCTGAGTGTACACACACCGGCGGCGCCATTCGTCGTGTCTGCGGCTCAGGACCTTGTTCAAAACCCTGCCGCGCCATTTACATAGTTATATATTAAATTTACATTTATTTGTCTCATATAGTCGTTAATGTATATACTGACTTCACCCTGTACTGCAATATACATTTAGTTTTACATTCATTTACAGAAATCAGCTGCTTGAATGAACATTGCTGATGTTATCGGATTTTCAGACGAGATTGTCAATTCGTTCAGTTAACGGACGCTCTGAGGTAAAGTGTGTTCAGACTGCAGACTTAGCAACGATTGTATTTAATTGTACAGTACAATCATTACATAGTACAGTTATCTTAATTCCATAATGTCCTGGTGTGCGATACCTTGAGTTGTCCTAGACGCGACACGGCGCTGCGCTTCTCGTCCGGTGTGCGACCCACTTTACGTTAAGGGAGTCCCTTCATCTCTCTTGATATGCGTCTCCACATTAAGTCCTTGAGTTTGAGGCTATTGGACCTGGAAAGTCCTTGAAAGGTCCTTGAATTTGAAGTTACCCGAGGTGTGGGAACCCTGATAATGACTTGTGTTTCTTTGCTTGGTTTTATTGTATTTATATGATATTTCTATTTTTGTATTAGAATTTTTGCCATGCAAATAGCCTTCGATGCTGACATGGCATTAAATAAAGCTGCTATCTTGATGTTTTCAGTGTGTTCAGCTGCTGGCCAGTGAGATGGACTCTGTGGATCTGAGTCTGCTGGATGAGAAAGCCCTGCAAAGCATCAGAAACCTGCAGGTACGGCCCGCACTCGAACTACCAGCAGAACAGGCCACGTCCTCACTGGATCCAGTTTAAATTTTAATCAGGGTTTCTGTGGGTCTTAATTCACTCTAATTAAATCCTTAACCCCTTAACTGTCACCCCCCCCCCCCTTTTTTCGCATAGACATAAAAATCATTATCCAAACTTAAATGGTTGTAATTCAAGAATGCTTTGGAATATAGACCTATGGTTGGTCTTGTTTTTTTCCAGACATTTTCCAGATTATTGTAGAAGTGTAGAAATGATTAAAAATGAAACAGAAAAAAATTATGAAATTTCAACAATCCAAATGAAATTATTTAATGTAAAAATATAATTATTCATATTTTATGAAAACAAACTGAGGTTTCTACCAATCTTTCATAATTTTTAATGTTTATTGCTATTTCAAAATAAAAGCCTAAACACGCCTAATGAATATGAAATATTCTTGTTGCAAATTGATAAATTACTGCTCATCTGTAATTTATTTTAGAAAACAGCCACCATATATGAAAACTAGAGATTTTAAGCTTTCAAATGATATATAGTTTGTCAATATTACTTTAGGTTTTTACTAAGATATTATTGTTTTAAATATATAGTGACAAACGTCCCACCTGTGGGACGGTGACACTTAAGGGGTCTGAAATCAGAGCAGAAAATTCATAAATTCAGTCATCATGGCATTAAATGTTGCATGCACTTCAAAAATGTAAATCTTCCTCAGTATTTTCGTCTTATATTTTCAATACAAATATATAAGCATCTTTAGATCAAGAAAGATACATTTACTTGGTGCGAATGTAAATGTGTGTTTTATGCTTCAACCAATAGCTAATATCTGTCAGATGAGTTATCAACTTCCCTTTGAATTATGAAGATTTTTCTGAGCTCTTGGATCGATATTTGTTCTAGTTTTAATCATCGACTCAAAAAATTTTTCACAGATAACAAGACTTCATTTATTATAATTTTTCTTCTGAAGTAAATGTCTTGATTTTAAGAATGTTTAGATATTTGTGCTAGAAAACAAGACTGAAATACTGTAGGTACAGTAAAAGCTATTTGCATGTTCTAGTGATCAAGAGCAGAGCGACTAAAGCCGCTTTTTTTATTTTTTTATTATTATATAAAGTAATGGATATCCAGGGCTCGACATTAACGCTTGTCCGGGACAAGTGGATTTTTTGAAGGGACAAGTAAAAGAGAATTTTACTTGCCCGACCGGACAAGTAGCCTGAATAGAACATCAATAACAAAAATAAACAAATAACTAGGGAATCACTAAACCGAGAGAATGATTCTGATTTTATTACATTTATTGTAAGTTGCGATCGATTGTGGATAATGTATTACTGACGGTAAGGTTGCGCCGTTGACGCGCGCGCAGCCTCTCGAGGAGAAATCTACACAAATGAGCGCAGCACACACACACACACACACACACTCAGTTAACAACATACTGCCTATAAAAATCTAAATGTGGAGTTTTTATATTTTTAACATATGTTAAGCAACCTCAATTATTTTTCCTGAATACCATCACGACTGAAAATGTGACATTGATTTCCTACAACAGTTCAAGAAACAGTTAAAATTAAGTCACTTACATTTTAGATGCAATATTGCCTGTTTTTGTTCTGTTTCAGCAGCGAAAATAGTTCCAAACAAAAATCACAGCAGAACCACGGAGCATCTCACAGGAACACTCAACCTGTCTTCATTACTGAATGATTCAGCATTTTGAACGAATCGGTTGAGTCAAAGATTCAAAGACCCATTCATAAACATCTGACTCATACTTGAATGAATCAGCCGTTTGAACGAATCGTTTGATTGAATGAATCAATGACTCACTCATTAAGACGGTCGCCTGCCGCCACCTACTGGCGGTTTAGTGTTATGTTTAAAAGTAGTATCATTCTTTCCAACGTTTCTTATTTTTATATTTAAATCAATTTCATAACATTATTTTATGCAATTGTAATTTTTCAGTGTAAATGATTTAATATGATCAGCCCTACCTAGGGTAACAGCACTATAGTGTCTTATTCTAAATAATTGCTTTTATTGATCAAATTTAGGATTTTAAAATGAAAGATGAAGCATACATTTAATAAGATTGGGGGAGGAGATGCCCTTTAAAGGTGCAGATATTACAATATGCCGATTTAAATATCGAAGCTGATTGAACACTGATGAGAATATTGCTTCAGAATAAATTAACACACGAAAAAAAAAAATCCGGACAAGCTACTTTTTTACTCGGACAAGTGAATGACAGATTTACTTGTCTGAAGGACAAGCACATGAAAAGGCTTAATGTTGAGCCCTGGATATCTGTTGAAAATTGTATTTTCAAAGTTTGTGTTGCTAATTTCTCCCTAGACGTTTCGAGAAGACATACTGTTCCCTTCTATTTATTCCTTAAAGTGTCTTTACTTGGTCTTAATGTCTTTATAATAGTCTCTTTATAACACTTGCAGAAACCCTGTCATTTTACACTATTAAGTTGAATTTAAACACCTTCTGTAAATTGCATAACTTAAAACGCTTGTTCTTTTTTCTAATGCAGAATCGCCTCACTAGTCTTCGTGGAACATCGAAGTGAACTTTCCATTCGCACCATCAGCACTGTGTACTAGTATTCATCCCCATTTAATCCTTGTTTTATAACCATGTGTGGGTTTTACTCCTTTTTTCCTTCATGTTTTTATGTGCTAAAGTTTCATTGCAATGAGCTTTTAATAGGTAAATGTAAATAAGAGAAGTTCTAGCCATCATAATCTGTGTTGTACCACCTTTTTGTAAATATGACTCTTAAAAAGACCCTGATTCCACATCCCTGCTGTCTCCTGCTTGTTTAAATGCATTAATGAGTTTATAAACGAAATTCAGTGTATGAACACGGGATTAAACAACGGATTTCCGTTAATTGCAGGGTTCCCGTCTGTCCTTGTGTCTTAAATTCACTTCTCATAATTTTAAGGCTGTAAATATGCTTACATTTCTCAAATAGTGTAATGTCTTAATTTCAGTTAGTTCTGTAATCTCTCCGCTCCCGATCCACTCCGGGTTTTCCATTCCCGCTCACGGAAAAACTGCTCCATGCTCACTCCATTTTAAAAGTTATTCTAATATGTTTATGAATTGATAATACTATATGTAACATTTATAATACTATATGTAACGGTTTGGAAGGTATTCTACACGTTTAATTAATATGGTTACACAAAAATGTCCAAATGTAATGAATGCACCTATAGAGAAATGCACATTTTTATAGGGATTACATAAGAGTGTAGTCTCTGTTTCTATTAGTTTTGAATTGTTTTGCTTAAAGTAGACACTTCAAGCTTTATATATGTATATTATATATATATATATATATATCATGTCTGTGAAGTAGCCTATACACTGAGTTTCGGTTAATTTGAGACGCGCTCCAGTTCACGTGTAATGCAATATCACGCCGGCGCCTCCATGTCCTGATTATATTGTCTGCTATATTTGCTTCTCATTTATTAAATCTAGGCAATTGGTTGATGAAACATCGATTAAAATGAAGATACAATTTATACAAATGAAATTCACTTTAAAGAAAGGCTTTATACCAAACAAAACCTAATGAAGTGGTCAAACTCATGTCTGACCCACTCCATGAGTCTCCCGATATATTGCGCATCTAATGATCTTGCTCGTACCCAGGGCCGTACCCAGCGCCGAGGTCAGGACCTCGCTAATTTTTCGAAGTGCATATAATGAAGGTTGTGAAATAATTGCCTAATGTTAACTACTTTGGTGCTGCAATGATATTGCATATCGCCACGATAACCGACTTCATCTGAGCTGCTTTAGTGGCCGTTCACATGTTTGCGCTCTCACGTTCGTTATTTTAAATGTAGATGCGTGAAAATGCACTCACTTGTTTTCCCAGGCAAGATGAAAAAAATCAAATCAAAGTAGGCTTCAGGGCTTTATGTTCACAGAAGCTGCGAGCCGAGCGCGAGTTCCTGCGCGACGCTTCACGACGCGCTTCAGCTAACGGCTAACGCTCATATAGTGCGAGTCTGGCTTCGAGATGTAAGTAGCTAAACCAAACAACTGTTGATTTCAGAAACTTTTGAACTTTCTATCCATCAAAGAATCCTGAAATAAAAATGTAAATAACTGTTTTTAACACTGATAATAATCATAAATGTTTCTTGATCAAGTCATATTATACTGATTTCTGAAGGATCATGTGACACTGAAGACTGGAGTAATGATGCTGAAAATTCAGCTTTAATCACAGAAATAAATTACACTTTACTATATATTCACATAGAAAACAGCTGATTTACATTGAAATAATACTTCACTTTTTTTTTTCTTCAAATAAATGCAGCCTTGGTGAACAGAAGAGACTCTTTTAAAAACAAAAAATATTATAAAAAATCGGCCGTGTATATAAATATACAGTCAAGCCAAAATGTATTCAGTCACCTTCAATATTTCTTACATTATCACAGTTTATTCGCTATAGTTTAGAAAATGGTAATAAAATGAGCAGAACTCAGAGTTATGAACTCAGTGTATATTTCACTAGTTTTGTCCGTCCTTCTGTTAGACTCTCACACATGAATTATGTTGAATATCTGTCAGCTGTTAAATTTAACTACACAATTGGATAATACCAGTTTAGCTCAACCAATCACCAAGCTTCTCACTTACATAATTTAACTATAGTGTCCTGCACACACTAGTAAGAAAAAATGATATCTGGTGTCTGAATAATTTTTGGTTTGTCTATGTAAATGTGTGACTGTTGCCAATGTTTGCCACCAGAGGGCAGTGTGTGCATGCACATATACAACACTATTATCATTAAGCTTCAGAAACTCAAGAATTGTCCAAGAACAGAACAGCTGACTAAGATCCTGGTCAGTTTAGTCATTATTAAAGCTCAAACTTTTATAAAAATTAATATTCCGGCATCAATAAAAAAAAGAAGTAGCTCTCTCTCTCTCACTCATATCCTCAGTCTCTGACCTTCAGCTTTGAGAAGAACTGGGAAATGCATCCAATTAGTGCTTGTTAATGCGACGACCTGGTTACAGGAGAGAGCGGGAGATGACCTCTGACCCCGAGGGATGAACAGATGCTGGTTCACTGAGGCGAGGAGTTCAGATCCGTTAGCATTAGTGCTTTATCACACACTTCCACTGTTGTGCTTCAGTTATTGAGCTGGAAACACTTTCCTCACTCGATACGTGAGATGCTGAGATCCACTGAAACCGTGTCTCGAAGAGCAGTGAAAACCATCGTGGTTTTTACTCTAAAAGAGTAAGTATATATGAGGGAAAACTAAATCTAACCTTGTGTTTCATGTATTTGTACAATAAAGATGTATCCTTTTAGGAATTAAAAAAAGAACAAATAATTTAAAGTGAAAAGCCATTTGTTCTTCCTCAGTATTTCTGTCTTGTTTGTTTTTTTAATTCTTAGTAATTCTTATTAATGATTTCCATTACACGAGAGTAGATGTTAAAACTTCATGCTGATTTGTACTCGGCTTTCGCCAAGATAAGCACCAACTAAGACGTAGCTTTACAGTAACCTATGCTTCTCCATCCATTTACACTTCTTTCCATATGGTGATGTAACTCTCCTTGTGTCTAGTGTTAACACGCGTCAGCACACACAACGGCTGCAGCCACAGTGCGGTCTCCCCATGACAACCGTCTGGATTGAGCTGATTGGAACTTGAAATGTATCTCTTAAATTGAGATACATTTACTGGAGAAGCAAAATTAATAAAGATATTAAGTGAGTTTGTGCTTAAAACAAGAACAAATATCTGCCAATGGCGTCAGAAAAATCACCTTAATTCAAAGAGAAAACTATATTATTTTTCTGACTCCACTGATATGTTCTTTTAAAAAGTGAAAATCAAGCGTTTAATGTTGTTTATATGTCTATGTGATGTTTTTAATATGCTTTAAGACAAACCATGTGTAAATTCATAAGTCGACAGCATTGCTGAGTATTTTCTCCTTAAAACTGCAGTGAACCAAAGACAGTCTCAAAAACACGCTTTGAAATCGCTGGTGTTTCTGACGTCACAAACTACCTTGTAACCAATCAGATCAACGTGTGATCGTCAACGAGTGGATCTCTGAGTTGAGGGAGGGACTGCACCAACATGCAAAATCATGCTAACAATGTTAAACAGTTTAGAAAATTTGTAAATAATTCTAGCCACATGTTAAACCATGGTAGCAATGTGTTAAATAATGCTTGTTATATATATACCTTTATTTAACCAGAAGAAAACTCGTTGAGATTAAAAATCTCTTTTCCAAGAGTGTCCTGGCCAAGACAGGCAGCAGCACAAATAACAAAGTTGCAGACATAAAACAACATATAGCATAAACATAAAACATAGAAGCAAGGATCATCCAAATAATTAATCATAACAACTACAGCCAGTATGTGTAGCCTCTATATCATTTAAAAGTCATTTAAAAGCAGTGATTATGTCTACGGGTGGACAATGCCGACCAACCAACACGATCATACAGAGAGCAATGATGGGTAAGTGCTCTAAAGTTTGTGATGAACCTAAGGGCTCCATGGTAAACAGTATCCAACAATTTCAAGCATTGAATGGATGCATGCATGTACAGTATATAACATCACCGTAGTCCAGCACTGACATGAAAGTGGCAGCAACAAGCCTTATTTTTGCCTCAAAGGAGAAACATGACTTGTTTCTAAAATAAAAACCCAGTCTTAACTTCAGCTTTTTCACCAACTGCTGGATGTGAGGTTTAAAAGAGAAAGAATCATCAATTAGAATACCAAGGTATTTGTATTGGGATACAGTCTCAATCTCAAAGCCCTGAGAAGTCGTAATGGATGGAAGGTTTTGTAGCTTAGATTTCGAATTGGAAAACAACATAAGTTTAGTTTTGTCGTCATTCAAAACAAGTTTTAAGTCAAACAAGGTAAATTGTACAGTATCAAAAGCAAGTTGTGGCTGACAAAGAGCTTGGTTTGGAGTGGCAGCAGAGCAGTATATCACAGTATCATCGGCATAGAAATGAAAATTTGCGTTGGAGACATTTCGATCAAGAATGTTGATGTATAAAATAAATAGGAGTTGTCCCAGCACTGACCCCTGGGGCACACCCTTGGATATACTAAGAGTGCTGGAGATGAGACCATCTACTTGTTCGCTTTGTGTTCTACCTGATAGATAATTTTCAAACCAGCAAACTGTTTGTTCTGACAACCCGACACTGAAAAGTCTTTGTTTTAGTATTTGGTGATCCACAGTATCAAATGCTTTAGATAGATCAATAAAAAGAGCTGCGCAATGTTGTTTTTTATCTAAAGAGTCAATGAAATCATTTACTACTTTTAGGGCTGCTGTAGTTGTGCTGTGTCTTTTACGAAAACCTGATTGTAAGTTAGACAAAATATTGTTAGTAGCTAGAAACTCTTTCAATTGTTCGTTTACCAGAGTTTCCATAACCTTAGCCAGGACAGACAATTTCGAGATGGGTCTGTAGTTGTTTAAATCTGTTGGGTCTCCCCCTTTTAACAGAGGAATAACAAATGCAGATTTCCATAAAAGAGGAATTTCGTTCGTGTCCAGAGAGAGATTAAAAAGATAAGTCAGAGGCGGTTGCAATAAAATCTGATGCTAATTGTAGAAAGTAAGGCTCTAAGTTATCAGGACCAGGCGATTTTCTAGTGTCTAAAAGTGTAAGGGCTTTATGCACTTCTGAGACTAAAAATGGCTTAAAACTAAAGGAATTACTAACTGGATTATGTCCATGAGCAGTGTTGTGCAAGTTACTTCCAAACTGTAATGCATTATATATTACTTGTTACTGTTATTTAAAAGTAATTCATTACCTTACAATATTACTGTCTCAGAATTGTAATACGTTACATTACTCCTGTATTACTTTTCAGTTACTTTCACCAAAATAACTATACAGAAGTAGAACTTAACATTCTAAAATGACTAGGGCTGTAACGATATGAAACCGAAATCGCGACACTCAGATCCACGAACCTGCAGAATCGCGACACACTCCTTCCAACTCCCAGCGATATCCATACCGTCCAGATCCAATGCACCACATCTTTAAATTACTATTAGTATTATTTGAAGTTAACTTAACATTATAAAATACTTAGACCTACACCACAAAACTAGTTGAGGATAAATTATTTAAAATTTGGGAATTCCAGCGTTATGGACATGACATTTGCAGTCAAAACTTGAAATAAATTCTCAGAAAATGCATTAATGCCAAACTATTGAAACGTCTGTTTATCCATATAGGCTCCTCCCTGAAAGGAGTCCAGACATTAGAAAAATATCAGTCTACACATGCGTTTTATATTTAATATTAGGGAAATACGTAGACAGTCATGCCTGACAAAAAAAATCTTTAACTTTTAGGAGGCAACGATTTTTGTTGTTGTAATTCTGTGAATTACACGGCGCAAATCGGATGAAGAAGGGTTGGCTCTCCACAGAACATAAAATATTCATTTTATTTTATTTTTCGTGTTCGCAATTATGAGGAAAAAACAATGTTACAGACGTGACAGTTCTCCGTTATGGACGCCACCGCTCTGAAGCGGCACTAAAAGACTGCTTTAAAACTTTCACAGAGACCTTACACAGAAAGCTTTTCTTTAAAGTGAATTTCGTTTTGTATTAATTGTATCTTCATTTTAATCAATGTTTCATCAACCAATTGCCTGGATTTAATAAATAAAATAAATAGTAATAATAATTCATTTTATTTAAGGGCGCCTTTCAGGACACTCAAGGACACCTTACAAGGATAAAATACATAGTTATACAAAAGAGACAGTAATACAATAAATAATACAATCAACAATATAAAATAATTCACAAGAAGAATACTCAATACTAACATCAATCAGAATAAGCTAGTCTAAATAAATAAGTTTTGAGACGTGACTTAAAAATTGAAAGACTCAGACTGTTGCGTATATCGTGAGGTAAAGTATTCCACATTGCCGGAGCGTTATAGCTAAAAGCTCTACCCCCCATAGTAGTTAAACGCACAGGTGGTATAACAAGAGTGCCAGAAGTAGAAGACCTGAGGGATCGAGTAGGAACATACACATGCAAAAGTTCACTGAGATACGAAGGTGCTAAATTATGTAAAGCCTTGTATGTAAAAAGCAGGATCTTGAATTGAATACGAGATTTAATTGGAAGCCAATGAAGATGCCCCAAAACAGGAATAATATGCTCGCTCATTGATGTTCGCGTAATTATCCGAGCCGCTGAGTTTTGAACCATCTGAAGTTTGTGAATCATTTTTTGTGAAACGCCGCAAAGCAGAGCGTTACAATAGTCAATACTAGAAGTCACCAATGCATACACAAGGACCGCAGTTCCACTAGCAGATAACGATGGTCGAAGATTATTAATTCTGCGCAAATAATAATATGCGGACCGTGTGATATTATTTATGTGTGCCTCGAAAGACAAAGTACTGTCTAAAATGACACCTAGGCTCTTTACCTGGGAAGAAGGAAAAATAACAGATCCATCAAAATTAAGGTTAAAACTTCCACAGTTACGCAATTTTGATTTGGTGCCTACTAATAAAATTTCAGTTTTCGCACTATTGACCTTGAGAAAATTCTGTGTGAACCATGATTTGATTTCAGAAAGACAAAGCACAAGAGAAGACGGTAGTAATACAGAACTCGGCTTTAATGATATATAGAGCTGAGTGTCGTCCGCATAACAATGAAAATTTATATTAAATTTGCGGAAAATCTGTCCTAGTGGTCATAAATATATAATAAATAGTAGTGGACCTAGGACTGACCCTTGGGGTACACCACTTGTTATCTGAGATATCCGCGATCTGAAAGTCTTAATCTGAACAAACTGGGTCCGACCAGATAAATATGATTTGAACCAATCATAGGTTATACCAGTGATCCCAATAGAAATTAACCTCTCCAATAAAATACTATGTGAAATGGTGTCGAAAGCTGCAGTTAAATCAAGAAAAATAAGTATTGATAAGAGTCCCGAATCAGCAGCCATTAACAAATCATTTGTAACTTTAATAAGCGCTGTCTCCGTGCTATGATATGGACGATAAGCAGATTGAAATTGCTCAAACAAGTTATTCTCCAATAAATGAGTGTGCACCTGCTGAGCAACAATTTTTTCTAATAATTTCGAAAGTTTTCGGGGTTATTGCAATCCGCACTAGGTTTTTTGAGTATAGGAGTTATGGCTGCTTTTTTTAAAGGTAAAGGAACAGTTCCAGTAATAAGGTAAAGATGTATTATTTGAGTTATCAAGGGTAGTAAAGAAGGTAAACAAAACTTGACAAGATGTGTGGGAATTGGATCTAACTGGCAGGTAGTAGATTTTGCTCTGTTAACAAATTCATCTATTTCATTCAGTGTGGGCAAATAAAAATTAGAAAAAGTACTAACAATGGGAGCATCATAGAGAGTTGAAAATGAACCAAATGCCCTATTGTTCAAAGTCAAACTCCCATGAATGCTTTCTATTTTATCACTGAAATAAGTCATAAAAATATCACATGTGGTATTGGACTGCGAGTGTAATGAGAAAGCATCAGGTGGTCGCAAAATACTATTCATTGTAGAGAACAGCATTTTCGTATTCCCACCAGCAGAGTTGATCAAATTGGCATAGTGGCATAGTGAAATAAGAAGTAGGCTAAATATAGCAGACAATTATAATCATGACACGGAGGTGCCAGCGCGTGAACTGGAGCGCGTCTCATAAATGAACCGAAACTCCGCGTATAAGGTAGCCTATTCACGGACCTGAAAAATATATCTATATTGAAATGTCTACTTGTAAACAGAACAATCCAAAACGAAAGAAAACAGACTGCTCTCTGCTTATGAAATGAAATGTGCATTTCTCTCTGGTGCATTCACTAGCTGCGAAGATCGCGAGTCAGCATCGTCAACTTCATCTTGACTTTATTAATAAACAATTAAAATGTCTCCTTGCTATATTTGACATATTCATAATCATTGCTTTTGCCGGTTCTTTGTGACAGCTTTTAGGTGCTTTATCGGCAGCGCCGCCGCCCTTACATGAACGCGTCACCACCGCATCAAAAACATGATTGCGTGATGAAAACATGAAAAATACCACATAAACATAGCCTAACTGTTTAGAAAGAAAACACAGAACGAATAGCCTAATGCGCATACGTCCATCTCGCGAATGTATAGTAGGACTATTCTTCATGACATCTTCACCATTAGCCGCTTTTCCACTGGCCAGCGCGAGCACAGAGGCCGAAATCATACCTCACGGCACTCCTGTAAAAAATAAATCGCTATACAAATATATCAGACGCTGCCATTTAGTCTTTATTTACAGACTTGGACACCACACTCGGCTATTGACTGACAACGAACAGGTAATTTAGCCCAGTGGTTCTCAAGGTGGGGTCCGTGGCGCACTGCCTGGGGGTCCGCGAAATATTTTTAGAGCCCTATGAACGGAATCGCGGAATCCAGTCAGATCGGGGAAATTCTTGGCAGAGTGCTCCTGCTCTCTCTCTCTCTCTCTCTCTCTCTCTCTCTCTCTCTCTCTCTCTCTCCCCACAAACATGCGGTCATATCCAGAGAGAAGAGTGATGCCGCCTAGCCTAGTTGTAAAATCAAAGTTAAGAGGCTAGGTTTAAATTTTATCGTTCTTTTACCGTCAGTTCATTTAAAATGTTTTTATGGATGCACGATATGGTCTTTTTTGATGTTATCGTTATCGATCCGATAAGAAAATTGGGCCGATATATCAAAGCCGATAAATAATAGATTATTTACTTCAGTTGAGATATGCGCGCTGTACGCCATGATGGTTCTGAATGATTAATTCACTTCGAAAAGGAAGACACAGTTCAGTGCAACATGTGCAGCACAAATCGGTCACTTATGCTTCATAACATTATAATAAAAACATGCCTGCAAAAGAATGTTGTGAATTCTTGTTCGCCAGTGTTTCAGCGCGACGAGCGCGTTGTGGCGGAAAGAGCGCGTCTATGAAGTTAAGCCTTCGTGACAAGCACAGTCACGTTCTCTTGAGCATTCGCAGCATTCTGTGCCATTGTAAGTTATAATATGTTTATTTTATATCTGATTAATCTAATATAGGATGTGTTTGGTTGAGTTAATGAACGATGCAGTAGCGCTTCATTGTACCGTGATCATCTTTATCTTTAGCGTGCGCAGCTCAAACAGCAATGCACATTTATAACTATAACTGGGACTGTCATCTACATGCCATTATAATGAGAACACTATTGTAATAAAACGTTGTGAATTCTGGGTTTAGTTTCCGTTTCAGCGCGTTGTTGTGGGAATAGCGCGTCCAGAACAGGGATATTACACATTATGACCAGCACAAGTTCGATTGTGCATTCACGTCATTTTGTGCAGATAAGTCGTAATATAAAGTTGATATAATATAAATATCTGATTAATCTCACATATGATGCGTTTCGTGGATTTAAACAACCTGGTAGAACCTTTCTTCAGTTTCCCGGTGCTCGTTCTCTTCAGCTTCAGCGCGCGCAGATTAAACAACAACGCAAAACATTAAAAGCTATGATTGGGACTGTCAAATAATTATAAATGTATTCACTATTGTAATAAATTTGTAAATTCTTTGGGTTTGCATTCTTCAGCAACCGTTGAGTTGATTC
This sequence comes from Gila orcuttii, assembly GCA_026230005.1. Lineage (NCBI taxonomy): Eukaryota > Metazoa > Chordata > Actinopteri > Cypriniformes > Leuciscidae > Gila > Gila orcuttii. Next base: position 1,316,453 of record JAPDVR010000010.1, on the reverse strand, counting down.
TCCTTACAAAGCGATTCAGTTCGTTCTCTTCCGCTTCAGCGCGCGCAGCTCATCACAGCAATGTTATTTGAAACAGTAACTAAGCTATTAAAGATGTTTACAATTACTGTAATATTAAATTTTTTATTTTTTTTTCAAAAACATTGCGTTATAATTAATAACTAACATTATTTTGTTCTCGTATTATTTTCATCAACGATATGGTTTGATTAAAATAATGTCCTTATTGTCCGTGCGGAGGCGATTCTATTTTATTGATCAATGGCACAAGCATTTTGTTTCTTTATATGCAGCCCAATGTTATCCAATGACTTGTTTGCATTATTTAGGTATTTTATTTTTTGTTAGGCAATATATTTTTTTGATCACACTACAATAAGGTCTCATTTGTTAATGCATTAACTAACACGAACTAACAGAGAGCAATAGCCTTTGTTATTGTTAGTTAATAAAAGATGTGTGTTCATGTTAGTTCACAGTGCATTGACTAATGTTAATACAACTTTCTTAAAAATGTCTTATAAAATGTTGAGCTTAACAATAAGATTAATAAATGCTGTAGAAGTATTGTTCAGTAATTGTTGGTTCATGCTAACTAATGCTAACAAAATTAATCCTTATTATAAAGTTATAATATACTTATTTTAATAAAGAAAATTGCCCATAGGAGTGTGAGATTTAAAAGTCACAATTAGCCTACTTTTTTATAGTTTTATATGCCGGACATGGGCTTTCATTCTCTTTGATATGCCTACATGAGTAAAAATGTATGAGCCTTTACACAAGAGCGTCATCTCCAGAGCTGCTATGAGTCACTTTGAAAACAAATAGGCCTAAATAAAAAATAACAATACCAAACTTTTATTCACTACAACCCGCAAAAATTTTAACAGTAGACTAAACCTTTTTTGTGCAGCATTGTTTGCTAAAATCAAATAAATTAGCCAATTATATTGTCATTTGATTACATTTTAAAATATTATATTGGTAATGTTTCATGCCTTCATTTGATTACCCCCATTTCTGATAATAAATTTGTATTAAATCATACATCCAGAAATATTTAAAAGAAACTCTGATATGATTGTATGATTGACATATATCCTACAATCTGTCAATCACCTCACTCAGAATAAAAATCTCTTCCCGCAACAAAACGTTCCTGCTGCTAGCTAACTGCTGCTAGCTAACTGCCAAAAATGGAGAAGTCCACGACTGAAGCTAATTTCAAATTATCGTGTCTAAATTGAGAAAATACTGTGAGTTATATTCAATTTGGTTTTATTGAGAATAAACAAAATTTGCTGAGAGAGAGGCACACCCATCTCATTAGTATTCATGTTAGCTCATCAAACTAGTTACTGGAAAAATGTGAGACTATAAGATGAAGTCTAATTACTAGGATGTGTTCTGCAGCAGTGCTAATTTTGTTATGATTTGTTGATTTTTCTGCCATTGATATAAGGTGAAATGAGTTCATTATTTTAAAGTTGATGCAGGTAAAGTAACATTACATAATATAAATATATTTTAAAAGGGATGGTTCGCCCAAAAAAATGAAAAGTGTGTCATTATTTCCTCACCCTCAAGTTGTTCCAAACCTGAATTAATTAATTATTTCTTCTGCTGAACACAAAAGAAGATATTTTGAAGAATGTGGGTAACCAAACAGTTTCTGGTATTTAAAAAAAAAAATACATGGAAGTCAATGGGGTCCATCAACTGTTTGGTTACTGACATTCTTCAAAATATCTTCTTTTGTGTTCAGCAGGAGAAAGAAACTCATTCAGGTTTGGAAAAACTTGAGGGTGAGTAAATGATGACAGAATTTTCATTTTGGGTGAAGTATTATTTTTATGTAAAATGTTAATGTTTTAATTTTAATCTAGGGAAATGTAATGTTTGGTTTTATCAGAACAAGCCTGTGCTTGCTGTCTTGCTGTTGATTTTATGAAAGCTTTTAAGATAAATTACTTAGTGTAAATGCTATTGAGTCCAAATGCAATTTGAATAAAAGACCCACTGTTTACAAGTATAAGTGGTATTAACATGATTTAAACTGACATGTTTTTCTGTTCTATAAAACAGGTCTTAAGTTTTTAGGGTGAAAAAGATTACAATGCAATTAATTCCAATGGCATTTAAGAGTACAAATAGTTTTAAGCATATTAATCACAGACAGTTATTGTTATGAGGGGGTCCTTGGAAATTTTTCTCCGCTCTAAGGGGTCCCTGGTCCCAAAAAGTTTGAGAACCCCTGATTTAGCCTACTTGCATTTTTCATTCGTTAATGTCTCGCGGTCTTGCTGTTTTTTTGTTTTTTTTTGTTTTACAATTAAAACTAAAAGTCTGTTGTAACGCAAGCCTTACTGAACATGTACCGAGTAAAATATTACTGAAAATTGATTAGTAATGCCTTACACTACTGCGTTACAGCAAAAAGTAATTTTACTGTAATGCATTACTTTTGTAACACGTTACTCCCAACACTGTCCATGAGTAAGGCCTTTAGGGTGATTCTGATGTGAAGTGTTGAGGGAGTCAAACAGTGAACCAGAGGCAATAAAATGCTCATTAAAACAGCCAAGAATTTCAGCCTTATCAGATATTTTACGTGAGAAACTTAAGAATACATGGTGGCAGCTCAATGCCAAATTTATTTCCAGCCAGTGATTTAATCGTTTTCCAAAATTTTAAGGGGTTATTTAGATTTTTTGAAGATTCTATTAGATAATGGTCTGCTGTTAAACAACATTTAAACATGGTATGACAGCAACAAGCTAGCAACATGTTAAATCATGTTAGTGATATGGTAAAACATGCTAGCAATGTGTGAAATCATGCTTACAAAATGTTAAACATGTTAGCAATGTGCTCAATCATGCTAGCAATATGTTAAAACATGCTAGCAATGTGTGAAATCATGCTTACAAAATGTTAAACATGTTAGCAATGTGCTAAATCATGCTAGCAATATGTTAAACATGCTAGCAATGTGGTAACTCATGTTAGCAACATGTTAGCAATGTCCTTAATCATGTTAGCAGAGTGCTAAATTATGTAAGAAACATGCTAGCAATGTGCCACTCATGCTAGAAACACGCTAGTGTTGTACTAAATCATGCTAACAACATGCTAAAACATGTAAGCAATGTGTTAAATCATGTTAGCAATGTGCTAGAACATGCTATTAACATATTTTCTTTTAACTTTAAGCTTTTGAGAGCCCTTTAAAATGTTCAGACAAGGCTTTATCAAGCCAACATCAAAGTTTGTCATCCAACTTTACTCATCTAGTTTGAGAAATGTGGCTTCATGTAGTCAAATCTGCACTGGTTTTATTTTAACGTCTTATGTTGTGTGGGTTTGATGTACCTTGAGCTGAGAATGAAATTAGCTTGTCTTTGAAAAAGCAGAATCTCCTTAGGTTTGCAGTAGCGCTTTGGTTCATAGCACTCTTTCTCTAAAGTGCCTCAATAAAGTCTATCACCTTATTTGCGAAAGTAATATGGCCCAGTGCGATCCCAAATTACATATAAATGACACAGCAAATTGGAAAATTAGGAGAGGAGGGAAGGGTAATTTGCAAGCAAACAGGGCAAAACCAATTTATTAGGAGAGAAGGGAGAAAAATAGCCACAGATACTGTCGTCCATGAACACCAGACTCTGATTCAGTTTATCTCTGAAATCTCAAACATCTGCCTTAACACTGAGAAGAATGACACTTAAATGAAATAGTGTGAATAGTTTGGTCAAAACAGTTCCATATAAAATGAGAACGACTTTTGAATGAAGCCTAAAGCATGAGGTGTTTCTGTTACTATATATATATATATATATATATATATAATCACATATTTATTTGTCATTTCCATCTGAACTGTAATTTTTGTACAGCTTTGATTTTGTACAGTTTATTGCAAAATGCCTAATATGTAATTTTCAACACAGGGTGTGGGGGAAGTTTCATGACTTTCAGAAAAAGATAAAACAGAATTCTCTCATCATATTGTTGTTGAATTAAATAAACTAGTGAGTGTGAGAGAAGTGTGTTATACGAGTTTATTTTCCCAGCCTTCATTTTACATTTACATTTTACATTTATTCATTTAGCAGACGCTTTTATCCAAAGCGACTTACAAATGAGAACAATAGAAGCAGTTAAAATAACAATATGCAAGTGCTATGACCCTTCCCAGTTTAATCTAATGCAGAACATGTATTTTATTTTTATTTCATTTATTTTTTAATAAAGTGGTTGTTCTGTAGGCAAACATCAGTGGCTTGAATGTGATGCGAGGAGCAACTGGCAACCAGTGCAGTTTTTTGAGGAGAGGAGTGACGTGCGCTCTCTTCGTCTCGTTAAAGACTCTAGTTTCAGCATTCTGGATCAGTTGAAGAGGTTTGACTGTGCAAGCTGGAAGACCTGCCAGGAGAGCATTGCAATAGTCCAGTCTGGATAGAACAAGTGCTTGGATAAGGAGTTGTGTACCTCTTATAGGAAGGGCCTGATCCTCCTAATGTTGTATAAGGAAAATCTGCTGGACCAGGCAGTTCTAGCAATGTGGTCTGTGAAGTTGAACTGATCATCTATCACAACTCCACAGTTCCTGGCTGACCTTGATGGAGTTATGGATGACGAGCCTACAGCTGAATGGAGAAGTTGTGATGAAGTGTTGGGTTGGACAAGACCACGAGCAGTTCTGTCTTCTCAAGGTTTAGTTCTTCATCCAGCAAGAAATATCTGTCAGGCTGAGATGTGAGCAGCTCCCGTCGGATCATGCGGCTGAAATGAGAGGTAGAGTTGTGTGTCGTCAGTGTAGCAGTGATAGGAAGAGAAGCGGTCCCAGCACTGAGCCCTGAGGCACTCCAGTAGCTAGATGATAACAGTGATGGGAAAAAACATGTTTCTGAATGGCAGATCCTAGTGATGTCATGTAGATTGAGAAGAGATGCGGTCCCAGCACTGAGCCCTGAGGTACGCCAGAAGCTAGATGTTGGGTCTTAGACATATCACCCCTCCACGACACCCTAAAATACCTACCTCAGAGGTAAGACTTGAACCATTGGAGTGCGGTTCCCAAGATGCCCTTCGTCTTTAGGATTGACAGGAGGATCTGGTGGTTAACTGTGTCAAAGGCAGCAGATCCAGCAGGATGAGAACTGAGGATCTGGAAGCTGCTCTTGAGTCTCAGATCTTCAATAACCGAGAGCAGGGCAGTCTCAGTTGAGTGACGCTTTTGAAACCAGACTGGTTGTTGTCCAGGAGGTTGTTCTGTGTAAGAAAGGAAGAGATCTGGTCGAGATCTTCATGCTTCTGTGCACCTTCAGGTGCTGAAAAAGACTGTTTTACATATACAGGTCAGTCCAAACACACACACACACACACACACACACACACACACGCACACACACACACACGCACACATGCACGCATACACGCACGCACGCACGCACGCACGCACACACACACGCCCACACACACTCAAACGCACGCGCACACACACACTCCAGATGCAGTCTAGTTGACTTTTGTTGTTGTTCAGCTCTTCAGTCTTTGTTTCTGACGCTGGTTATGAAACCCAGAGCATAATATAACAGCTGAGTCACTTTTGCTATGTTGTAAACAGTGTGAATAAAGACCTTCAATGAAACCTTTCAATCAAAGCTCAAAGCAAAAGCATGTTTAGTCACACACTTGATTTGTTTCTCAAAGGTTTCAGGTTGCAGTTAGTCCCTCAAATCATCTAAGATTGGGTGAAAACAATCACCTAATCAACCAAATGTGTGATTTAAAATAGTGTACAATCATTCAAACACATTCCCTCCATAGGTAAAGTTACAAGTGCCAAAATGATCAATTAAAAAGACATGAAAGCAATGCAGAAGTTGTGAGTAAATAATAATAATTTAACTTTTTGGAGATGCATGATCCTGTCTTTTACTGATGTTCTTTAAAGTACTATATAAATACTCTCATTTATTCTTTTGCATTTTCATCCGTTCATTTTGAAGCCATTTTTGTTTCATTCTGTGATAAATTGTACATTAAACATGAATTCTGCTGTGTTGGCTGCCTTTGATAGAGGATAAAGCTGAAGATTCTCCCTCTTTTGAAGCTTTAGTAAAGAGTAAAAGGTCTATTGCCTGAAAGTTCCCTTCTTGTTCCCTGCAAATCTGCGATGGCCTTTTCCAGCTCGACTGTGTGTGATCAGAGAAATAAACTGGCTTTACTGCGACTGACACACACACTTCAGTCGCTTTTATCGCAAACACACATCAGAGCATCTCTTACAGACACACTGGAGGATAGCAGTTCCACAAATACAGATTTACAGAAACAGGGATATTGAGGATGAAAAATGTATAATTTCAATTAGAAGTGATGATGAATATTAACAATATAATCGAGGAGGAACAAAATGCTTGATTAGGTATTATATTCAAATGAAGTATATTTTTATTTGCACTATTAACCCTATTTTATTGCTTATATCTGTGGCATTATTGATTGTTAACTCTGACTTCCAAAGAAGATATTATCCAATGTTGGTTTGTGCTATTGCACTTTTCATGTAATATGAGCCCCGGTGTTTATTTTTGTACATTAAATGTGTCATTATAGACATGTGATGTATACTGTTGTGTAAGTGTTCAAGAAAATGCAATAAAAAAACAGTATTACAAAAAGAAGTAATGATGAGTGAACGATTCTGCATCAAAGAATCAAAATGGATTTGCAATGCATGTTTTATCCTTGCCATGTGTTTCTGGTGTTTGAGGCACTGCTAAAGTCTTAGACAAGCAATCAAACCATATAAATGAGGGTTATTTTATGAAATAGCCCATTTAAATCAGTCAAGACTGAACGGTTGCCAAGGTAATGTTGCATTTCTTCTGCTCGACTGGGATAGGGCTGGTTGGTTTTATAGATAGGCTCAAAATTAAGAGACCTGAAAACGAGCTCCTCGTTATGAATATTAAATGTTGCAGTGAGAGATGCACAAAGCTCGCTGTTCTGACATGCGTACGGGCACGCGGGATTGGAAATCTTGGCAAATTGGGGTGACGCGGGGTGACTTTGTTTTATTTAGGCAAGAATGCTGCTTTTAGGAAGATAAATAAATTAGGATGAGGCTTGGATCGGGATTGCAGGACCAGCTTCACGTCTCAGCATGTGTTTTCCGGGATGGTGTGATGGATGGAGGGATGAGAGCCGCTCTTTGTGCGAGCAAATTAAGAACGCCGACATTGGAGGATGAAGGTCACAGATATCTCTGAGCGAAGTGCTCAATCTTAAGTGTGAAACTGAAAATACTTCTGTCGGAGCGCATGATGAAGAGAAGTGATGCATCTTGTTGTGTGGCTCGCCTGTTGAGTGCAAAACGTGTAGGCAACAGTTTATTCAGGCTTTGAAATGTTTAAAGGTGCATTGTGTAATATTTAGGAGGATATGTTGGCTGAATGCAATATGATATTCATAACTATGTTTTCAGTGGTGTATAAAGGTCTTACATAATGAACCGTTATGTTTTTATTACCTTAGAATGAGCAGTTTCTGTCTACACACACCGCGGGTCCCCTTACATTCACATGTTTCTACGGTGGCCCTGAACGGACAAACGCGTTTCGTCACTATGCTGTTCTTCGGGCAAAGAAAATAGTTCAGCGAGTAAAACACTGACACAATGATGGACAAGTAACAATAATATTCGCAATAACATATTGTTTTACTAAATAATCAAGTAAACCTAATTTTTTAACTTATCTTTGTAAAGAAACCTCTGCTGTCTCAGACGACGACATCACTTCCTGTCGGCCAACATAACTTCGGGATTGAGCTTTTATTTAATGTTGAAAACACCATTTCTCGCTTGTTATTTTTTAAAGCAAACTTAAAAAAAAATAGGAATATGTTCTGAAATATTTTGATTACTGTTAATTCCTTGGTTTTCTTCACAGTTTATTCTAATAAATTTCCTTGTGCAAGTTTAAGAGCTCAATATGACTTTGATTTTAATTAGGGTAAATATTTATCAAAGTTCAATTTTTTATTTTTAAACATAGGCTAGTCTTTAAATAGCCTACAAACCAAAAATGTATTTTTTTTTTACATATATTTTATTGTTTTCAGTTAAATGTATAGACGTTCTTTTATTTTGGTGTTTTAAAATACGCAGACGGTTTAAGGAAATGTCATTGTGGAGGCCCGGTAAAAGGATTCTGAAACACGGTAAAATCTTACTGATACCAGGGAGATCACTTAATAACAACACAACGAAAGAAAAATTTTTCCTGACAAAATTTCAACAATTAAGTCGCATATTTTCTGTCGGCTGTTTGAATCAGAATTAGCGATGCCCAATCGCGAATGAATCACTCGGTTCTTTTTTCAATTAAATATACATATGGGGTGAATTCAGTTTGATTGGGATAGTTTGTGACTATGACAGGAAAAAAAGTTCCTCAATCAAACTGAATTCACTCCTACGTGTTAGCGAAACGGCCGGAATCGGTTCGCGATTCAATGAATCGGACAGCTCACTGAATCGTTTGGATTCTTCGTATTCTCCTTACTCAGTTAAAAAACATCACACACAGATTGGTGGATTTAAGTGGATGTTTACCTAAAATCCATCGAAATCAAACCTGAAAATAGTTAATCAGCGATGAAGATGCACTTGTGAACGACTCTGAACTGAACTAACGTTACAGGTAAAGACATTTTCCAAACGATTCAAAACACTAAGTTACAGTACGAAAGCTCTTAAAGTAAAAAGTACCATGTGTGGCCCACCACTGAATACATTGCTTCATTTTTTCCATACTTGCCTACTATAAGGTTTTAAAGTGCAGTTTATAAAAGGAACAATTGAACTTCGTTGTTGGAACATAAACACATTTGCTTGCTCAGCAGTTCAACCTCATTAGAAGAAGAATCCCCAGTGTTTATGTGTGTGTTTACCATTTAACCTAGACTAATATTTGCTTGCTTGGCAAATCTCTGATTGTTTGTTTGCATCGAAGCCCCAGTGAATCAATGATGGACCCAACTAGAAACCCATCAGTCATTGCTGTGATGAAATATGTGCACCATGCCAATGTATACATTATTTCCATATATACTCCTCTCTCTCTCTCTCTCTCTCTCTCTCTCTCTCTCTCTCTCTCTCTCTCTCTCTCTCTCTCTCTCTCTCTCAGAGATCCACAGTAATAACACACACTTCGTGAGATGAAGGAATGAGGGCATGTCATTCCTTTAGAGGAGAAACCTCCCAGGCGTCAGCAGAAAAGGTCTTGCTTTGTTTCTTTCAGCGATTCAGCAGTTTCTGAGCAGATGTTCTCCTATCTGAGGCGGATGAGTGTGTTTGCTCTGTGTTTACTGGTCTTTCTCACTGAACTGGGTTTCAGTGGTGCTGAAGAGAAAGTTTAGGGTCCAAATGAGATCAACATACACACCCTGCTGGGAGAGATAGTGTGTGTGTGTGTGTGTGTGTGTGTGTGTGTGTGTGTGTCCCTGCCTTTGCTTTCGTCTCTCGTTCTCGTTCCATCTCTGTTTCTTTGTTTTTTTACATTCTTCAGAGATTGCAAGTGAAGGACTTGGGATTTAATTTGTGGTGCCATTAGCTGGAAAAAAAAGCCTACTTTTTTATGGCAATGCCGATTTCTTTAATAACCATTAATCAGAACTGATTTTTTATTTGTTATAAATGTCACGATACATAGTGTTTAAAAGTTTGGGGTCAAAATGTTTTTAAAAGAGTCTCTTCTGCTCATCAAAGCTGCATTTATTTGATAAAAAATACAGTAAAAACAGTGAAATATTATTCCAATGTAAAACAGCTGTTTTCTATGTGAATATATAGTAAAGTGTAATTTATTCCTGTGATCAAAGCTGAATTTTCAGCATCATTACTCCAGTCTTCAGTGTCACATGATCCTTCAGAAATCACTATAATATGATGATTTGATGATCAAGAAATATTTATGATTATTATCAGTGTTGAACACAGTTCAGATTTGTGAGGAAACTGTGATACATTTTATTTTTAAGGATTCTTTGATGAATTTAAAGTTAAAAAGAACAGCATTTATTTGAAACAGAATATTTTGTAACATTATAAACGTTATAAATGTAATATTTCCTTGCTAAATAAAAGTATTAATTTCTTTAAAAAAATCATAGTGGTGCCAAACTTTTGCATGGTAGTGTATTATTATTAATTTACGTGTTAACGAATTAACTTATAAGTTGTTGTGTGATGTAAATAAGTGCAAATGCATATCTTTGTCTTTTAACTTGAGAATGACCGGTTGTTTAAAAGCTAAAGAGTGATTTTCCCAACAGTGCCACAGAGAACTGCTGGCGTATGAAAGAACCCGTTAAACAGTGTGATATGTGTGTGACGGGTGAGTTTCCCAGGTGTTCCTCTCTGCTTTCCTGGAGTTTTTGCATGAGCTGTTTGTCTTTCTCTTTCCCACTCCAGCATTATTCAGATTTTTCTCCGATTCCCTTTCGGCTCCAGCTCCTCCTATTAGTTTTTCTCTCCTCCTCCTCTTCTCGGTCTAATGATGCAGAGTAAATGCTTACTCTTCTGTTTCTCTCTCTCTCTATCTCTCTCTCTCTCTATCTCTCTCTCTCTCTCGCCCTCTCTCTTTCTATCTCTCTCTCTCTCTATCTCTCTCGCCCTCTCTCTCTCTCTCTCTCGCCCTCTCTCTTTCTATCTCTCTCGCCCTCTCTCTCTCCATCTCTCCATCTCTCTCTCTCTCGCCCTCTCTCTCTCTCTCTCTCTCTCTCGCCCTCTCTCTTTCTATCTCTCGCCCTCTTTCTCTCTCTCTCTCGCCCCCCAAGGTTAAACGAGCTCCTTTAATTGCCCGTCATCCATTAGATGTTGACTCCGGAGCCCCGGGTGAGCAGGATAGATCTGGTTATCCCGGTAAAGAGCCGGTTATGGGCTTCTCTCCCAGAGTTTTGTGGTTTGTAGGGGTTCACGCCTCAGGGACAGGATCTTAATGTGTTTTTAATGAGCGAAGAGACACTGCGTAAACGTCTGACTCTTATATGAAGTGTGTGTGCTTGTTCTCAGGTGTGTATCCGCTGTTCCTGTCCTCCTTTGTGATTCAGTAATGACCACTTCAAACAAAAGCCTCTGTCTGTGTTATTTCCCTATTAATAACTGCTGTATGTTTAATATCTCTGGCTTTAGAGAGAGTTATTAGAGAATAATAAGAGAGAGTTATTTTAATAAGATGACAACGATTAATATTCTCATTTCTCCTACGATGCACGGCCTCCGGTGAAGCATATATTACAGTCTGTGTGCTCCATCTAATATTAATATGGTTTGGTTGGATATTTTAATATGTCTTGGGCTAAACTGATGGGTGGCACGGAAAAGATAGATGGATGACAAAAGAAAATTTTGCTGCTTCATTATTGAGGCAGTCAATTGAAAGTAATGGAGTTGGCGGGCATGAAAGAGTGTGTGAAATATGATGTGAGAGACTCTTTAGCCGCTCATCACCTCACACACACACACACACACACACACACACACACACACACGCACACACACACACACACACACACTACAGCGGATCATTGAGCAAACGAAACGCTGTGTTTAGATTTGATGCTCATCCAATGATGGAGTTTAAAACTTTAAATGTGTCTCTAGACTTCTGTGTATATGGGTTTTATGAATAAAAAATAAATCAATTTAAAATATATATAATACTTAAAGTCCCCCTGTGGTGAAAATCCAGCTTTTAATGTTGTTTATATGTCTATGTGATGTTATTATATACTTTAAGACAAACCATGTGTAAATTCATAAGTCGACAGCATTGCTGAGTATTTTCTCCTTAAAACTGCAGTGAACCAAAGACAGTCTCAAAAACACACTTTGAAATCGCTGGTGTTTCTGACGTCACAAACTACCTTGTAACCAATCAGATCAACGTGTGATCGTCAACAAGTGGATCTCTGAGTGAGTGAGTGAGTGGAGGCGGGGCTCATTTGCATATTCATAGAACCGCGCATACTAAATGAGGCAAGAGTGTTGAGTTACATTCAAGATATTATAAGGCATGATTTTTTTTTTTAATATGTAATTTTGGTGATCAAAGATGAGTTTTAAGGGATAAAATTATTGACTACAGAGGGACTTTAATACTCCTAAATAAAAATAAATTATCTGATAATCTTAAATTGACCAAATATTGTCAGATTAATCGGCCTGGTCGTTGTATAAATGTACAGCTATTTCAAAATCATAATCCAGGCATCTGAGAGTCATAACAACAGTCTTCATTCTTCTAGATCTGTAATAAATCAGAAGTATATCGGTTGTTCATCTCTTTTAATTAATTCTGAAGATGGTTATATAAAAGAATGTCAAGTGTGTCCTTCCTTTGCATCGACGAGGTTATTCTTGACGTTTGCCTTCACCTTCCTCTTGTGTTGAGGAGTTCTTGTGTTGTGCTTCTCCTTTATGGCACAAATTTGTAAGTTGAAGTAGCGATACATAGTTTTCCCGTCTGCCCTTTATAAGATTAATATTTGATGGAGCTCTGGTAACAACGAAACTATGCAGTTGATTTAGAGCTTGTGTATCCGGGACTCCAGGTCCCGTTTTCAGTTCTGCTCCTGCTTGAGAACAGAGGATGATCCTGAGACCCTTCCGTCATCTTTCTCTCACTCCATCGCTCTGTTCATCCGAGGGAGAAGATGCTGCAACTTCTGCTGGTCTTATGAGGATCCTCAGGCAGTGATGAATGCTGAGGCTTGTGTGTCATCCATCAGCGTCACGTGTGTGTGTGTGTGTGTGTGAGAGACTTCTGATGTTCTGATGCTGGGAGCCGTTCTTTTCTTCGTTTCTTATTCCTGAATAACAGGAATTCCTTTTCAACCAGCCATCCATTCGAATGAAAACAATAGAGACCTTAACAGTTAGTTAAGATGGGACTACATTTTCTATTTATTTAAATTTTATTGTTGTTCTGTGCAGAGTAGAGCTGCATGATTATGACAAAAATCATAATTGTAGATTATTCCCTTGAATTTTAATTGCCATTATTAATTACTTAATTTAAGGTAAATTGTGAAAATTATGTTTTGAATAGCTTTATACCAGTAGTTCTCAACTCGTTTGGCCTTTTCTGCGTTTTTTCGAACTGTACCAAGCATTTTGAGAACTCAGAGCCACTGAATGACGAATACGAAAAAAAGAAATGTATACGAAAATTTCGGACTCAGTGTGCGAGGACCTTAAGACATCATTCGAAACTGTAAAGGGTCTATTTTTATTTGTGCACAATCACAATAAAACAAAACAAAAATGAAGGAAACGAGTAGGAAGCCTTTTTCTGCCTTCCCGGTTTCTTTTTCATGACCTTTGCAAAGCGCGTTTTCTACTATTTCTACTGTTTTTAAAGGGATACTTACTAGGGATGCTCCGATCCGATATTTGTATCGGATATCGGGTCCGATACTGCCATTTTTGCCGGATCGGGTATCGGTCAGAAGAGGCCAATCCAAATCCGATATTGTGCGTTTACTATTCTGTGTTATTGTTAAGCCCCACAAAAGGCACAAAAACATTATAAAGCACCATAAAGTTTTCGTGCACTATATTACAAGTGTTCTTAAGCCATTATAGTATGTGAGATAGAAATGAACATTTAAGTCATTAAATTCGAGATCACGTAAATTTTCCCTTCGCTGCGGCTCTCAGTCATTCTCCATTCAGCATTCCAACGGCGCGTCGTGTTCGGTTACGAGTCAGTCAACATGATGAAACCCTCTCCAAGATGATTCAATGTTACTATTATTATACTTGATGTGTAGATAAAGCTCTATGGTTTCGCATAAAACAACTTTATCTGGCTAGACTTTATTGCTGTAACTTAATCCTGTTACTTTCTACCGGGTGTCTGTTAGATCACAACACTAGAGTCAGCTGCACTATAATTGTTCTTCACGCGCACAGTTACCGAAATTTAAAACTGTTAAAGGAAAAGGCTCAATAAACTATTGCATAGATAGATACTGTATAATACACTACGCATCAATATGTCTTTCGTTTGTGCTTTGAACTTTTCAATGCGGACTCGACGCGCTGTGACTCTGTGTTGCTTCAAGCGCATCATTCAGCGTTCGGGATGCGCATAAGCGCTTTGTGCCGCACTGTATTGCAGCCTTTCATAATCATAATACAGTGACGCAATGAAAGATTATTAATAGCCTTTCTTGATCTGTTCTATCTATCATATGTTGCTGCCTCATTAAACAGCTGTGCTATACATTTAAAACATGTCTCAATTGTATAGTAGCCTATAGCTATATATAAAATAATTTATCTTTTTGATTTTTATCTTGTTTGTCATGAATGTATTTTACAACAATACAAAGAGCAATGTGTAACGTTTTACCAGAATTAGTGTTACACTTATTGTCTCTTATTTGTTTTTTTCACTAAATGTTCAGATTTTATACAATTATTGTCGTCTCATGATTTTTCTAGACTAAATTTTACTGCTGAATCATCCACTAATCTAGTTTATAAGAGCATTTTTGTCATAGATTATGATCATATATTTTTGGGATTTGTTTTTCGTTATAATGAAGTTGTCTGTATTAAGTAGATTGTGTTTAACACACAAAAGAGTGCTTATCAGTTCAACACACAAAGAGTTACATAAATTCTACTTGATTTAAAAAAAATTGTGTTGGTATTGGATCGGCATCGGTATCGGTCGATACTCTGAATTTTTGGTATCGGATCGGTTCTGAAAAAAGTGGTATCGGTGCATCCCTAATACTTACCCGATTAGCATTAAGCTTTTTATCAGTAGAAACCCGGTAGTATTTTCGAATGACCGTGCGAGAGACCGTCCCCCTGAGACGAGAGATTTCTGTGTTGTGTGTCTGGAAAAAACCTCCGATGACGCAAAAATCGCAGGAGGAGCGAGTCCCGCATGTCTTCAGGCCGCCCGTGGGGGGAGGGGGGGGTCTCACTCACAGAATGTACAAATAGTGTCAGCCAACTTTTTTTTTAAGCTAAGCTAACAGACTCTTGCTCTGTGGAGAAGGCTTAGGCAGAAGGGGATTTTGAAGATCTGGTGCGCGATATCTCTCTATCTGTCTATCAGTTTGAGTCAACAAGTTGCCTAGTTGTATCATTTCTTCCGATACTGCCCCCTGTAACCGGTGGGCGTGGCCTCAGGGCAGCGAAGTAAGTGCATTCTGGGAGTTGTCTTTCATCCACACGAGCCAAAAATACATTTTCTGGTTTTCTTAGTCTAGAAGGCACCAACTTCTAAAATAATTTACCATTTCTACTACATAAATGACCCAATTTAAATACACATTCATCTTTCCAGCGGTGAAATATCCCTTTAATGAATAATAATTTCGTGGCATGTTGACAGCCATGCCAATAATGACAGCCATGTTTTTTGTACAAGGGAATAGAGTATAGCATTCAAAAGATAAATTGAAAGAGAGGTATGAAATAATAACAGCAGAAGGGGGAGTTGAAGGAGGTAAATCTGTCACTGCGCCGGGTAACATGTTCCTCTCTCTTTATTCTACAGCGGAGAGAGAGGAGAGAGAGAGGGAGAGAGTGTGTGAGGAGAGAGAGAGAGGGAGAGAGAGATAGAGAGAGGGAGAGAGAGTGTGTGAGGAGAGAGAGAGAGAGAGAGAGTGAGGAGAGAGAGAGAGTGAGAGAGAGAGAGTTCTGCTTGATGGAGTATGAACTGAAGTAATGTACCTTGATGTCTCTCTCTCCGTCTCTTGCTGTTTTTATGTTCTTCTGAACACACACATGCGTAACTGCAGCTGTCTAACTGTGTGTGTGAGTGTGTGTTCTCCTCCTGCTTCTGTCACTCACTTCCCTTACATTGTTCCTTCTGTGGCCTTTACTGACTGGAGGAATACCAGTTAAAATGAAAGCGAGTGTTTGTGTGTGTGTATGTGTGTGTGTGTATGTTAATGATGTGCCATAATGTTCTGTCCAGGGAAATAAATCAGCCGCTCTCCGTGACTTTGCTGCAGTTGCAGGACATGAACAAGACAAGAGGAAGACGAGAGAAAGAAGAAACTAGACACTTTGACGTTGCTTTTTATCAAATCAAGCCAAAAACTGCCTTATAAAGCTTGAATGAGATTCAGACTCAAAGAAGTGTATTGTTAATAAATATATTAACAATACATAACAATATTATGTGAAAGTACCAATTAAATATTGGGATAAAGTAAATGACAGCAGGAGCACATGGAAGAAGATTGATGTCTGATTTGGAAAAGTAAATGTGACTTTTTGGAAGCAGGAAATTCTTATGGTTCAAGCTCAAGTCAGTCCAACTCAGTTAATAGATAAATGAATAGATGGTTAAGGGCATTAAATATGGATGTCTGTTCATCCGGAGGTCTGTCCCGCAGCACATTAACATTTGAAGTAGAAAGTGCAAAGATTCAACAAAGGAAAACGATCCACCGCTGCAGGGAGTGAGTGAGGGAAAAAGAGGAAAAACAGAAGAGTTTGAGAATGTGCCTTTAGGGCTTCAGGGTAATGATTCGTTGTAAAAGTTATTTTACTTTGAAACAAGAAATGAGCTTTAACTGATGGGAATCCATCCATCCATCCATCCATCCATCCATCCATCCATCCATCCATCCATCCATCCATCCATCCATCCATCCATCCATCATTTTTCAGCCTTATTTCAAAATGGATTAAATTAATTATTTTCCTCAAAATTATACAAACAATACCCCATACTGACAACCCGAAAGAAGTTTGTTTGAAATCTTTGCAAATATATTAAAAATAAAAAACGCTTTACTCAATACTTTGTTGAAGCACCTTTGGCACCAATTGACCGTTCGTAAAGACCCGCCCCCTTTAGTTACTGTTGCT
This sequence comes from Gila orcuttii, assembly GCA_026230005.1. Taxonomy (NCBI): domain Eukaryota; kingdom Metazoa; phylum Chordata; class Actinopteri; order Cypriniformes; family Leuciscidae; genus Gila; species Gila orcuttii. The sequence goes on along the minus strand of JAPDVR010000010.1, from coordinate 1,299,529 downwards.
ATGTACGACAGGCCACGCCTCTCTCACGCCACACACAGTGAAAAATACATCACGGAGCAGAGAGGACACTGACAACACACTGAGACAGGACAGAGCAGGTTACTTTTGATATGGAACAAAGTCTCAACTTTCAAAATTGGTCATTTAAAATTTTTTTTTTTTAAACAATATATACCATTTTGTGGCTCTTTAATGTGTTGTGACAGATCTTTGTAGTGCCTCAGTTAAAGCTGCTCGTGACCCGATCATCTCTTCCTTCTAGGTAATTTATAGTATCAAATAAATATGAATGAACATCAGAATGAATGTTGATTCATCCGCGGAAAGACTTTCTTTCACCGTTTTTCAAGTTCAAATCCACCAACGTTAATCTACCAACTCTCCTGACTGCTTTGTCAGACAAAAATGCTTATTTGGCGCATGGCAGACTATGATTGGTCAGATCGCCTGTCAATCAAACTCACTGCGAAGGGTGAATTACAGTCTCAAGTCTTTTTGAGTATGATGCTACAAGCTTGGCACACCTATTTTTGGGCTGTTTCATCCATTCTTCTTTGCAGAACCACTCAAGCTCCATCAGGTTGGATGGGGAGCGTCGGTGCACAGCCTTTTTCAGATCTCTCCAGAGATGTTCAATCGGGTTCGAGTCTGGGCTCTGGCTGGGCCACTCAAGGACATTCACAGAGTTGTCCCGTAGCCATTCCTTTGTTATCTCGGCTGTGTGCTGAGGGTCGTTGTCCTGTTGGAAGATGAACCGTCACCCCAGTCTGAGGTCCAGAGCTCTGGAGCAGGTTTTCATCAAGGACATCTCTGTGCATTCATCTTTCCCTCGATCCTGACTAGTCTCCCAGTTCCTCATCTTTCCCTTGATCCTGAAGAGTCTCCCGGTTCCTCATCTTTCCCTTGATCTTGACGAGTCTCCCAGTTCCTCATCTTTCCCTCAATCCTGACGAGTCTCCCGGTTCCTCATCTTTCCCTCGATCCTGACGAGTCTCCCGGTTCCTCATCTTTCCTCCCTCGATCCTGACGAGTCTCCCGGTTCCTCATCTTTCCCTCGATCCTGACGAGTCTCCCGGTTCCTCATCTTACCCTCGATCCTGTCGAGTCTCCCAGTTCCTCATCTTTCACTCGATCCTGTTGAGTCTCCCGGTTCCTCATCTTTCCCTCTATCCTGACGAGTCTTCCGGTTCCTCATCTTTCCTTCCTCGATCCTGTCGAGTCTCCTAGTTCCTCATCTTTCACTCGATCCTGACGAGTCTCCCGGTTCCTCATCTTTCCTCCCTCGATTCTGACGAGTCTCCCGGTTCCTAATCTTTCCTCCCTCAATCCTGACGAGTCTCCCGGTTCCTCATTTTACCCTCGATCCTGTTGAGTCTCCCAGTTCCTCATCTTACCCTCGATCCTGTCGAGTCTCCCAGTTCCTCATCTTTCACTCGATCCTGACGAGTCTCCCGGTTCCTCATCTTTCCCTCGATCCTGACGAGTCTCCCGGTTCCTCATCTTTCCTCCCTCGATCCTGTTGAGTCTCCCAGTTCCTCATCTTTCCCTCGATCCTGACGAGTCTCCCAATTCCTCATCTTTCCCTCAATCCTGACGAGTCTCCCGGTTGCTCATGTTTCTCTCGATCCTGACGAGTCTCCCAGTTCCTCATCTTTCCCTCGATCCTGCCTAGTCTCCCAGTTCCTCATCTTTCCCTCGATCCTGACGAGTCTCCCAGTTCCTCATCTTTCTCTCGATCCTGACGATTCTCCCAGTTCCTCATCTTTTCCTCGATCCTGCCTGGTCTCCCAGTCCTCATCTTTCCCTCGATCCTGACTAGTCTCCCAGTTCCTCATCTTTCCCTCGATCCTGCCTAGTCTCCCGGTCCTCATCTTTCCCTCGATCCTGCCTAGTCTCCCAGTTCCTCATCTTTTCCTCGATCCTGATGAGTCTCCTGATTCCTCATCTTTCTCTCGATCCTGTCTAGTCTCCCGGTTCCTCATCTTTCCCTCGATCCTGACTAGTCTCCCAGTTCCTCATCTTTCCCTCTATCCTGACGAGTCTCCCGTCTCCTCATCTTTCCTCCCTCGATCCTGACGAGTCTCCCGGTCCTCATCTTTCCCTCAATCCTGTCGAGTCTCCCAGTTCCTCATCTTTCCCTCGATCCTGACGAGTCTCCCCGTTCCTCATCTTTCCCTCGATCCTGACGAGTCTCCCCGTTCCTCATCTTTCCCTCGATCCTGACGAGTCTCACTGTTCCTCATCTTTCCCTTGATCCTGACGAGTCTCCCGGTTCCTCATCTTTCCCTCAATCCTGACTAGTCTCCCAGTTCCTCATCTTTCACTCGATCCTGACGAGTCTCCCGGTTCCTCATCTTTCCCTCGATCCTGACGAGTCTCCCGGTTCCTCATCTTTCCTCCCTCGATCCTGACGAGTCTCCCAGTTCCTCATCTTTCCCTCGATCCCGTCGGCGGATGTTAAAGAGAAAAACGATTTTCATTCAAACAAATCGGCGTAAACTACACATTCGAGTTAATCGATAAAATCGATTTATCGCCCAACCCTATGGCTTGGTTTGTGCTCTGACATGCACTGTTAACTGTGGGACCTTATAGACAGGTGTGTGCATTTCCAAATCATATCAACTGAATTTACCACAGGTGGACTCCAGTCCAGTTGTAGAAGCATCTCAAGGAGGTTCAGTGGAAACTGGATGCACCTGAGCTCAACTTTGAGAGTCAAGGCTGTGACAAAGGCTGTGAATACTTATGTACATGTGATTTGTAAGAAATTTGCATCCAGCCATCCATCAAATCCATCCATCTCTCCATCCATCAAATCCATTCATCTCTCCATCCATCCATCCATCTCTCATCCATCCATCCATCCATCCATCTCTCCATCCATCCATCCATCCATCTCTCCATCCATCCATCCATCCATCCATCTCTCCATCCATCAAATCCATCCATCTCTCCATCCCTCCTTCCATCTATCCATCCATCCATCTCTCCATTCATCCATCTATCCATCCATCCATCTATCCATCCATCCATCTCTCCATCCATCTCTCATCCATCCATCTCTCATCCATCCATCTCTCCATCCATCCATCTCTCCATCTCTCCATCCATCTCTCCATCCATCCATCTCTCCATCATCCATCCATCCTTCCATCTATCCATCCATCCATTCATCCATCCATCCATCTCTCCATTCATCCATCTCTACATCCATCTCTCCATCTATCTATCCATCCATCTCTCCATCCATCTCTCCATCCATCTCTCCATCCATCCATCTCTCCATCCATCATCTCTCCATCCATCTGTCGTCCATCCATCTTTCCATCCATCAAATCCATCCATCTCTCCATCCATCCATCCTTCCATGTCTCCATCCATCCAGTTCTACCATTCTCTGTCGTTCTGTTCGTTCTATTTTACATGTATCTGTACAGAAATGTATATAACATCTGCATCGGAGTGACTGTAAGACTCTGTAACCGCAGGGGATTTTTCAGTCCCTCTCGAATTAATCGCATTCATTCCTCAGAGACTCAGTTTGTCATCCTACACTTTCCGCCGTATCATTATTTCCTTTCCTCGAGCAGCGCATCATAAATGTCAATAACCTTGTGATGTACCGCTTGATAAAACTTGAACTTGTTTCAGTTTTCATACAGTTGTTTATGTCTGTCTGACTCTGTGGTTTGGATGAATTGGATGAAGTGCCACTGGCTCTGAGAGCGTGTGTGTGTATATGTGTGAGTGAGTGTGTGTGCGTGAATGTGTGAGTGAGCGTGTGTGAGTGAGTGCGTGCGTGAATGTGTGAGTGAGTGAGTGTGTGCGTGAATGAGTGAGTGAGTGTGTGCGTGAATGTGTGAGTGTGAGTGAGTGTGTGTGAATGTGTGAGTGTGTGAGTGTGTGTGTACGTGAATGTGTGAGTTAGTGTGTGTGAGTGAGTGTGTGAGTGAATGTGTGAGTGAGTGTGTGCGTGAATGTGTGAGTGAGCGTGAGTGTGTGAGTGAATGTGTGAGTGGGTGAGTGTGTGCGTGAATGAGTGAGTGAGTGTGTGCGTGAATGTGTGAGTGTGAGTGAGTGTGTGTGAATGTGTGTACGTGAATGTGTGAGTTAGTGAGTTAGTGAGAGTGAGTGTGTGTGTATTTGAGAGTGTTTGTGTGTGTGTGTGTGAGTGAGTGTGTGTGAATGTGTGTGTGTGAGTGAATGAGTGTGTGTGTATTTGAGAGTGTTTGTGTGACTGAGTGTTTGTGTGTGCATGTGTGAGAGTGAGTGAGTGAGTGTGTAAGTGTGAGTAAGTGTGTGTGTGTGAGTGAGTGAGTGTGTGAGTGAGTGTGTGTGAGTGAGTGTGTGTGAGTTAGTGAGTGTGTGTGTGTGAGTGAGTGTGTGTGTATTTGAGAGTGTTTGTTTGACTGAGTGTGTGTTTGTTTGTGTGTGTGTGAGTAAGTGTGAGTGAGTGAGTGTGTGTGTGTGAGTGAGTCTGTGTGAGAGAGTTAGTGAGTGTGTGAGTGAGTGAGTGAGTGTGTGTAAGTTAGTTAGTGAGTGAGTGTGTGTGTGTAAGTTAGTGAGTGAGTGAGTCAGTGAGTGTGTGTGTCGTTCTGTCGTTTACGCTCCTCCAGTGTGTCAGATCATGTTGAGTGTGTATCCTTTGCCCCTCGAGCCTCAGTGATCTAAACACTCGTGTGTGTTTGATGCTTCTCTCTTCTGTGCTGAAGGCCTCCAGTGTTTGATGCTGATCTCTTTCTCTCTCTCTCTCTCTCTCTCTCTCTCTCTCTCTCTCTCTCTCTCTCTCTCTCTCTCTCTCTCTCTCTTTCTCTCTCTCCGTCTCTCTCTCTCTTCCTCCCTCCCTCTCTCTCTCTCTCTCTCTCCGTCTCTCTCTCTCCGTCTCTCTCTCTCTCTCTCCCTCCCTCTCTCTCTCTCTCTCTCCCTCCCTCTCTCTCTCTCTCTCTCTCTCTCTCTCAGTCTCTCTCTCTCTCTCAGTCTCTCTCTCTCTCCGTCTCGTTTTGTAATAGCTCGCTAATCATAGACTACAATAAAGCACCTTAGAATTGCAATTCATGAAGCCGTGAGACGCTGGCAGAGAGAG
>JAPDVR010000010.1:1261943-1289443 GCA_026230005.1 Gila orcuttii | reverse complement strand
TTTGTCTTTTTATTTAAATTTTTTGTCTTTTTAAAATATTACTATTAGTTTATTTTCAGTTCATAATTTTTGTGCTTTGACTTTAAAATGATTTAAGTTTATTGCCTAGGCATTTCATTTAGTTAAAGGAACGTTTTTTGAAATAAGGGTTATTCACGTCTCCTCTACATAGATCGGTGGGCAAACGCATTTTTGTCTCAGTGCATGCATTGTTTTAGTTTTGCAGCGCTGCCGCTAGCTTAGCTTAGCATAATGAACGGAATCCTTTGTTGCCAACTAGCATGTCGTGAATATAAGTGCTAAAAAAATAAAAACTAATTACTTCTTGTGGCCTGCGTATTAGGGATGCACCGATACCACTTTTTTCAGAACCGATCCGATACCAAAAATTCAGAGTATCGACCGATACCGATGCCGATCCAATACCAACACATTTTTTTTAAATCAAGTAGAATTTATGTAACTCTTTGTGTGTTGAACTGATAAGCACTCTTTTGTGTGTTAAACACAATCTACTTAATACAGACAACTTCATTATAACGAAAAACAAATCCCAAAAATATATGATCATAATCTATGACAAAAATGCTCTTATAAACTAGATTAGTGGATGATTCAGCAGTAAAATTTAGTCTAGAAAAATCATGAGACGACAATAATTGTATAAAATTTGAACATTTAGTGAAAAAAACAAATAAGAGACAATAAGTGTAACACTAAATCTGGTAAAACGTTACACATTGCTCTTTGTATTGTTGTAAAATACATTCATGACAAACAAGATAAAAATCAAAAAGATAAATTATTTTATATATAGCTATAGGCTACTATACAATTGAGACATGTTTTAAATGTATAGCACAGCTGTTTAATGAGGCAGCAACATATGATAGATAGAACAGATCAAGAAAGGCTATTAATAATCTTTCATTGCGTCACTGTATTATGATTATGAAAGGCTGCAATACAGTGCGGCACAAAGCGCTTATGCGCATCCCGAACGCTGAATGATGCGCTTGAAGCAACACAGAGTCACAGCGCGTCGAGTCCGCATTGAAAAGTTCAAAGCACAAACGAAAGACATATTGATGCGTAGTGTATTATACAGTATCTATCTATGCAATAGTTTATTGAGCCTTTTCCTTTAACAGTTTTAAATTTCGGTAACTGTGCGCGTGAAGAACAATTATAGTGCAGCTGACTCTAGTGTTGTGATCTAACAGACACCCGGTAGAAAGTAACAGGATTAAGTTACAGCAATAAAGTCTAGCCAGATAAAGTTGTTTTATGCGAAACCATAGAGCTTTATCTACACATCAGGTATAATAATAGTAACATTGAATCATCTTGGAGAGGGTTTCATCATGTTGACTGACTCGTAACCGAACATGACGCGCCGTTGGAATGCTGAATGGAGAATGACTGAGAGCCGCAGCGGAGGGAAAATTTACGTGATCTCGAATTTAATGACTTAAATGTTCATTTCTATCTCACATACTATAATGGCTTAAGAACACTTGTAATATAGTGCACGAAAACTTGATGGTGCTTTATAATGTTTTTGTGCCTTTTGTGGGGCTTAACAATAACACAGAATAGTAAACGCACAATATCGGATTTGGATTGGCCTCGTCTGACCGATACCCGATCCGGCAAAAATAGCAGTATCGGACCCGATATCCGATACAAATATCGGATCGGAGCATCCCTACTGCGTATTCACGACGAGTACAAATAGCAATGCAGATTAAGACTAGGCGATCTCCTAGGCAGAGATTGACCTGGGACTATATTAGGGGGAAGCACAGGAGAAACACTGCTACTTCAGCGCAGAGATATCACCTGAAATCCGTCAACATACGGCGTGACCTGCACCGAGTATCTTCGCTTTTTGATTGTGTTGAGTTTGAGAAGTTACAGCAAACATGGTCTCATCCTCACATCCTCAGGCTGTCGAGCGATCGCACTCTCCTCCTGTCGGTCTAAGAGCACGCAGCTCCTCTTCTGAAACTCTGGCTCGTAGAGGTTCTGGATCTTGACTGTCTGAGAAGTCACCCTCTTCGTCTCTCACAAAATCCGCCATGTTCATCGCCATTCACTATGTCTACTGTAGGAAAAATATCCAGCTACTATTCACGCCGCTATGTCGAGGGATTTTAGGTGTTGTGTGATATCTCTGCGCTGAAGTAGCAGTGCTTCGCCTGTGCTTCCCCCTAATATAGTCCCAGGTCAATCTCTGCCTAGGAGATCGCCTAGTCTCTCCCTATGAGTTTAAGTCTCTCCCTGTGGAGGATCCCTATACCACTCTACAGATAAAGCGTTGTCGAATTTTCGGTTCGCGTACCTACCCGAAGTGATAAAATAAAATAAAATAAAATTCTGCATCAAAATTTATAGGCAAGACAATTAGTTTGTTTAGGCATGGTTTGTAGGGAATTACAAACCTGCGCACATATATTCAAACGCACATAACTATGGAATCAATTCTTAATGCGCATGTGAACGCCATCAGCGTCTATCACAGGTTCAGTTTAACGTCTGTTTAGAGAGAACGGTGTCGTCTTAGCGGCCCTTAATTTAATAACAAATGATCATTTCGACGGAAGTGAATCAATCAAAACTAACTTTAGCTGGAAAAAACATTATTCAAGAACCACTATAAAACCAAACCAATCTCTGTTACCTTAAACTATATGTTTATCTCTGTAAAAAGCTGCTTTGAAACAATCTACATTTTTAAAAGCGCTATATAAATGAGGATGACTTGACTTGACTTGACTAGTCTTAATCTGCATTGCTATTTGTACTCGTCGTGAATACGCAGGCCACAAGAAGTAATTCGTTTTTATTTTTTTTATCACTTTTACTCATGACATGCTAGCTGGCAACAAAGGATTCCATTCATTATGCTAAGCTAAGCTAGCGGATGCAAGACAATGGATGCACTGAGACTCTAAATGTAGAGGAGACGGTGAATAACCCCTATAAAAACTGAGTGTTCCTTTAAGTTTTCAAACAATATTTATATTCTATTTCAGCTTTATTTCATTAAACAGAAATGTTTTTTGATGATTTTACACTTTTAGTTATTTTTTTTTTATTTACAGTTAATTTTAGTGCTTAAACTTGAAAAATAGAACTGTTTTTAATAGTTTTAGTTATTTAGTTATTTATTAATTCATATTTATTTGATTTTTTCACAAAATATTTTTATTTGTTTTGAATAGTTTTTACAATAATTTGTATTGTTTTTATTTATTTAGTTTTATTTCCTGTTTAATTTCAGCTTTATTTCAATTAACAGAAAAGTTTTTAATAATTTTACTTAGTTTTATTTATTTGTTTAGTTTTATTTCCAGTTAATAATTTTATTGCTTCACTTATTTCAGTTTATTCCAAGGCAACATTTTTAAAAAAATTCTAGGTTTTTCTCACAGCGCTCTGAATTAAACTCAATTATTAATGGACAAATAAACAAGCGTCAGACAAACGTCTTCACGCACACACACACACACACACACACACAGACACACACACACACACACACACACACACACACACACACACACTCCCCTTTGTGCTTTACAGATGTAGGATTGATTGACAGCCCTTCTCCTCTTCTCTTCCGCCGGTTTGATCTCCTCATCCCTCTCTTCTCTCGCTCTATCCATCAGGGTTTGTTCTTGTGAATTCCTGCATTGAGGAGAAACATCTGGAACTGATTCGAGAGTTGAAGAGCCATTTGATCAGATTAGAAGGAAAACATTTGGGGTTTACATACTTTTCTACCATAGAATGTGTGTTTGAGTATCTTGGTAATTGATACATTTTAATAAAATTTAAATGATTTCCTTTTTTCTGTTCTAGCTGAATATTTTCAGTACACCGGAACTTTGCATGGAGTTTAAAATATTTTTATATTTTGGTAATTAATACATTTAAAAATTTTAATGAAATTTAAATTTTTATTTTTTTCTGTTCTGGCTGAATATTTCAGTACATCGCAACTTTGCATGGAGTTTAAAATATATATATTTTTAATATTGCAGATGAATAATCTGAGGATTGGTTGTATTTGCATTAATTCTTGTCATTTTATCAGTCTGGGCTGAATACTGCATTAATATTAACCACATTATTAAGTGCCTAATAAACTTGTGCCAATATAATGAAGAGGTGCGCAGCTTTTGAGCATTTTTCCATCTCTATTTTATCACATTTGATCAGATTAGAAGGAAAACGGGTGACATGCAGCTCCACATGTAATGTCCATGTTTACGCTTGAAGGATGCGTTTGAGTTTCTCATGTTCAGGGAGAATATTGTGGACATTGTGAGTGAGATAATGAGAGTTGGCCTTTGACACACGGTAATGACTCTCGTTCCCTACAGAGAGCGCTATTTATCTTTTATTTTATCTCTTTATCTCACAATCCTCATTCTGACCCCAGTAGTTCAGGATCATGTACAAACACGTCATGTCTGCTTCATTTATACAGCACTTTTAATGATATAGAGTTTCACAGCAGCTTTACAGTGATAATAGGAGATTACAGTAACAGAGATTGTTTAGGCTTTACAGCAGATCTAGAATAAAGTTATTGTCCAGATAAAGTTAGTTTTGATTGATTCACTTCCATTGCAAAGATCATTAGTTATTAACTTATGGGCCGCTAACACACACCGTTCTAACAGAAACTTTAATGTGTTCTGGCCGTAACATGAGAACACACGAACACTCGGCTAATGAGAGATTAAAATCAAATCATTGTTTGCTTTCTTACTGTACATTCCTGGTCTTATTGTAATAATAATAATAACTTTCTCCGCTTCTGAAACTATGATCCCTTTCGGTTGATATAACCAGACCTTTTTTATTTAGCGTATTGTAGTCGATGAATGAAGCATTTTGTTTTTAGTCTTATAATGTGCAAAAAGATTAAAAAAGAACCACATTTGTCAGCATTAAAAATAGTTTAGGCATATAAAGGTTTTGAAAGAAGTCTCACCAAGGCTGCATTTATTTGATCAAAAATACAGTAAAAACAGTGAAATATTATTAACAGCTGTTTTCTATGTGAATATATAGTAAAGTGTAATTTATTCCTGTGATCAAAGCTGAATTTTCAGCATCATTACTCCAGTCTTCAGTGTCACATGATCCTTCAGAAATCACTATAATATGATGATTTGATGATCAAGAAACATTTATGATTATTATCAGTGTTGAAAACAGTTGTGCTGCATTTTTTTTTGACGAATAGAAAGTTTAAAAGAACAGCATTTATTGGAAATAGAATATTTTGCAACATTATAAATGACTTTACTGTCAATTTTGATCAATTTAGTAAATAAAAGAATGTAACCCCACAAACTGTTGAACAGTATTGTATTAAACATTTGTTAATGTTCACATATATGTTGAAAGAAACATGTTTAAACTTAAACATGTAATTTAGATGTTGTTGTCAAAATCACATTCTGACTAGAGCGCAACTTTTTATTTACTTGAAAAACATTAATAGCCTTCAGTGTGTTTTATTCTCTTTTTTTCCTAATTTTTTTGTCTGTTTTATGAGTAATTTTGTTTAAAATGAATCCCTGCATAAGTCTTCTTTAATATAGAGGTTGAGGCCAGTTCCTCTGATGCTCTAGTTTGCGGTAGTAAACGTTTACTGTAATTGGGAGATGAATACAGTGAGTAATGCAGTAGTTCTGGTGTATCAGGTCTTTCAGATCGTGTTTTCGCTGCTGTATACGATCGCACTAATAAACACATGCTGTAGTTTGTAAGCGGTGTAAATCAATGCGAGTGCGAGAGAATAAATCAGGCGATCATGGACAAGCTCTAATAAGCCGTTTCACTCTTAACAAATGACCCTGTGTGTGTTTATGTGTGTATGGAGCCTCAGTGTGAGTGTGTGTGCCGATGTGCCTTTCTCTAGAAAATGCAATATATGCATGATAGACATTTTTTTACAATTAATAAGCTCGAAGACCGACAGTATACCTGCTTAAACCAGTTGGTTTAGTGATCTCCCAACCTGGTCAGGCTGGTGCTATTTTATTTTATTTTATTTTATTTTATTTTATTTTATTTTATTTTATTTTATTTTATTTTATTTTATTTTATTTATTTTTTATTTATTTAGTTTAGTTATATAGGCTATAATGGCCAATTATTATTTTTTTGATCGGCTATATTTACATTTTTAATACATTATTTTTATGACAGTTATTCTATCATATGATTCTAAAAGTAAAGGAATATAGGAAAGACCATATGTATATGTGTGAATTTTATTTATTTATTTTATTATTTTATGTTATTTGTATAGTAGGCTATAATGGGCAATTTTAAGAATATACATTTTTGATATGTGTACATTTTTAATACACATTTTTATGACAGTTAATATGCGTAAATATTTTATTTTAGTTATTTTTTATTTTATTTTAGTAGGCTATAATGGTATTTTTTTATATATTTAAATTTTTAATACATTATTTTTGACAGTTATTCTATCATGTGACTCTAAAAGTAAAGGAATATAGGACAAAGACCAATATGTATATGTGTGAATATTTTATTTTTAATTTAATTTTAATTTATTGTATATAGCTATAATGGCCAATTTTAAGAATATACATTATTGATATATTTACTTTTTTTATACATATTGTCATGAGAGTTAATATATCATATGATTCTAAAAGTAAAGGAATATAGCGCAAAGGACGTATAGATAACTTTTTTGGTAATTTTGTGGAGCTCAACCTATAACAATATAACAATATTTGTGTGAAAACTCTTCAAAATTCGTTTGTTTCCACATGATAAACAACATCATGCAGGTGTTGAGCGACACAGTGAGTAAATAATGATTTTCCTTTTTGGAGATTCCTTTAACTGCAGACCTGAGACCGGCGGCGACGTCAAGGTCAGTGTGAAGCTCGTGTTTATATATATATATATATATATATATAATACATGTTTATATGCTGACGGTTATATGTGCAACATGAGTGTGTGTTTTTCCTCGCCCTCATCCCACATCTCATCCCTGTTTCATGATTTATTCTGCTGGAAAGGTCATCCTATCCAGCCTTCATCTGTTCTCTGCATAATCCCATTTATTTCCTTTCCCACTGTTAGGATTCACCTCGTTCTAATCAGAGAGATAACCTGTGTGTTTTATCATCGTTTGGCTGTGTGTATGAATATATGTGTGCATGAATATATGTGTGCATGAATATATGTGTGCATGAATATATGTGTGTATGAATATATGTGTGCATGAATATATGTGTGCATGAATATATGTGTGCATGAATATATGTGTGTATGAATATATGTGTGCATGAATATATGTGTGCATGAATATATGTGTGCATGAATATATGTGTGTATGAATATATGTGTGTATGAATATATGTGTGCATGAATATATGTGTGCATGAATATATGTGTGCATGAATATATGTGTGTATGAATATATGTGTGTATGAATATATGTGTGTATGAATATATGTGTGTATGAATATATGTGTGTATTAATATATGTGTGTATGAATATATGTGTGTATTAATATATGTGTGTATGAATATATGTGTGCATGAATATATGTGTGCATGAATATATGTGTGCATGAATATATGTGTGTATGAATATATGTGTATGAATATATGTGTGTATGAATATATGTGTGTATTAATATATGTGTGTATGAATATATGTGTGTATGAATATGTGTGTATGAATATATGTGTGCATGAATATATGTGTGTATGAATATATGTGTGTATGAATATATGTGTGTATGAATATGTGTGTATGAATATATGTGTGCATGAATATATGTGTGCATGAATATATGTGTGCATGAATATATGTGTGCATGAATATATGTGTGCATGAATATATGTGTGTATGAATATATGTGTGTATGAATATATGTGTGTATGAATATATGTGTGTATGAATATATGTGTGCATGAATATATGTGTGTATGAATATATGTGTGTATGAATATATGTGTGCATGAATATATGTGTGTATGAATATATGTGTTCATGAATATATGTGTGCATGAATATATGTGTGCATGAATATATGTGTGTATGAATATGTGTGTGTATGAATATGTGTGTATGAATATATGTGTGCATGAATATATGTGTGTATGAATATGTGTGTGTATGAATATGTGTGTGTATGAATATGTGTGTATGAATATGTGTGTGCATGAATATGTGTGTGTATGAATATGTGTGTGTATGAATATGTGTGTATGAATATATGTGTGCATGAATATGTGTGTGTATGAATATGTGTGTGTATGAATATGTGTGTGTATGAATATGTGTGTATGAATATATGTGTGCATGAATATGTGTGTGCATGAATATATGTGTGTATGAATATATGTGTGTATGAATATATGTGTGTATGAATATATGTGTGCATGAATATATGTGTGTATGAATATATGTGTGTATGAATATATGTGTGTATGAATATATGTGTGCATGAATATATGTGTGTATGAATATATGTGTGCATGAATATATGTGTGCATGAATATATGTGTGCATGAATATATGTGTGCATGAATATATGTGTGTATGAATATATGTGTGCATGAATATATGTGTGCATGAATATATGTGTGCATGAATATATGTGTGCATGAATATATGTGTGCATGAATATATGTGTGCATGAATATATGTGTGTATGAATATATGTGTGCATGAATATATGTGTGCATGAATATATGTGTGCATGAATATATGTGTGCATGAATATATGTGTGCATGAATATATGTGTGTATGAATATATGTGTGTATGAATATATGTGTGCATGAATATATGTGTGCATGAATATATGTGTGCATGAATATATGTGTGCATGAATATATGTGTGCATGAATATATGTGTGCATGAATATATGTGTGCATGAATATATGTGTGCATGAATATATGTGTGCATGAATATATGTGTGCATGAATATATGTGTGCATGAATATATGTGTGCATGAATATATGTGTGCATGAATATATGTGTGCATGAATATATGTGTGCATGAATATATGTGTGCATGAATATATGTGTGCATGAATATATGTGTGCATGAATATATGTGTGCATGAATATATGTGTGCATGAATATATGTGTGCATGAATATATGTGTGTATGAATATATGTGTGCATGAAAATATGTGTGCATGAATATATGTGTGCATGAATATATGTGTGCATGAATATATGTGTGCATGAATATATGTGTGCATGAATATATGTGTGCATGAATATGTGTGTGCATGAATATATGTGTGCATGAATATATGTGTGCATGAATATATGTGTGTATGAATATGTGTGTGCATGAATATATGTGTGCATGAATATATGTGTGTATGAATATATGTGTGCATGAATATATGTGTGTATGAATATATGTGTGCATGAATATATGTGTGCATGAATATATGTGTGCATGAATATATGTGTGCATGAATATATGTGTGTATGAATATATGTGTATGAATATATGTGTGCATGAATATATGTGTGTATGAATATATGTGTGTATGAATATATGTGTGTATGAATATATGTGTGCATGAATATATGTGTGTATGAATATATGTGTGCATGAATATATGTGTGTATGAATATATGTGTGCATGAATATATGTGTGTATGAATATATGTGTGTATGAATATATGTGTGCATGAATATATGTGTGTATGAATATATGTGTGCATGAATATATGTGTGTATGAATATATGTGTGCATGAATATATGTGTGCATGAATATATGTGTGTATGAATATATGTGTGTATGAATATATGTGTGTATGAATATATGTGTGTATGAATATATGTGTGCATGAATATATGTGTGCATGAATATATGTGTGCATGAATATATGTGTGTATGAATATATGTGTGTATGAATATATGTGTGTATGAATATATGTGTGTATGAATATATGTGTGTATGAATATATGTGTGTATGAATATATGTGTGTATGAATATGTGTGTATGAATATATGTGTGCATGAATATATGTGTGTATGAATATATGTGTGTATGAATATATGTGTGTATGAATATATGTGTGTATGAATATATGTGTGCATGAATATATGTGTGCATGAATATATGTGTGCATGAATATATGTGTGTATGAATATATGTGTGTATGAATATATGTGTGTATGAATATATGTGTGCATGAATATATGTGTGTATGAATATATGTGTGTATGAATATATGTGTGTATGAATATATGTGTGTATGAATATGTGTGTATGAATATATGTGTGCATGAATATATGTGTGTATGAATATATGTGTGTATGAATATATGTGTGTATGAATATGTGTGTATGAATATATGTGTATGAATATATGTGTGCATGAATATGTGTGTGCATGAATATATGTGTGTATGAATATATGTGTGTATGAATATATGTGTGCATGAATATATGTGTGTATGAATATATGTGTGTATGAATATATGTGTGCATGAATATATGTGTGTATGAATATATGTGTGCATGAATATATGTGTGTATGAATATATGTGTGTATGAATATATGTGTGCATGAATATATGTGTGTATGAATATATGTGTGTATGAATATATGTGTGCATGAATATATGTGTGCATGAATATATGTGTGCATGAATATATGTGTGCATGAATATATGTGTGCATGAATATATGTGTGTATGAATATATGTGTGCATGAATATATGTGTGCATGAATATATGTGTGCATGAATATATGTGTGCATGAATATATGTGTGTATGAATATATGTGTGCATGAATATATGTGTGTATGAATATATGTGTGTATGAATATATGTGTGTATGAATATATGTGTGCATGAATATATGTGTGTATGAATGTGTGTGCATGAATATATGTGTGCATGAATATATGTGTGCATGAATATATGTGTGCATGAATATATGTGTGTATGAATATATGTGTGTATGAATATGTGTGTGTATGAATATGTGTGTATGAATATATGTGTGCATGAATATATGTGTGTATGAATATATGTGTGTATGAATATATGTGTGTATGAATATGTGTGTATGAATATATGTGTGCATGAATATGTGTGTGTATGAATATGTGTGTGTATGAATATGTGTGTATGAATATATGTGTGCATGAATATGTGTGTGTATGAATATATGTGTGTATGAATATATGTGTGTATGAATATGTGTGTATGAATATATGTGTGCATGAATATGTGTGTGCATGAATATATGTGTGTATGAATATATGTGTGTATGAATATATGTGTGCATGAATATATGTGTGTACACATATATTCATACACACATATATTCATACACACATATATTCATACACACATATATTCATACACACATATATTCATACACACATATATTCATACACACATATATTCATGCACACATATATTCATACACACATATATTCATACACACATATATTCATGCACACACATATTCATATTCATACACACATATATTCATACACACATATATTCATATTCATACACACATATATTCATACACACATATATTCATACACACATATATTCATACACACATATATTCATACACACATATATTCATACACACATATATTCATACACACATATATTCATACACACATATATTCATGCACACACATATTCATACACACATATATTCATACACACATATATTCATATTCATACACACATATATTCATACACACATATATTCATGCACACATATATTCATACACACATATATTCATGCACACATATATTCATACACACATATATTCATACACACATATATTCATATTCATACACACATATATTCATACACACATATATTCATACACACATATATTCATATTCATACACACATATATTCATACACACATATATTCATATTCATACACACATATATTCATACACACATATATTCATACACACATATATTCATACACACATATTCATACACACATATATTCATGCACACATATATTCATACACACATATATTCATACACACATATTCATACACACATATATTCATGCACACATATATTCATACACACATATATTCATATTCATACACACATATATTCATACACACATATATTCATACACACATATATTCATGCACACATATATTCATACACACATATATTCATACACACATATTCATACACACATATATTCATACACACATATATTCATACACACATATTCATACACACATATATTCATACACACATATATTCATACACACATATATTCATATTCATACACACATATATTCATACACACATATATTCATACACACATATATTCATGCACACATATATTCATACACACATATATTCATACACACATATTCATACACACATATATTCATACACACATATATTCATACACACATATATTCATACACACATATTCATACACACATATATTCATGCACACATATATTCATACACACATATATTCATATTCATACACACATATATTCATGCACACATATATTCATACACACATATATTCATACACACATATTCATACACACATATATTCATACACACATATATTCATACACACATATTCATACACACATATATTCATACACACATATATTCATACACACATATATTCATATTCATACACACATATATTCATACACACATATATTCATACACACATATATTCATGCACACATATATTCATACACACATATATTCATACACACATATTCATACACACATATATTCATACACACATATATTCATACACACATATATTCATACACACATATTCATACACACATATATTCATGCACACATATATTCATACACACATATATTCATATTCATACACACATATATTCATACACACATATATTCATATTCATACACACATATATTCATGCACACATATATTCATACACACATATATTCATATTCATACACACATATATTCATACACACATATATTCATACACACATATATTCATACACACATATTCATACACACATATATTCATGCAATATATGTGCAACATATATTCATGCACACATATATTCATGCACACATATATTCATACACACACATATTCATGCACACACATATTCATGCACACACATATTCATACACACACATATTCATGCACACACATATTCATGCACACATATATTCATACACACATATATTCATACACACATATATTCATGCACACACATATTCATATTCATACACACATATATTCATACACACATATATTCATACACACATATATTCATGCACACACATATTCATACACACACATATTCATGCACACATATATTCATACACACATATATTCATACACACATATATTCATGCACACACATATTCATATTCATACACACATATATTCATACATGAATATATGCACACATATATATGTGTGCATATATGTGCACACATTCATACACACATATGAATATATGTGTGTATGAATATATGTGTGTATGAATATATGTGTGTATGAATATGAATATATGTGTGTATGAATATATGTGTGTATGAATATATGTGTGTATGAATATATGTGTGTATGAATATGAATATGTGTGTGCATCAATATATGTGTGTATGAATATATGTGTGTATGAATATATGTGTGCATGAATATGTGTGTGCATGAATATGTGTGTGTATGAATATGTGTGTGCATGAATATATGTGTGTATGAATATATGTGTGTATGAATATATGTGTGTATGAATATGAATATGTGTGTGCATGAATATATGTGTGTATGAATATATGTGTGTATGAATATATGTGTGCATGAATATGTGTGTGCATGAATATGTGTGTGTATGAATATGTGTGTGCATGAATATGTGTGTGCATGAATATGTGTGTGTATGAATATATGTGTGCATGAATATATGTGTGCATGAATATATGTGTGCATGAATATATGTGTGCATGAATATATGTGTGTATGAATATATGTGTGTATGAATATATGTGTGCATGAATATATGTGTGCATGAATATATGTGTGTATGAATATGTGTGTGCATGAATATATGTGTGTATGAATATATGTGTGTATGAATATATGTGTGTATGAATATATGTGTGTATGAATATGTGTGTGCATGAATATGTGTGTGCATGAATATATGTGTGCATGAATATATGTGTGCATGAATATATGTGTGTATGAATATATGTGTGTATGAATATATGTGTGCATGAATATATGTGTGCATGAATATATGTGTGTATGAATATATGTGTGTATGAATATATGTGTGTATGAATATATGTGTGTATGAATATGTGTGTGCATGAATATATGTGTGCATGAATATATGTGTGTATGAATATATGTGTGTATGAATATGTGTGTGCATGAATATATGTGTGCATGAATATATGTGTGTATGAATATGTGTGTGCATGAATATATGTGTGTATGAATATATGTGTGTATGAATATGTGTGTGCATGAATATATGTGTGCATGAATATATGTGTGTATGAATATATGTGTGCATGAATATGTGTGTGCATGAATATATGTGTGCATGAATATATGTGTGTATGAATATGTGTGTGCATGAATATATGTGTGCATGAATATATGTGTGTATGAATATATGTGTGTATGAATATATGTGTGCATGAATATATGTGTGCATGAATATATGTGTGTATGAATATATGTGTGCATGAATATATGTGTGCATGAATATATGTGTGCATGAATATATGTGTGTATGAATATATGTGTGTATGAATATATGTGTGTATGAATATATGTGTGTATGAATATGTGTGTGCATGAATATATGTGTGCATGAATATATGTGTGTATGAATATATGTGTGTATGAATATGTGTGTGCATGAATATATGTGTGCATGAATATATGTGTGTATGAATATATGTGTGTATGAATATGTGTGTGCATGAATATATGTGTGTATGAATATGTGTGTGCATGAATATATGTGTGCATGAATATATGTGTGCATGAATATATGTGTGCATGAATATATGTGTGTATGAATATATGTGTGTATGAATATATGTGTGTATGAATATATGTGTGCATGAATATATGTGTGTATGAATATATGTGTGTATGAATATATGTGTGTATGAATATATGTGTGCATGAATATATGTGTGTATGAATATATGTGTGTATGAATATATGTGTGTATGAATATATGTGTGTATGAATATGTGTGTGCATGAATATATGTGTGCATGAATATATGTGTGTATGAATATATGTGTGTATGAATATGTGTGTGCATGAATATATGTGTGTATGAATATGTGTGTGCATGAATATATGTGTGCATGAATATATGTGTGTATGAATATATGTGTGTATGAATATGTGTGTGCATGAATATATGTGTGCATGAATATATGTGTGTATGAATATGTGTGTGCATGAATATATGTGTGCATGAATATATGTGTGTATGAATATATGTGTGTATGAATATGTGTGTGCATGAATATATGTGTGCATGAATATATGTGTGTATGAATATATGTGTGTATGAATATATGTGTGCATGAATATATGTGTGCATGAATATATGTGTGCATGAATATATGTGTGTATGAATATATGTGTGCATGAATATATGTGTGCATGAATATATGTGTGTATGAATATATGTGTGTATGAATATATGTGTGTATGAATATATGTGTGTATGAATATGTGTGTGCATGAATATATGTGTGCATGAATATATGTGTGTATGAATATGTGTGTGCATGAATATGTGTGTGCATGAATATATGTGTGTATGAATATATGTGTGTATGAATATGTGTGTGCATGAATATATGTGTGCATGAATATATGTGTGTATGAATATGTGTGTGCATGAATATATGTGTGCATGAATATATGTGTGTATGAATATATGTGTGTATGAATATATGTGCATGAATATATGTGTGCATGAATATATGTGTGCATGAATATATGTGTGTATGAATATATGTGTGTATGAATATATGTGTGCATGAATATATGTGTGCATGAATATATGTGTGTATGAATATATGTGTGTATGAATATATGTGTGTATGAATATATGTGTGTATGAATATGTGTGTGCATGAATATATGTGTGCATGAATATGTGTGTGTATGAATATATGTGTGCATGAATATGTGTGTGCATGAATATATGTGTGTATGAATATATGTGTGTATGAATATGTGTGTGCATGAATATATGTGTGCATGAATATATGTGTGTATGAATATATGTGTGTATGAATATATGTGTGCATGAATATATGTGTGCATGAATATATGTGTGTATGAATATATGTGTGTATGAATATATGTGTGTATGAATATATGTGTGTATGAATATATGTGTGTATGAATATATGTGTGCATGAATATATGTGTGTATGAATATATGTGTGTATGAATATATGTGTGTATGAATATGAATATATGCGTGTATGAATATATGTGTGTATGAATATATGTGTGTATGAATATATGTGTGTATGAATATGAATATATGTGTGTATGAATATATGTGTGTATGAATATGAATATGTGTGTGCATGAATATATGTGTGTATGAATATATGTGTGTATGAATATATGTGTGTATGAATATATGTGTGTATGAATATATGTGTGTATGAATATATGTGTGCATGAATATATGTGTGTATGAATATATGTGTGTATGAATATATGTGTGTATGAATATGAATATATGTGTGTATGAATATATGTGTGTATGAATATGAATATATGTGTGTATGAATATATGTGTGTATGAATATATGTGTGTATGAATATGAATATATGTGTGTATGAATATATGTGTGTATGAATATATGTGTGCATGAATATATGTGTGTATGAATATATGTGTGTATGAATATATGTGTGTATGAATATGAATATATGTGTGTATGAATATGTGTGTGCATGAATATATGTGTGTATGAATATATGTGTGTATGAATATATGTGTGTATGAATATATGTGTGTATGAATATATGTGTGTATGAATATATGTGTGTATGAATATATGTGTGTATGAATATGTGTGTGTATGAATATATGTGTGTATGAATATATGTGTGTATGAATATATGTGTGCATGAATATATGTGTGTATGAATATATGTGTGTATGAATATATGTGTGTATGAATATATGTGTGCATGAATATATGTGTGTATGAATATATGTGTGTATGAATATATGTGTGTATGAATATATGTGTGTATGAATATATGTGTGTATGAATATATGTGTGTATGAATATATGTGTGCATGAATATATGTGTGTATGAATATATGTGTGCATGAATATATGTGTGCATGAATATATGTGTGTATGAATATATGTGTGCATGAATATATGTGTGTATGAATATATGTGTGTATGAATATGTGTGTGCATGAATATATGTGTGCATGAATATATGTGTGCATGAATATATGTGTGCATGAATATATGTGTGTATGAATATATGTGTGCATGAATATGTGTGTGCATGAATATATGTGTGTATGAATATATGTGTGCATGAATATATGTGTGTATGAATATATGTGTGCATGAATATGTGTGTGCATGAATATATGTGTGCATGAATATATGTGTGCATGAATATATGTGTGTATGAATATATGTGTGTATGAATATGTGTGTGCATGAATATATGTGTGCATGAATATATGTGTGTATGAATATATGTGTGTATGAATATATGTGTGCATGAATATATGTGTGCATGAATATATGTGTGTATGAATATATGTGTGTATGAATATATGTGTGTATGAATATATGTGTGTATGAATATATGTGTGTATGAATATATGTGTGCATGAATATATGTGTGTATGAATATATGTGTGTATGAATATGAATATATGTGTGTATGAATATATGTGTGTATGAATATATGTGTGTATGAATATATGTGTGTATGAATATGAATATATGTGTGTATGAATATATGTGTGTATGAATATGAATATGTGTGTGCATGAATATATGTGTGTATGAATATATGTGTGTATGAATATATGTGTGTATGAATATATGTGTGTATGAATATATGTGTGTATGAATATATGTGTGCATGAATATATGTGTGTATGAATATATGTGTGTATGAATATATGTGTGTATGAATATGAATATATGTGTGTATGAATATATGTGTGTATGAATATGAATATATGTGTGTATGAATATATGTGTGTATGAATATATGTGTGTATGAATATGAATATATGTGTGTATGAATATATGTGTGTATGAATATATGTGTGCATGAATATATGTGTGTATGAATATATGTGTGTATGAATATATGTGTGCATGAATATATGTGTGTATGAATATATGTGTGTATGAATATATGTGTGTATGAATATATGTGTGTATGAATATATGTGTGTATGAATATATGTGTGTATGAATATATGTGTGTATGAATATATGTGTGCATGAATATATGTGTGTATGAATATATGTGTGCATGAATATATGTGTGTATGAATATATGTGTGTATGAATATATGTGTGCATGAATATATGTGTGTATGAATATATGTGTGTATGAATATGTGTGTGCATGAATATATGTGTGCATGAATATATGTGTGCATGAATATATGTGTGTATGAATATATGTGTGCATGAATATATGTGTGCATGAATATATGTGTGCATGAATATATGTGTGTATGAATATATGTGTGCATGAATATGTGTGTGCATGAATATATGTGTGCATGAATATATGTGTGCATGAATATATGTGTGTATGAATATATGTGTGTATGAATATATGTGTGCATGAATATGTGTGTGCATGAATATATGTGTGTATGAATATATGTGTGTATGAATATATGTGTGTATGAATATGTGTGTGCATGAATATATGTGTGCATGAATATATGTGTGTATGAATATATGTGTGTATGAATATATGTGTGCATGAATATATGTGTGTATGAATATGTGTGTATGAATATATGTGTGCATGAATATGTGTGTGCATGAATATATGTGTGCATGAATATATGTGTGCATGAATATATGTGTGTATGAATATATGTGTGTATGAATATATGTGTGCATGAATATATGTGTGCATGAATATATGTGTGTATGAATATATGTGTGTATGAATATATGTGTGTATGAATATATGTGTGTATGAATATGTGTGTGCATGAATATATGTGTGCATGAATATATGTGTGTATGAATATATGTGTGTATGAATATATGTGTGCATGAATATATGTGTGTATGAATATGTGTGTATGAATATATGTGTGTATGAATATGTGTGTGCATGAATATATGTGTGTATGAATATATGTGTGTATGAATATATGTGTGTATGAATATATGTGTGCATGAATATATGTGTGCATGAATATATGTGTGTATGAATATATGTGTGCATGAATATGTGTGTGCATGAATATGTGTGTGCATGAATATATGTGTGCATGAATATATGTGTGTATGAATATGTGTGTGCATGAATATATGTGTGTATGAATATATGTGTGTATGAATATATGTGTGCATGAATATGTGTGTGCATGAATATATGTGTGCATGAATATGTGTGTGTATGAATATGTGTGTGCATGAATATATGTGTGTATGAATATATGTGTGTATGAATATATGTGTGTATGAATATATGTGTGTATGAATATATGTGTGCATGAATATGTGTGTGCATGAATATATGTGTGCATGAATATATGTGTGCATGAATATATGTGTGTATGAATATATGTGTGTATGAATATATGTGTGCATGAATATATGTGTGCATGAATATGTGTGTGTATGAATATATGTGTGTATGAATATATGTGTGTATGAATATATGTGTGTATGAATATGTGTGTGCATGAATATATGTGTGCATGAATATATGTGTGTATGAATATATGTGTGTATGAATATGTGTGTGCATGAATATATGTGTGCATGAATATGTGTGTGTATGAATATGTGTGTGCATGAATATATGTGTGTATGAATATATGTGTGTATGAATATGTGTGTGCATGAATATATGTGTGCATGAATATATGTGTGTATGAATATATGTGTGCATGAATATGTGTGTGCATGAATATATGTGTGCATGAATATATGTGTGTATGAATATGTGTGTGCATGAATATATGTGTGCATGAATATATGTGTGTATGAATATATGTGTGTATGAATATATGTGTGTATGAATATATGTGTGCATGAATATATGTGTGCATGAATATATGTGTGTATGAATATATGTGTGTGTACGAATATATGTGTGCATGAATATATGTGTGCATGAATATGTGTGTGTATGAATATATGTGTGTATGAATATATGTGTGTATGAATATATGTGTGTATGAATATGTGTGTGCATGAATATGTGTGTGCATGAATATATGTGTGTATGAATATATGTGTGTATGAATATGTGTGTGCATGAATATATGTGTGCATGAATATATGTGTGTATGAATATATGTGTGCATGAATATGTGTGTGCATGAATATATGTGTGCATGAATATATGTGTGTATGAATATGTGTGTGCATGAATATATGTGTGCATGAATATATGTGTGTATGAATATATGTGTGTATGAATATATGTGTGTATGAATATATGTGTGCATGAATATATGTGTGCATGAATATATGTGTGTATGAATATATGTGTGTATGAATATATGTGTGCATGAATATATGTGTGCATGAATATGTGTGTGTATGAATATATGTGTGTATGAATATATGTGTGCATGAATATATGTGTGTATGAATATGTGTGTGCATGAATATGTGTGTGCATGAATATATGTGTGTATGAATATGTGTGTGTATGAATATGTGTGTGCATGAATATATGTGTGCATGAATATATGTGTGTATGAATATGTGTGTGCATGAATATATGTGTGCATGAATATATGTGTGTATGAATATATGTGTGTATGAATATGTGTGTGCATGAATATATGTGTGCATGAATATATGTGTGTATGAATATGTGTGTGCATGAATATATGTGTGCATGAATATATGTGTGTATGAATATATGTGTGTATGAATATATGTGTGTATGAATATATGTGTGCATGAATATATGTGTGCATGAATATATGTGTGTATGAATATATGTGTGTATGAATATATGTGTGCATGAATATATGTGTGCATGAATATATGTGTGTATGAATATATGTGTGTATGAATATATGTGTGTATGAATATATGTGTGTATGAATATGTGTGTGCATGAATATATGTGTGCATGAATATATGTGTGTATGAATATATGTGTGTATGAATATGTGTGTGCATGAATATATGTGTGTATGAATATATGTGTGTATGAATATGTGTGTGCATGAATATATGTGTGTATGAATATATGTGTGTATGAATATATGTGTGCATGAATATATGTGTGTATGAATATATGTGTGTATGAATATATGTGTGTATGAATATGTGTGTATGAATATATGTGTGTATGAATATATGTGTGTATGAATATATGTGTGTATGAATATATGTGTGTATGAATATATGTGTGCATGAATATATGTGTGTATGAATATATGTGTGTATGAATATATGTGTGTATGAATATGAATATATGTGTGTATGAATATATGTGTGCATGAATATATGTGTGTATGAATATATGTGTGTATGAATATGAATATATGTGTGTATGAATATATGTGTGCATGAATATATGTGTGTATGAATATATGTGTATGAATATATGTGTGTATGAATATATGTGTGTATGAATATGTGTGTATGAATATATGTGTGTATGAATATATGTGTGTATGAATATATGTGTGTATGAATATATGTGTGCATGAATATATGTGTGTATGAATATATGTGTGTATGAATATATGTGTGTATGAATATGAATATATGTGTGTATGAATATATGTGTGCATGAATATATGTGTGTATGAATATGTGTGTATGAATATATGTGTGTATGAATATATGTGTGCATGAATATATGTGTGTATGAATATATGTGTGTATGAATATATGTGTGTATGAATATGAATATATGTGTGTATGAATATATGTGTGTATGAATATGAATATATGTGTGTATGAATATATGTGTGTATGAATATATGTGTGTATGAATATGAATATATGTGTGTATGAATATATGTGTGTATGAATATATGTGTGCATGAATATATGTGTGTATGAATATATGTGTGTATGAATATATGTGTGTATGAATATGAATATATGTGTGTATGAATATATGTGTGTATGAATATGTGTGTGCATGAATATATGTGTGTATGAATATATGTGTGTATGAATATATGTGTGTATGAATATATGTGTGTATGAATATATGTGTGTATGAATATATGTGTGTATGAATATATGTGTGTATGAATATGAATATATGTGTGTATGAATATATGTGTGTATGAATATGAATATGTGTGTGCATGAATATATGTGTGTATGAATATATGTGTGTATGAATATATGTGTGCATGAATATATGTGTGCATGAATATATGTGTGTATGAATATATGTGTGTATGAATATATGTGTGTATGAATATATGTGTGTATGAATATATGTGTGTATGAATATATGTGTGCATGAATATATGTGTGTATGAATATATGTGTGTATGAATATATGTGTGTATGAATATGAATATATGTGTGTATGAATATATGTGTGTATGAATATATGTGTGTATGAATATATGTGTGTATGAATATGAATATATGTGTGTATGAATATATGTGTGTATGAATATGAATATGTGTGTGCATGAATATATGTGTGTATGAATATATGTGTGTATGAATATATGTGTGTATGAATATATGTGTGTATGAATATATGTGTGTATGAATATATGTGTGCATGAATATATGTGTGTATGAATATATGTGTGTATGAATATATGTGTGTATGAATATATGTGTGTATGAATATATGTGTGTATGAATATATGTGTGTATGAATATATGTGTGCATGAATATATGTGTGTATGAATATATGTGTGTATGAATATATGTGTGTATGAATATGAATATATGTGTGTATGAATATATGTGTGTATGAATATGAATATATGTGTGTATGAATATATGTGTGTATGAATATATGTGTGTATGAATATGAATATATGTGTGTATGAATATATGTGTGTATGAATATATGTGTGCATGAATATATGTGTGTATGAATATATGTGTGTATGAATATATGTGTGTATGAATATGAATATATGTGTGTATGAATATGTGTGTGCATGAATATATGTGTGTATGAATATATGTGTGTATGAATATATGTGTGTATGAATATATGTGTGCATGAATATATGTGTGTATGAATATATGTGTGTATGAATATATGTGTGTATGAATATATGTGTGTATGAATATATGTGTGCATGAATATATGTGTGTATGAATATATGTGTGTATGAATATATGTGTGTATGAATATGAATATATGTGTGTATGAATATATGTGTGTATGAATATGAATATATGTGTGTATGAATATATGTGTGTATGAATATATGTGTGCATGAATATATGTGTGTATGAATATATGTGTGTATGAATATATGTGTGCATGAATATATGTGTGTATGAATATATGTGTGTATGAATATATGTGTGTATGAATATGAATATATGTGTGTATGAATATGTGTGTGCATGAATATATGTGTGTATGAATATATGTGTGTATGAATATATGTGTGTATGAATATATGTGTGTATGAATATATGTGTGTATGAATATATGTGTGTATGAATATATGTGTGTATGAATATATGTGTGTATGAATATATGTGTGTATGAATATATGTGTGTATGAATATATGTGTGTATGAATATATGTGTGCATGAATATATGTGTGTATGAATATATGTGTGCATGAATATATGTGTGTATGAATATATGTGTGTATGAATATATGTGTGCATGAATATATGTGTGTATGAATATGTGTGTGTATGAATATGTGTGTGCATGAATATATGTGTGCATGAATATATGTGTGCATGAATATATGTGTGTATGAATATATGTGTGTATGAATATATGTGTGTATGAATATGTGTGTGCATGAATATATGTGTGCATGAATATATGTGTGCATGAATATATGTGTGTATGAATATATGTGTGCATGAATATGTGTGTGCATGAATATATGTGTGCATGAATATATGTGTGCATGAATATATGTGTGTATGAATATATGTGTGTATGAATATGTGTGTGCATGAATATATGTGTGCATGAATATATGTGTGTATGAATATATGTGTGTATGAATATATGTGTGCATGAATATATGTGTGCATGAATATATGTGTGTATGAATATATGTGTGTATGAATATATGTGTGTATGAATATATGTGTGTATGAATATATGTGTGTATGAATATATGTGTGCATGAATATATGTGTGTATGAATATATGTGTGTATGAATATATGTGTGTATGAATATGAATATATGTGTGTATGAATATATGTGTGTATGAATATATGTGTGTATGAATATATGTGTGTATGAATATGAATATATGTGTGTATGAATATATGTGTGTATGAATATGAATATGTGTGTGCATGAATATATGTGTGTATGAATATATGTGTGTATGAATATATGTGTGTATGAATATATGTGTGTATGAATATATGTGTGTATGAATATATGTGTGCATGAATATATGTGTGTATGAATATATGTGTGTATGAATATATGTGTGTATGAATATGAATATATGTGTGTATGAATATATGTGTGTATGAATATGAATATATGTGTGTATGAATATATGTGTGTATGAATATATGTGTGTATGAATATGAATATATGTGTGTATGAATATATGTGTGTATGAATATATGTGTGCATGAATATATGTGTGTATGAATATATGTGTGTATGAATATATGTGTGTATGAATATGAATATATGTGTGTATGAATATGTGTGTGCATGAATATATGTGTGTATGAATATATGTGTGTATGAATATATGTGTGTATGAATATATGTGTGCATGAATATATGTGTGTATGAATATATGTGTGTATGAATATATGTGTGTATGAATATATGTGTGCATGAATATATGTGTGTATGAATATATGTGTGTATGAATATATGTGTGTATGAATATATGTGTGTATGAATATATGTGTGTATGAATATATGTGTGTATGAATATATGTGTGCATGAATATATGTGTGTATGAATATATGTGTGCATGAATATATGTGTGTATGAATATATGTGTGTATGAATATATGTGTGCATGAATATATGTGTGTATGAATATATGTGTGTATGAATATGTGTGTGCATGAATATATGTGTGCATGAATATATGTGTGCATGAATATATGTGTGTATGAATATATGTGTGCATGAATATATGTGTGCATGAATATATGTGTGCATGAATATATGTGTGTATGAATATATGTGTGCATGAATATGTGTGTGCATGAATATATGTGTGCATGAATATATGTGTGCATGAATATATGTGTGTATGAATATATGTGTGTATGAATATATGTGTGCATGAATATGTGTGTGCATGAATATATGTGTGTATGAATATATGTGTGTATGAATATATGTGTGTATGAATATGTGTGTGCATGAATATATGTGTGCATGAATATATGTGTGTATGAATATATGTGTGTATGAATATATGTGTGCATGAATATATGTGTGTATGAATATGTGTGTATGAATATATGTGTGCATGAATATGTGTGTGCATGAATATATGTGTGCATGAATATATGTGTGCATGAATATATGTGTGTATGAATATATGTGTGTATGAATATATGTGTGCATGAATATATGTGTGCATGAATATATGTGTGTATGAATATATGTGTGTATGAATATATGTGTGTATGAATATATGTGTGTATGAATATGTGTGTGCATGAATATATGTGTGCATGAATATATGTGTGTATGAATATATGTGTGTATGAATATATGTGTGCATGAATATATGTGTGTATGAATATGTGTGTATGAATATATGTGTGTATGAATATGTGTGTGCATGAATATATGTGTGTATGAATATATGTGTGTATGAATATATGTGTGCATGAATATGTGTGTGCATGAATATATGTGTGTATGAATATATGTGTGTATGAATATATGTGTGCATGAATATATGTGTGTATGAATATATGTGTGTATGAATATGTGTGTGCATGAATATATGTGTGTATGAATATATGTGTGTATGAATATATGTGTGCATGAATATATGTGTGTATGAATATATGTGTGCATGAATATGTGTGTGCATGAATATGTGTGTGCATGAATATATGTGTGTATGAATATGTGTGTGCATGAATATATGTGTGTATGAATATGTGTGTGCATGAATATATGTGTGTATGAATATGTGTGTGCATGAATATATGTGTGTATGAATATATGTGTGCATGAATATATGTGTGCATGAATATATGTGTGTATGAATATATGTGTGTATGAATATATGTGTGTATGAATATATGTGTGTATGAATATATGTGTGTATGAATATGTGTGTGCATGAATATATGTGTGCATGAATATATGTGTGTATGAATATATGTGTGTATGAATATATGTGTGCATGAATATATGTGTGTATGAATATGTGTGTATGAATATGTGTGTGTATGAATATGTGTGTGCATGAATATCTGTGTGTATGAATATATGTGTGTATGAATATATGTGTGCATGAATATGTGTGTGCATGAATATATGTGTGTATGAATATATGTGTGTATGAATATATGTGTGCATGAATATATGTGTGTATGAATATATGTGTGTATGAATATGTGTGTGCATGAATATATGTGTGTATGAATATATGTGTGTATGAATATATGTGTGCATGAATATATGTGTGTATGAATATATGTGTGCATGAATATGTGTGTGCATGAATATGTGTGTGCATGAATATATGTGTGCATGAATATATGTGTGTATGAATATGTGTGTGCATGAATATATGTGTGTATGAATATATGTGTGTATGAATATATGTGTGCATGAATATGTGTGTGCATGAATATATGTGTGCATGAATATATGTGTGTATGAATATGTGTGTGCATGAATATATGTGTGTATGAATATATGTGTGTATGAATATATGTGTGTATGAATATATGTGTGTATGAATATATGTGTGCATGAATATGTGTGTGCATGAATATATGTGTGCATGAATATATGTGTGCATGAATATATGT
>JAPDVR010000010.1:1246943-1254443 GCA_026230005.1 Gila orcuttii | reverse complement strand
GTTTTTTTCCCTTCTAAAGAGCATAGAAAACAAGCAGCGAGGAGATTTGTGTGGGTCTAATGAGCAATAGTCTGATTATAGATGAGGGTGAAGAGGAAAAAATGACAAATACCTGCGTCACAGTTTTGTTTTTCACGATGCACACATACTCAGCCCTACTCTAAAAGAGAAACTATCCATGTCCTTTATCCCTTTTTCCAGCCCTTCATTGTCTCTTGAACTCTATTTTTAAGATGCGCAGTGGCCTAAACCAAGAATAGAAACGTTCCCCTTGTGGATAAATGACCATCCTCATTTCTAGACACACATTCTGTAGGACTAAACCGCTGTTCTGACAAACAGAGGGAGGAAAAATGTTTTAATCATCACCTTCGAATCATACAGAATGAACAATAGCGCCTGTGAAGTAACACGTCCACCCTCATGTCTCTGAATTATCCTACCAACACATATTGTGTCCGCGACGGATGAGACAAAGAGAATCCTGAGACTCCCGCATCCATCAAGCTGACCTGTATCCCTGTGTCTCATCTGTTCATCACTCCTCCTGTTATTCATTTTATCCCCCTCTCTCTCGCTTCACTCAGCTCGTGTTATTACTAATGATGATGGCGACTCTTCATTGTTCTCCTGAACCCGTGTGTATTTATCTTTCTCTGCGCTCGTTTGTTCTTGCTCTCGTCTCGTCGTGTGTCGGCGCTAATGGAGATACGAGACTGATCGCCGTGTGCAGATCAACACGCCACTAATTGTTTTCCAGCCTCTCCTGTCGAACACACATTCATCATTAAGGTGTATCTGACGAGGATCCGCTTCATCTGTCAGCAAAACACACACTCGTACCTGAGACAGTGTTGCCAGATCGGAAATGTCCAAGTTTCGTATACCAGAACCCTAAAATTATCCTATTTGGAAAATAATTGTCGTACACAAGTAGGGTTGGGTATCGTAACGATTCTGATTCCTATTTCGATTTTAATAAGGAGAAAAAAAAAACTTAGATATCATTCACATTTAGTCTGATTGCAAAACATTTAATTGTAGCTGAATATCATGAACAAAAATCAACAGACTAAAGAACACTTTGCCTGTGGTTAAAAAATACCATAGAAAAATAACTAGCTTAACTAATATAAATGTCAAGCATTATTAAAGACAAGTAAGCACTTAGTAATTAAAAAAGAACAAGTAGAAAATTAGCAGTCGCAACAAATAGATACAACTAAACAAAGATTTTCAGGTATTCAGGTACAGAAATTGTAATCAAATGTAAAATAACACTGCACTTTATAAATAAAATATAGGCCTACATTACAAATATAGTTACAAAAGTTATTCAGTCAAGAACGCCGTGCCGTGCCGAGCCGTACTGAGCCGTACAGCGCAGTGGGAAAGCGAGCCGCGCCCAGCCGAACCGTACTGAGCCGTACCGAGTCGTACCGAGTTGTACCACGCAGTGGAAAAGCGACGCGAGCCGAACCGTGCCACGCCGAACCGTACTGAGCCGTACCGAGTCGTACCGAGTTGTACCACGCAGTGGAAAAGCGACGCGAGCCGAACCATGCCACGCCGAACCGTACTGAGCCGTACCGAGTTGTACTGAGTCGTACCAAGTTGTACCACACAGTGAAAAGCGAGCCGAGCCGCGCCGCGCCGAACCGTACTGAGCCGTACCAAGTCGTACCACGCAGTGGAAAAGTCAAGCGAGCCGAACCGTGCCGAGCCGAGCCGTACCGAGTCGTATCATGCAGTGGAAAAGTGAAGCGAGCCGAACCGTGCCGAGCCGAACCTTACCGAGCCGTACCGAGTCGTACCAGGCAGTGGAAAAGTGAAGTGAGCCGAACCGTGCCGAGCCGAACCTTACCGAGCCGTACCGAGTCGTACCAGGCAGTGGAAAAGTGAAGTGAGCCGAACCGTGCCGAGCCGAACCTTACCGAGCCGTACCGAGTCGTACCGCGCAGTGGAAAAGTGAAGCGAGCTGAACCGTACCGAGCCGTACCGAGTCGTACCACGCAGAGGAAAAGTAAAGCGAGCCAAACCGTGCCGAGCCGAACCGTACCTAGCCGTACCGAGTCGTACCATGCAGTGGAAAAGTGAAGTGAGCCGAACCGTGCCGAGCCGAACCGTACCGAGCCGTACCGAGTCGTACCACGCAGTGGAAAAGTGAAGTGAGCCGAACCGTGCCGAGCCGAACCATACCGAGTCGTACCACGCAGTGGAAAAGTGAAGCGAGCCGAACCGTACCGAGCCGTACCGAGTCGTACCACACAGTGGAAAAGTGAAGCGAGCCAAACCATGCCGAGCCGAACCATACCGAGCCGTACCAGGCAGTGGAAAAGTGAAGCGAGCCGAACCGTACTGAGCCGTACCGAGTCGTACCATGCAGTGGAAAAGCGAAGCGAGCCAAACCATGCCGAGCCGAACCATACCGAGTCGTACCACGCAGTGGAAAAGTGAAGCGAGCCGAACCGTACTGAGCCGTACCGAGTCGTACCATGCAGTGGAAAAGCGAAGCGAGCCGAGCCGTGCCGAGCCGAGCTGAACCGTACCGAGTCGTACCGAGTCGTACCGAGTCGTACCATGCAGTGGAAAAGCGAAGCGAGCCGAGCCGTGCCGAGCCGAGCTGAACCGTACCGAGTCGTACCGAGTCGTACCGAGTCGTACCGAGCCGTACCACGCAGTGGAAAAGCGAAGCGAGCCGAGCCGTGCCGAGCCGAGCTGAACCGTACCGAGTCGTACCATGCAGTGGAAAAGCGAAGCGAGCCGAGCCGAGCCGTGCCGAGCCGAGCTGAACCGTACCGAGTCGTACCGAGTCGTACCATGCAGTGGAAAAGCGAAGCGAGCCGAACCTTGCTGAGCCGTACCAAGCCGTACCGAGCCGTACCGAGCCGTACCACGCAGTGGAAAAGCGCCATAAGGTGTTTTGGTGAGGATCCGCTTCATCAGTCAGACTGCGGGGGGGCGAAACACGCAATTTATTTACAAAGCACATAATAATACAACAATTTTGACCATAGTGCTGCACAAACAGTAAAATATTAAAACAATAGTAAACATAAATAAGTAATAATAAAGAATATGCAAAATACCTGCTTACAGATAAAAGACCCACATACTCTTAGGAGTCTTAAATACACCTGTACTCCTCATACCTGAGACAGGAATCAAGCGTCTCGTTCCCGCCCTCCACGCACCTGCACCAATCACAGGCCGTCGCCTTGGCAACTGACATCCCATCATGTTAATGTTCCCTTTAAAAAAAGTAATTTGCATGCTTTGCCTTTATGACCTAATATTGTATTGTATTTTTAGTAGTTCAACATTGCCATTTTCATATACAC
The DNA here is from genome assembly GCA_026230005.1 of Gila orcuttii. Classification (NCBI taxonomy): domain Eukaryota; kingdom Metazoa; phylum Chordata; class Actinopteri; order Cypriniformes; family Leuciscidae; genus Gila; species Gila orcuttii. The sequence goes on along the minus strand of JAPDVR010000010.1, from coordinate 1,251,102 downwards.
TTCTGTTCAAAAGTTTGCGGTTGGTAAAAATTGATTAATGTTTAAAAAAAAGTCAAACGAAACACACACTCATACCTGAGACACAGAATTGAAGATTGGAAATGTCCAAGTATCGTATACCAGAGGCCTAAAATTATCGTATTTGGAAGAAAATTATCGTACACAAGTCAAACGTACAGAATACAGCTAATTATCGAGACAACTTTTTGACACGACCTGCAAATTACTTGCTAAACTATCGACCTCAGATTGGAAACAGCTGACCTAAGCACCACGGCAGGAACGCTAGCTTTTTAAACTTTTTTTTTTCTTGCAAAACATACAGAGATTACATATTTATGATATGCAACTTTGTATACAATATACAAGAGGAACGTTAACTGTTCATAAGAGTCGTTCTCCACGACGATTGGCCGAGAGCGTGAGATGATGTAAGACCACGTTCTCCTCACAATCACGACGGTAGACGTAGAGTCCACAGCTATAATGAAGCCCTACTATTACAACCACCATCATTTGAAGTGTCACAAACTTCTGAAATTATCGTACTTTGTTTTTTTTTCATTATTGATCGTACATCGTTAAGAGGTCAAAATTATCGTACAAATACTATAATTATTGTGTATCTGGCAACACTGCTGAGACAGTCATCAAGCGTCTCGTTCCCGCCTCTAATTACCCGCACCAATCACAGGCCGTCGCCTTGGCAACTGACATCCCATCATTTTAATGTTCCCTCAAAAAAAGTCATTTACACGCTTTGCCTTTATGACCTATAGGACTTTCTTTTACATGTGCCCTTATTACACATGTTACATGTACTTACCATAGTAATTACTGTAAATTATGCATAATTACATGCAACTACCCCTCAGCCAAATCATAATAAATGAATTAATTATTTAAAACCACATAAAACAACATAAAATATACTTCATCTAATCAGTCCATTCTTATCTTGTGAGATCAAATCTTTATGTTTGTCTAATGAAATTTTCACACGGCTCCAAATTAATGAAGGCCGCCGTTTATGAAGTGAACATCCGAGAAATGACATCACACATTATGTATGAATTATGATAGTGTCCCTGGGGAAGTTTCCCTTCAGATTCAGTCATTTGCAGGCCTGGTTCTCATTAGTAACGGAGATGTATGTTCAGGTTTAATTAAGCCAGAATCCAGAAACCCTTGGTGAATGAATTGGAGAAACTGGTCAACGCTTTCTCATGATTAGTCATTGTTGATCTTTAATGAGCCCAATTTGCATAAAAAAATGTAATTTACTTCATTTAAATGCTTACAGTGCTGTATGTGTTACTGAATACTGCAACATGCACCAATGCTATATTTTCTAAATGTCATTTGTTAACAAACAAGTATTCATTACTTCAATGAGCTCATTGTATCTGCATTAAATTACTACATTGTTTAAATTACTACATTTTTCGGTAACTGTGTACATTAAAATATGTTTCACTAATTTTGTACATGTACATTTCTGAAATACATAACTTGGACAGTTTCCTCTGATAACAGATCACTCTAAATTGTAATATTGGCTCATGCACTTTCTGTAAAGCTGCTTTGAAATGTGTATTGTGAAAAGCGCTATACAAAAAAAGTGAATTGAATTGAATCCTGTGAGTGTTTAGAGAATCTGTTTCTCCACATTAGACTCGTCCTTGCTCTGCCCTTGGTTTAATTATGATGAGACAGATTTATGATTTATGCCCTTCTCTCAGCGACGGAGCTCGTGTCGTATGTTACCTCGTATATATCGATTCAGCAGACTTATTCCTTCACACTCACTGTGATAGCTTTATTCATCAGCTCGCTAATTAGCATTTTAGCCACTCCCCCTTCAGCCCACTTACGGCATCACGTGTGTGTGTGTGTGTGTGTGTGTGTGTGACTGCTCACGATGGGAGACTTCTGAGGATTTAACCTGTTATTGTTCCTGTGTTGCATCAGAAACAAAAGGCTGAAGCTGAGGAAGGCTGAAGGGATTGTTAGCGATAGCTAAAATCACTTAAAGTCCCCCTGTAGTCAATCATTGTATCCCTTAAAACTCTTCTTTGATCACCAAAATGACATATTTAAACATTGTTTCCTAATGAAATGCCTTAAAATATCTTGAATGTAACTCTATACCCTTGCCTCATTTAGTATGCGCAGTTCTATGAATATGCAAATGAGCCCCGCCTCCACTCACTCACTCACTCAGAGATCCACTCGTTGACGATCACACGTTGATCTGATTGGTTACAAGGTAGTTTGTGACGTCAGAAACACCAGCGATTTCAAAGCGTGTTTTTGAGACTGTCTTTGGTTCACTGCAGTTTTAAGGAGAAAATACTCAGCAATGCTGTCGACTTATGAATTTACACATGGTTTGTCTTAAAGCATATTAAAAACATCACATAGACACATAAACAACATTAAAAGCTGGATTTTCACAACAGGGGGACTTTAAATTAATATGTCATATTCATGTAATTTAGTTTTTTTCCTGCTGAACACAAAAGGAGAAGTTTCATGCTGTTCGTTTCCTCAGTTCAAAGTGATCACATCATTTAAGCTTCCAAAAGCAAAAGACCTGACCGTTCAACTACACTTTTATTATATATTTCAGTCTAATGAAATATAGTGGAAGTCATATGGACTATAACTATGGGGATTTTTTGTTTTTAAATATGGTACAGGTTTATAATGTCAAAGACTTCGTTGAACTACAAACCAATCAGTAATGTTTCCAGCAAAAGTGTGTGTGAATTAATGCAAGTATTTATTAGATTAAATATAAATCAGAATAAATTTATTAGCCTTTTCCAGCTTGTTTTTTTTTTTGTGATAATTTTTATTTTAAATGTTAAATATGAGGAAAGAACAAAACACCAAACTTGGTTGAGGTATTTATCTGAGAAAATTATTTGGCAGAAAAGGCAAACTACAGGTTTTATTTTACTATGCAAAATAAATGCATATACATATACAGTAGTGGCAAACAAATGATGTCCTAATATTACCTTTTAAAATATCATGAAGTATGATATTTGCCCTGGGTTTAAACCTTTACATATATATCCAATCAAAATGTAAATGAGAAATGATTAAAATGAAAAATAATATAAATATTTGTTGCAAATGTAAATTGAAAAAAAAAAAGAAATCACTCAAATTGCAAGTAAATTTCAAGTAATTACACATTGAATTAAATGTGAATTTTTTAAGTATAAAAACTGAAATAGTATTTTATTGTTTAACATTATTATTAAAAAACAAAATTAGTTTTTTTTTTTTTTTTTTTTTTACAGTGTACAAATACATTCCTAAAAATTAAGCTTTTTGTCCTGCAAGTAAATATTTGACCTGCTTGGACGGCTGGAAAATCCTTATTGTAATATTCCTGGAGTGTGTGTCTCTGTGAACACTGATTGTGTGTGTGTGTGTGTGTGTGTGTGAAGGAGCTCTGTTAAACAAGGTCTAGGCCACACCAGTTATTAACGTGTGCTTATGCCGACACATACGGCTCAATTTTCCATCTGTAACCGATAATTATGTCCAAACACACACTCGCATGCTGAGCAGAAAACATCATTTACAATGTTCATTAAAACTCCTCCAACAGCTCCTGAAACACAGAGGATCAGCCGGCTCCCGAAACAGATGGAGATGCAAACAATCTGCGGGAAAGAGACTTTATAAACCGGGATCTTGCTGGGCCGATGGAGAAGAGGTGAGATGGCCTCTCGGGAACTGTGGGAAACTGACATGAAGTCATGAATCTGGCATGAGTTCGGGACCCAGACTGAGTCTTCTGCAAATGAGGTGTTTAACTGAGGATGAATATACAAATAAAACTGCTTACGTTTGCATTCCTGTGTAATTGGAACGGGAAAGTTTTTCCAACACAAGAGCAAAAAAACTGCCTTACACAAAAACTACAGAAAACGGACAGAAAAACCTCTGGTGCTCTTCCGTCAAAAATGTTACTTTTTTTTTTTTCTTTTTTGGAATTTCTTTCTTCATCAGAATGGTACGAAACTTGGTAAATGTTTTGACACTTGCTGTGTGGAGACACACACACACACACACACACACACACACACACACACACACACACACTGAACGCTCATTTACTGAGATATCAAGCTCAAAT